>CALNHX010000735.1:0-291801 GCA_940337035.1 Agriotes lineatus | reverse complement strand
GGTTGCGGTTCCATCGGAGGATACTTACTATGGATGAAGTACTGCGAGACGTCTTGTGCGCCGAACATAGGCGAACAATTTATATAGAGGCGCTTTTCCACTAGTACGTAGATGTTTACATCCGTGTAGTTAAACGTTCCAAACCGATTTGTTATTGCGCTTTATCTAACGTGTATCATATTTATAATCACTACATAATGGAATAAAACAATCTTTTTAATTTTTATTGTTTTTATTTGTTTACAATATATACCGTTTAACTACACGGATTAAACATCTACGTACTAGTGGAAAAGCGCTCTATATAAATTGTTCGCCTATGTTCGGCGCACAAGACGTCTCGCAGTACTTCATCCATAGTAAGTATCCTCCGATGGAACCGCAACCTATCCACAGCTTCTCGTTCCCACCGTCCTCTCCGAGCTTCTCGAAACGCATACGTCCACGTATGCAAATTGTACATCTTATTCTTCGAGTCGTCAAACTGCACGCTCTTCTTCATTTTCCTTCCTCTCTATAAAGGCTTTTACTTCACACATATGCCATTTTAGGCCAAGACTATCCATTAAATCTACAAGGAGGCCTTCATTTATGGCTCCGTCTAAAAATAGTTGACCGACAGCTGCACCGTTTTTGTACTGTTTTTCTTTTTTATACAACTCTTCGTCACTGAATCCGGAACGTCCTAACCCATATACGACTTCGTGCGACGCTTCGAAAGCTAAATCCTTTAACGAACTCACTAATCGTTCAACCGCACTAGGTACGTCTCTTGCAGCCGGTCGAGCAGCCTCTCTATAATTCATCCACATGACTACACTGCCAACTGACGACTCAGGGCTTCCACTTCGATGTCGCACTTTACCATAGAACTTGCGAACGTTAGCACTTCCACCATACACGCAGTCTTTTCAGAGTTCTCCTCCAGCTGATCCACTACAGACCATACATTTACTAAACAGTCTCCACAAAGGTTTGCTACACCCTTCACTATTTCTTTATAGAAACTCTCAAAGTGTAACGCTTTTAATTGTGCGAATCGCGCTTCCACGAGTTTCTGCAAGCGCCACAATTCTTCTACAGTTTCGCTCGCTAAACGCACCTCTGACAAGCCCACTTCCTCCAATTTGATTATTTTCCTTGTCTGGATCGCTTCAAATACAATGCTCTTCTTCCCTATTTCCAGAGCTGGCCACTCACCGTCGAGAGAATAGAAGTAGTTGGAAATCACTCCCTGATTTGCAATCAGGGCTGTCCACTCCCATTCATTTAACTGCACCCAGTCATTTTTGGCACCCCGTATTATAATACTTGGGTTAAATTGCGAACTCCAATCAAACCCTACACTCACGTACTTAGAACTTGATTTATTTAATTTGTACGTCCTACTATTCAGAAGTTCTGGACAGAACAGTGGTTGCGGCTTTCGTGCTTTATTACTCTGAACTACCTCGATAGCTTTCAACAAGGCTTCCATTTCTGCACGACTATCGGATGCTACTACCCTTGCAGACTCTTCTACGCGCTTTTATTTTCACATTTCCAAGGTTATATGTGGTAGGAGGTGAGCGTAAACGCAACCTTGAAGTCATGTTTACTGCACTACCTTTTTGGAATCAACAATTATGGGAACCTTGAGTTGAAATTCCACATATAACATATTTGGCTTGACTGCCCAAAATTTTAGCATATCACCCCTTTTTAATGTCATCCCAATCATTTCGCGAAAGTTATATGACCCCAACTTGTTGATATAAATTTCGGTATTTTCGGGATAAAGTAACACGTTTGTTATTTCAGCTTCACGGAAGGGAATAGTATATTCGATGTCACCATGCGGTAGGATGTACCATCTATCATAATTGACGGCAATGGATACTAGTTGTAAATCTCGTTCATAATATAAAGGCTCGCTTAGCTCTTCAACCACAAACACCTGCGGGTGTGACGTGGAATTCGCATGCATATGTTTGCCAAATTTATCGATAGGCATTGCTCAAGCGTCGAACTGGATATGAATACTGAAATCGTGGGCTTCTACTTATAAAATATCAATAATCATAGACGTCGCTAGGAGTGCAATAAAAACACAGACACCTTTATATACATATATTTAATTAAACCAACAATAAGTAATATATACTACATCCCCATCTGCTAGCCGAGCGAGAAAGCGCTGGATGGGGACCTCTACATGCCGCCGCCACCACAGGAATGGGTCACCCTCGTATGTGGTGGGTAGCGTCCTCAGGAGGGTCGACTGCCATAGGCGCTCGCTTCCAAGACTCATGGAATAGTCTATTGTTACGGCAGCCTGGAGTTGACGAGCTGATGGAGGTCTCGGTTCGGAGGTGATGAAGTATTCAAACTCCTTGTAAAATGTAGGAGCATCTTCAAAGAGCGCATCAACAACAATATCAGGCATGATGACTGGTAGCCGTGGTGGAAAAACGTTACGCTTTATATGTGAATCTCAAGGTAAGACCCTTGACCTTCTACGTTCCCATCCTTGACTACGCTCCTATATTAAGTTGCCTGTTTTCTGTAACAGTCATCATAATCCTCCAGCACCTACCATAATCATCAAGCAGCTATGGCAACTAACTTTAAGAATGCAGAACAATTTTACCGTCATTTTCGCCGGTTTTTGGCTAGTTGCCCTCCAGCATCCTCTCAACGGTCTCTCCAGGCAGTGGTCACAATGGAGTACCCCTTGAACCTACAAGGAGAGACCCTAGCGGAGACGACCACCTTACGGACGTGGCCTGCAGTCTTCGACGGATCGTCAGCTGTGTGGTGGCAGACCAACATCTTCAAGCCAGTGGACCGGTACCTAGGCCTACTGGAGGATGGGGAAGTTACATATATAACTTATACTTGGAAATAAATAAATATATTTAGAAATATTTCTGTGGTTTTATTTTAAAGTTTCGAGATTGTGACCTTGAATTGTAGAATATAAAACTTTCACAAACGTGTGCGTAGTTAGTTGCCATCATGAGCTCAGAACCTCGACATCCAGAATTTGGGAGCTACTCCAAACGGCTACGAACATTCGGCGATTGGAGTCGAGGTCAAACTCCAGAATCGCTAGCAGGTGCCGGTTTCTTTTGCATCAGCGACACGATTAATTGTGTACAGTGTTTCCACTGCGGAGTTCAAATTTCTGGCTGGGAGCGCAATGACAAACCCCTATCTGAACACCTCCGTTGGTCACCCAACTGCAAAATTGCCAAGGTCTACCAGCAAATACAAACCATCGAAGACTTGACCTATCAACTTTTCGATGCGTTGCATTTATCCCCAGGAGTAGATGTGGCTGGCAACAATGGAACGGGTGTAGCCGACAAAACAAAAGGTTGCTGTTGTCATAAGTGATGCAAAGTGCGGCGCCAAACCATTCACTAGTTGCCATCGACTTGTTGAACATGCTACCAATACAATTTTTGGTTGCTCTCGCTGCAGTTCATGATGGGATTCTCTACGTCCTTCAACCGCCGCGGTGCAGTTCAGCTTCTTTCGCCTACAATGATGGAGTGCACAACGTGACGTGGCGTAAAATGGATACCAGTTCCTTGACAACTATTTCCGTTTTTAAAATACAAGTGAACAACTTTACTGAACATAACGTTTTAACGTTCAAGATAAAATACCATTTCCCTTCATATGCGGTAGATACGAATTGGCAAACGATTTTGCTAAAAAATAAACCTGATGTCTTGAAGAAGCTGCTCTCGCCCGCGGATAATTCCTGCTGTATATCTACTATTGTTTTAAGCACTATTTTATTCGCTCTAATGTGTATGTCTGTAACGTATTTCTTAATCTGTTGGTATTATAATCATTTAGTCTAGCCACTACTGTAATTACTCTTTGTATGTGCATCTTAAATATAACTTTTTTTATTAAATTATGTGTATCTTTCACTCTACGAAGGTGCTCTGGATGAGTAACCAAATCTTCTATCAGACTCGATGGTCTAGAGGTAAAGATACCCTCGGCTGCAGATTGCAGATATACAGGGAGACCTAGGTTCGAATCCTAGTCGAGTCATAATTTAGACATGAAGTATCCTAGGCGTTTACTTCATGCCTAATTTTTTAAATAAATATGTTAAGCGCAGTCTGTTCTAAGCACTACTTAACTCTTTCTATGCCCTTGGCCGTAAACGCAATCTTGACCTTGAATTTTTTTAAAGTAGCCTCAACCTCGAACGCGGGTTTGACCTTGAACGTGGCCTCGCTCCGAACGTGGCCTCGCTTCGAACGTGACCTTGGGCTTGCACGTGGCCTTGCCTTGCATGTGACCTTGGGATTGAACGTGACCTCGCCTTGAACGTGGCCTCGCCTTGCATGTGGCCTTGGCCTTGAACTCAAGGCCAAGTGGTGGGGGGAGGTTCCAGAACCATCCACTTCCCTCTACTACTTTGTAATAAACAAATATATTGTTCTTATTTCGTATAATACTTAATAATATACATATAAATGTACAGCAGAATGTCTTATTTCTAAAAATTCGCTAGCAATTTACAAAAACTGTAGTTTGAGGTGCACGACATTTCAAATTAAAAAGAATGCAAGTAATAAAATCAGAATTTCATTGTGTAATTTTAAAGTTTAAGATGCACCCAATCTAGAATTCCCTTCGTTTTTGGTGTTGATGACATCTGCCTTAGAGGCGTTTTTCTAACGGCCCTTTTTTGGAGGCGTTTCCTTATCGGCGTTCTTCTGACTGAACCTTTTTGATGTGGACTTGGATGAGTAGCTGGTGTTTTTAATTTATATTCTAAATCGGACTCGCAGTTATCAGTTTCCATTTCGGTTTTTCCTGTAGTACCAGTCGGGGTTGGCTTCTTTTGCTGTTTAGGTTTAGCTAGCAGCACATTAGCAACGTTAAGGTCTTTGATGTAATCAGCAAACTGTAGGCGTCCGGGTGGATTAATTGTTTTTCGAGGCCGCAGAGTGTCGTGAATTAAATCGACTATGTTAGACGCCGGTAAAATTTCACCCTTTATAGTAACGGTACCCCTGTGATCCCAGCTCACATCGCTTGAGGTACTCAAAATGCGTAGGAAAACTTCAGCTTTTTTCTTAAAAGTTTTGGGAAGTGTAGATAAAATAACGGCATTTGATAGGCTGTCACTGGTTGTTTCAATAGGTATTTTGATTGGCTGCCGCGCCTGGTTTGTGAAATGAAGGAATCGTTGTAAAACCTGATTGTACTGGATCCATTTATCGTGATCAGTTAATTTGGACTTTAAAACTTTTTGCATTTCGTCATCAAGCTGTGATAATATATTTTTCTCCGCATCATCGCCAGACTTAAGACGTTGGACAAATTCCGGCGATACAATCAACATCTTCCGCTCTTTGTCCATTTTAGTCGAAAAGGAGCTCAGTCGTTTGTTCTGGTAGAGCCGTCGTGAATAAACTAGCTTAAAATCAAGACTTTCATAATAAATATATAAAAAATATGACAGGTACGGGAATCGAACCCGTATTCTCTCTCGAGATCAGAACTTGAATCTGACGCCTTAACCATTCGGCCAACCTGCCTCCCTATATAAACGAGCACTCTCTGCATAATTAAGAAAACATATAGTTTAAAGAGTCTTCTATTTGCAATTTCATACAATATTTCGTATAAATTAAACCATGTACAAATTTCTAAATCGGTTTTGATATAGATTTTCTCGAAAGACTTGACCCTCAGCTGCCGTTTTATTATTTTTCGTGATGCGTCATCGCTGAATTTACAAGTGCCATCCTGTCTGCGATGTGACGCACGCAGTGTTTCCATACCTTTTTATTTTAAAATTCTATAAAATCAGAGGTCCAAACTGCTGCCGCATCATATAGGTAAGAAAGGGGGGCAGCGCTGCTATTCAGCTACCGTGTTTCGGCTACCATCTCAAGGTCAACCATATAGCCTTGCAGGTTTCTGCTTGTCCCGGTTTTAATTCGCGGATTGATCCAATTAATCGTGATGCGTCATCGCTGAATTTTACAAGAGCCATCCTGTCTGCGATGTGACGCACGCAGTGTTTCCATACCTTTTTATTTTAAAATTCTATAAAACCAGAGGTCCAAACTGCTGCCGCATCAGGTAACAGAGTACAATGGTTTAAAACGTGTTAGTGCGGCATCAGTCGGGCCTCTGGTTTTATAAAATTTTAAAATAAAAAGGGATGGAGACATTGCGTACGTCACACAGCAGACAGGTTGGCTCTTGTAAATTCAACGATGACGCATCACGATTAATTGGATCAATCCCCGAATTAAAACCGGGACAAGCAGAAACCTGCAAGGCTATATGGTTGACCTTGAGATGGTAGCCGAAACACGGTAGCTGAATAGCAGCGCTGCCCCCCTTTCTTACCTATATGAAAAGGGTTAAGGGTTTCTAAAACTTGCTTTAAAGATGTTATATTTTCATATAGGTAAGAAAGGGGGGCAGCGCTGCTATCATTACAAAGTGTTTGTGTTTTTTATTTCTACTCTGCTTTGTTTTTTTTTCTCGAATCTGCAATAATTACAAAGTCTAAAGCTAAAATATTAGTATTTGCAGTTATTTTACAGTTACAAAGTGTAAAATTTCAAAAAATCAATCTACGATTTCATAATAGCGTGATATAATTTAGAAAATTGTGATTTCTTTTAATTTTGTGCGATACATTTTATAAAAAAGTGTAAAACATTTGCAAATTTTTCAACGAAATTGCTATTTCTTTTAATTTTGAGCGATGCATTTTATAAAAAGTGTAAAACATTTGCAAAATTATGCATAGTTTATGTAACATGATGTCGATTTTTGTGAAAATCAATCTACGATTTCATAATGGCGTGATATAATTTAAAAAATTGTGATTTCTTTTAATTTTGGGCGATATATTTTATAGAAAAGTGTAAAACATTTGCAAATTTTTCAACGAAATTGCTATTTCTTTTAATTTTGAGCGATGCATTTTATAAAAAGTGTAAAACATTTGCAAAATTATGCATAGTTTATGTAATATGTTGTCGATTTTTGTGAAAATTTATGTGGGATGGCTTGTAATTGCGTGATTTTTGTTCAATTTTCATCGTGTGTTGAATAAAATATCGTTTTTTGTATAATTTCAAGTGATATGATGTCAGTTTTTGTATAATTTATGTGACATGATGTCGATTTTTGTGTAAATTTATGTGATATGATGTGTGATTGCGTGATTTTTGTTCAATTTTCATCGTGTTTTGAATAAAAATATCGTATTTTGTATAATTTCAAGTGACGTGATGACAGTTTTTGTATAATTTATGTGACATGATGTCGATATTTGCGAAAATTTATGTGAGATGCTGTATGATTGCGTGATTTTATTCAAATTTTTGTTACTTTGGGGGTCAACACATACGTCTTTTCGTAATTTTTGCGTGTTTCTATTCAAATTTATTTTCATTTGTCGTCAACACAGACGTATTTTCGTAAAATTTTACTATTTTTCAATGAAAGTTGTAAAAAAATATTGTTTTTTGTCGTTTTTACAGAATTTAATGTGACAAGATGCCGATTTTTATAAATTTTCATGGGAGATGCTGTCGATTTTCTAAAATTTTGAACGAAATGCTTTGGAAATTGCATGATTTTATTCAAATATTAGTAATTGAAGCTATTTTTTCACATACAAAGTATCGAAAATTCATATAAATTGAACTACGATTTCATAATTGTGTGATGTACTTTAAAAAATTACGGTTTATTTGTTAAACGTTTGCAAAATTATGCTTAGAAATAACTCTTAAAACTTTTTTACATCATTTTTTCGGTACTATAAAGTCGCTTTGTAAAGATTTTCAACGAAATTGTGCGTTTTTATTCAAATTTATTTTAATTTGTCGCCAACACATACGTCTTTTCGTAATTTTTGCGTGTTTTTATTCAAATTTATTTTCATTTGTCGTCAACACAGACGTATTTTCGTAAAATTTTACTATTTTTTCGATGAAAGTTGTATAAAAATATTGTTTTTTGTCGTTTTTGCAGAATTTAATGTGACAAGATGCCGATTTTTATAAATTTTCTACGTATTTTCGTAATTTTACGTGCTTTTATTCAAATTTATTTTAATTTGTCGCCAACACTTACGTCTTTTCGTAAATTTTTACAAGAAAAATGGTTTGACTTATATTTTTACAAGTATCCCTTGTCTTATTTGCAAACGATATTGAAAAGCTATTTTTTTCAACGAAATTGTCTGTTTTTATTCAAATTTATGGGGGACAACCATTCTTATACAATAAGACTCGGATAATTTACAGCCCGCTATGCAATGACGTCAAAACTTTGAAAGAGAAAGCTAGAATAGTCTAGCATCTTATAAATTATTTATTTCTGTCTTTGAACATTTACTGTAATTTTTGACGTGAAATATCAGATCGAGGCCTTGTTTAGAAATTGTACGCATATTAACAACACACAAAAATCAAACAGCTACAAAGGAGACATTAAAAAATGTAACTTTATATTGTTTTTTAAAATTACAGAGCTATATTATTTTAAAATTTCGATAAATCCAGGTTTTATGCAGCGTCGTGTTCGGACCGCCATTTTATACAAATAAAAACTTCGATTCGTTCTAGAATTATTCCGCTGTTCGATGGGCAATATTTTAAAAATTCCACTCATCGCTGTTCGTCACAACATGCTTTGCAAAAACCGTTGCGTTTTCCGTGCAAGTTGTGGCAGGCGTTTTACAACGGTCAAATTTATGAATCATAAAATTATATATACCGCAAATCACGTACACAAAAATAAAATTTGAAAAGGGTTAAGGGTTTCTAAAACTTGCTTTAAAGATGTTATATTTTCATAGAAGTTATAATTGCATAGCTGTAAATTTGAAACATAGGTGCAAAAATTAAACCAACATTTACAATTAAATGCATCAGATAGCCACATCTATTAAACGGTTTTAAACTGGCCTCTTTTTCAAATTTCTTCGAGGGACAAATGTAATTGCAAGTACCCTTTTAATAACATACACAATATAACAGAGCTATAATATTACAAAAGGGTTACGAACTGCCGACTAAATTCAATCGAAAATAACATCGCAGTTACAAGATTTGTTCGCTTTGTCCGCAACTCAAACCAGTATCGAAATCACGTGTTGAACTTAATAATTAATTACAGCAAAACTACGTGTGACAGCACTTTTTTAAAATTACTACCTCCCATCAAACATCACAGACAATGCATTTCCAATTTTATAAATATCATTTTCGAAAAAATAATTTGTTTAAAAGCTGGGGCTCGTGACGTAACAGCAGTGAAACGGCTTTCCGATAAACACATTAAATCTGAAGCAGCTCCGTGGTGTTGTGGCACTAATGGGTGTAGCTAAATTTGTGCAACACGAACGTAAGGGGTTCAAATCCCGGTCGGGCTGAGATTTTTTTAAATATAAATAGTCCTTCTGTGAATGCAAGAGAGAGACAGCAGCTTGGATGAGGGAGACGGAAGATCTACCAGTTTGAACTTCAAATATTTCCGCGAAAATCCAAAATTAAAAACGACAGCCGTGAGAAGTGCGCGCGCAGAAAACCAAGATGGCCGACACCCGGGAAGTTTAAAATTCAAATAATGGAAAAAAAAATCGGAGAAAATTCAAATTTCAAATATTCCCGCAAAAATTAAAAATGGCCGCCGCGTAATTCCGGAAGCAAATTAAAAAATCTAATGCGTAATTTAACCGGAAGCTAATGCGTAATTTAATCAGTAGCACATATGTAAATTAAATATCAAACTTCATATGTGATTAATTAGGTCAATCCGCGAATTCGCGGTTTAATTAGAGCATTTGATTCGCGGTTTAATTGACGGTTTAATTAGATCAATCAATTTAATCGATCATTTTAATTGACCCAATTAAAAACAAAATGGCCGCTATCCTGACCACTGTTCTACTGGTGTATAAACGAAAACTGTAGTGAAAGAAGCACATTACCAAAATAGATGGAGAAATATTTGTGAAGCCCAGGAAAATATTTAAAGAAACATTCTGCGGCCTAGAAAGAAAGAAGATTTTAATTTTATTTGTACACACAATTAACAATGTATCAAAATCGTATACCTCTACTCCACTATTTTTATAATATGTGCTCAAGAGATTTTCCCAATTAATCTATTTGTAATTCGAATCGTAAATCAATTTGAATCCCGAATCGTAAACCGATTCGAGAATGAATAAAATCAGATCCATGCGGTATGTGAATTAAATCGAAACATGAATCGATTTAAATTAGTAGTGTATAGAAGATTACTTTTTGCAATTCAACTGAAGTATTTTTGCAACATTCAATGAAAAAAGCGATCAATGTGGTTGGATTGTATTACATTAGATTCGGTTTTGTTAGATTCAATTAGATTTAATTTTGTTGAATTTGATTCGATTCTATTTGATTTTATTCAATTCGATTTGAATTATTAGACTCAGTTCGAGCTTTATTACACTTAATTTGATTCGGTTGTATTAAATTCAATTCGATTTTATTCGATTCAATTTGATTCAATTTTATTACCTTAATCAATTTGATTCGATTTCATTAGATTGACTCCGATTGGATTTTATTAGATTTAAATGGATAGAGGCAATTCTATTCAACTTCATTAGATTAAAATTGATTCGATTTTTTCAACTGAATTCAATTTCATTCAATTCACTTCGATTTTATTACATTCAATTCTGTTTTATTAAATTCAAATAGGTTTTATTAAGTTCGCTGCGATGCGATTTTGTTAGATGCAATACGATCCGATTTCATTAAATTTGAGTAAATTTGATTCGATTATATTAGATTGAATGCGATTGGATTTTATTGCATTCAACTGAATTGATGCATTTCTATTCAATTTCATTAGATTAAAGTTAATTCGAGTTTATTACATTCATTTCGGTTTTATTAAATTCGCTGCGATGCGATTTTATTAGATTTAATGAATCGATGCAATTCTATTCCACTTCATTATATTAAAGTCAATTCGCTTTTATTAAATTCGACGTAAATAAATTTTATTGAATTCGATTCGAGTTCATTACATTCAATTCAATTCGATTCTGCTACATTCAATTCAACTAGGTTTTACTAAATTCCATTAGATTCTATTTTATTAGATTCAATTACACTGATTCAATTCTGTTCGATATTCTACTGAATTCGATTCCAGTTTTTGGACTCAATTCGATTTTAATAATTCGGTCCGATTTAATGTTATTGAATTCGATTGTATTTTATTAGATCGATTCAATTCTATTCGATTTTGTTAGATTTTAATTCGATTCCATTTTATTAGATTCAATACGATTCGATATTATTAAATTTGATTCGATCTTATTCAATTTGACCCTATTTTATTTAATTGATTTGATGCGATTTTATTAGATTCAATTCGATTGGTCAGATTTATTACACTCAATTTCATGCGGTTTTATTAAATTCGATTTCAATGGATTTAATTTGATTCGATTTTATTCAGTTTGAGTCGATTCGATTCAATTTCATTAAAGTAAAATCAACTCAATTCTATTTTATTAGAATTGACTCCATTCAGTTTTATTCCATTCAATTCGATTTTATTACATCCAATTCGATCTTATTCAATTTGGTTCTATTTTATACAATTTGATTGGATTCGATTTTATTATATTCAATTCGATTTAAATTCTTTACACTCAGTTCGTGCTTTATTACATTCAATTTGATTCGGTTTTATTTAATTCGATTCGATTATATTCATTGGATTCAATTCGATTCGATTTTATTAAAGTAGTCGATTCGATTTTTTTACTAATGACTCCATTCGGTTTTATTCCATTCAATTGTATTTTATTACATTCAATTCGATTCGGTTTTATTAAATTCAATTCGATTGATTTTATTACATTAAAGTCGATTCAATTTTTTTGACTTTATTCGATTTTATCTAATTCCAATTGACTCAATTTTATTCAATTCGATTCGATTTTATTACATTCAATTTTATTCGATTTTGTTACATTCAATTCGATTAAGTTTTATTAAATTCGATTAGATTGGATGTGATTGAACTCGACATTACATTTTATAACTTTCAATTCAATTCAATTCGAATGATTCAGTTGTATTGTATTTTATTAGATACATTCGATTCGGTTTTCCCGACTAAATCCCCTAGTAGCACAAAATGGTTGGGCCAACGTTGGCTCATTGAAGTGTCCCACAGTTGGCCAACGGTATGTAATGTCCTCTTTTACAGTCAAACCCCAACCATCGATTTCCCAACTGAGGGCCAACTATACACATTAAAGTATTCCCAACCAGCATCCAACAATTGAACAACCAAAAGCCAACAAATAATCTAACTCAGCTTTCTGTATTAATCGGTAGGTATGAAAAGACAAATAAACAAGTGTAAATAAAAATGCCATTTATTATACATAAAGGAAAACATAAATACAATACTTACAAATCTTGTATAAAACAAGTAAGTTATAATATATTTGAAAAACGAATAATTTTCAGCAATATTAAAAAGCACCAAGTATATCAACCTCAGAAAATAAGGTTTATGTTATTTTATTTTATTTATTTCATCATCACTGCTGTATAAAATTCTTCTCTTCGCCTTCCTTTTTCTCACCTTCGTTTCTTCCGATGCAGAAACTAGTTCTGATTCACTTTCGGCCTCCTTTAGCGTTTTTCTTGCTTTAAAATGCAAAGACAAAATTAATATTAAATCCACGTCATTTAAATTTGACCCGCTACAAATATAAATCGCACTTCAAAATACAAATATAATTATTATAGTTTAGGCAAGGTTTATACATTTTAAAACTTTATATTGCTATTGCATTATCTAGTTTAAAGTAGAATTAAGGTTGTAGTGTGGGGTGCTAATAGTTTTAAAGTATCAAGGGCATTATGAGCAAAATAAGCCCCCAAAATTGTTAGTGTACAAACCAGGAGCCTTTGGCCCGAGGTGTGTACAACAATCGCGGCACTTAGTTCATAATGCTTTCAACATTGTATGTCATACCGGTTTTCTTATCTAATTCAAGTCAAAGTGATTTTGAATTACATTTTCCTAGTTATCGCTTGTAATTTTCAATGAAAACAAGTAGTGTTTATTTTATCCTATTATGTTACTATGATTATTTTATTCGTAGAGATTTCAACCAATCAAAAGGCTGGATTTAGTTAAGTTATCTTGTATAATTTCGATTATACAAAATCTATTATACTATAGTAACTTCACTAGGCTACGCAATACATAACTTTTGTCAACTTGATGTTGTTTTCATGGAGATGACTTTCAGCTAGGTTAATTCAAACAAATCGAGCTGCCAATAAAATATTTATTTGTTCCTAATATTAAAATTTACTCACAAAATAATCAAATCCAATACAATGCGTACTTCGAACATGTTATACGTCTCAAACTTCCTGCACAACAACAAATCGTGTCAGTTTGACAGAATAATCCTCCCGCTGACGCGGTCGGACTATTTAACCTGTCAAACTGACACTCTTTTATTATTGTGCAACAAGTTATCGACATATAACCCGATAATATCGAAGTACTTATAGTATTACTTCTGATTATAAGCATAACTCCTTAGCAACAAGTTGCGTTAAGATGCATTTAACAACACTAGTGTCGTTAAGAAAAATAACATACAATACTTTATTAGCATTTAATCACATGTTGGCAGTACTGACGTGTATTGTCAATCTATGTCAAATTCGATGTTAGTAGGTTAGGTTTTGTTTGTTACTTGACACAGACTGACGCAAAACTTAACCTGCTAATCTCCAATTTAACATAACCTGACAGTGTTACCATCTTACCAGTGATACCACAACAGCCGATATAAGTCTCGCTGTTGTAAGTGTCACTAATAAAAATTTTTCCTTTTAAAAAAAATAGAATTTTAGGATAAAATAAACCGTGTTACAATATATGTAACGTTATCTGCTTTCTACATTACTCGAGCATTTTAAAGAACTCGTTCGTAACGTCGCTCGTTCATTCAAACTATTCTCTCGCAATGTAAAAAGTTTGATAACATTACTTGAATCGTAAATTACTATTACTTTTTCATAATAACATTATAAAAAAATAATTTCCCTGGAGCGTTATTTTGTTATAACATACCTTAAAATAGATTAATTATTATCAATTAATATACCTCCAGGTACGATATAAACATTATAAATTACATATGAGGTAAAGATCTATTTGTATGTAAAAACAAATTTGTATTCTCGATTTTTCTTGAAAACTGCTATTATTTTAACCAAACTCAACAAAAATTTGTTTAAATTTTCTTTACTACTTGCAGACAAAACTAAGATTTTTAATGGGTTCATTAACGATACTGAAAATAAAGAGCACAGAAAACAATCCAGTATGAAAGAAATATTGCAACAATCTATTTTAACTTGTGCTACTTTGAGACACGTGTTAATATAAATTCCAAAACTGCAAGATTACTGTGTAACGTTTGTATACTGACCAGTACTAGAAAATATTGGCTTTACAGCGTACACCATCCACGTTTCACATGCAGGATCTCCATTAACCAAACATTTATTGTGAAGTTAATTTAAACGGAGGCCAAAAACTTTCTTGGTTCCTCGATGTCAACCACTCATCATCTCGAACTAGTCCAAGCAGGCCTCCTTCGAACTCCACAACGTGAAACATGTTTGTGTATTCTTCTAAAAATTGGGAAAAACAGTTATAATATTGAATATATAAGAAACAAGATTCATCACAAAGTACAAGATTTACAGAAATAAGTACTCATATCGGCCAAAATTGTTAAATCTAATTTGTTAGGTTAGGTTGCACGTCCTTTTTCTATTTATCCATAATGTGGGTTATTTCGAAACATAAATAAGTTACAGTACATGAGGATCATATTATTGTTAATTTTACTTACCAAATCTTGGATATGTAGGAAGAAAAGGACCCACAAGTACAAGAACAAATAACGCAAGCTCGCATGGATAATGGCGCCGGGCGCGTTGCAGGTTGCAGAGGGCAGAAACCACGAACAGCGGAGTGGCGGTTGCTTGGCACGCGCAATGCGCAATACGTCATTAATAACCTCACGGGGCATGCGTCAGCTGTTGTACAAAAACTGATTGATAAACGTAATAGACAAATTTATTTATGATCATACCAAAATTCGCCATAATTACTGATGGAATTAATAAATTGCCAATTGATGAATTGACTTCAGAATTCACTCATTCAACTTCCCTGTTATAAATAACTAAAATTCACAACAAATTATTACAGTTCGGCCAACGCACGGTTATTGTTACTAAATGCAACAACTATCTTCCTAGCACGCTGATGATATCCCAACGCTGGGCCAACATATGATTATTGTTGACAAATTCAACAAATATTTCATTTTATACCAATGTTGGCCCAACGTAGGATATTAGTTGGCAAATCTACCAACCATTTACCAACCATGCCAACTATATCCCGACGTTGGCCCAACAATCTGTGCTACTAGGGTCGATTTTGTAAAATTCGCTTCGAGCCCACTAATGAAATCAAATCAAATCAGCAGTAGAATTAAAGTGGTCACACATATGTAACATGTGAGCAAACGAAAATGAAATCAAGCTTGGCTTTGAAAATCGAAACATGTCGATTATTAATTCACATAATGTTGGATATGGACTATTATAATAACTGTCATATTTAAATTTAAAACATCAGAAGTAATAAACCACATGACTAAATGTTTTCAAAACCAACCTTGATTTCGTTTTCATTTGCTCACATGTTATAACATTACATGATAACGGCCATATCACATTGAAAGCACTGGTAGAACAGAATAGGAAGAATATTTTCTTCCAAGCTTAGGCCTAGATCAAAGGTTTAATTAAGTCTCACTGTAATTTAAAGAGAACCTAATTTTTAAAGCATTGGAACTCAGACACGTCAGTTTTCTACTACCAAAAGGGTTCCGTACCAAATTTTTAATTGAATGCAAGCACCTTAAATACTCGATCTTGGCGCTTTATACTAAGGACAATAATTATTATAATGTTTCCATTGGAATCTTTTTGGATTTTTTTTTTTCGGTGCTTATAGGTTGTAAATTGATTTACTACCGGTGTAGTTTTTATGGATTGTTTATTACGCAATAAACATCCCGTTTTGCTACTGAAGATTATTCAATTTTCTCTGCTCCCGCTCCGCCTATTTGGTCTAACCTTTAACATGATCAATAATGAAAAACAGGGACGCAGTGCGTGACCTGTTGACACAGTCAACAAAACGTGGCGAAGGCAAAACGCAGCGTCGATAAACACCATAATTCCGTACGCGCACGGCTTTTACAGCCTGTTGTTAATGTAAATTTGATTGCGGGGTGTATTTTTCGCCACCTATCGGTTTCTGCCATTTCCGACAGTGCGGCGAGCCCATCACTCAGTCCTAATCGACTCATTCGACGAGACAGAGAAAGGGCACCCGTTTTTCAGCGCCGCCGACATAAATCGTCCGTGACACGGACGAATGCATGGCCCCATTTTAAACTCAAGTGCTATGAAATCTTGAACGGGAGGGATGCGAGTGCGCAGATGGCGCAACCCCAACACGACCGTCCTTCATGTTCCCTAGGTTAAAGCTGCCAGGGCTGCAAACTCAAACCTTGACCCGCTTAACTCACCCTCTACCTCACAATGAACGTTGCCAAGGTTGGCTATGAATGGGGCGCGATTACTGGGGCGGCGTTGGGCGTTTTTCGCTGCGAATTTAACCGCTTCGGCGGAATTAGCGGCGGCATCCGCTTGTTCATTGGCGTAACTAGGATTTTTGGCTGGGGAGGGCCAGGCCCCCCAACAAACCATCGTCAATACCTATGTATACCTATGAAGACATGAATTTACGTACATACATAACTTTTTCGCATAAATGTATTTGCTTGTTCTTTGATGCCGTTATACGAGGGCAGTCCCGTAAATTTCTGCAGCCTAATAAAACAAAGCTTAGTAACCAAAATTTGTTTTTATTATTTTCTCAAAATATTCCCCCTTAAACTCAACATTTACGCATTCGGTAAAACCAATTTTCAAAACATAAATTCCACAATTTTGAGTCACTTGAGAAACAAGGTGTTTGAAGCTTTCTACAGCATCTTCAGGAGTTACAAATCGCACACCACGTATTTTATCGTTTAATGGAGGAACTAGAAAGTAATCGGAAGGTGCTAGGTCGGAACTGAATGGGGGATAACTTAGCAATTTTAACTCGAAAGTCTCTGAAAATTATTTTATTTGATGTGCGGTATGACTAGTGATGTGGGTCGGGTAAATACCCAGTGGGTAGGGTATTTATAAATGGGTATTTACCTGGGTATTTACCCCTGCCTCAGGTAAATACCGAAAAAGTGGGTATTTATGCAGTCCTACTTGCTAAACATGAGTCTCCCCACGATACTACTACTACCCTTACAATTTTAGGCAACCTGTATAGTTATGCCCTCATCAATATTTTGGGTATTAAATGTTCTCACGGCAGCTATTTTATTCTACATTTTTATAAAATTCGAATAGAGCACCTCCACTTATCAATCAATTATACTGGTTAAATTAGCTTTATAATATTTGGTAAATGAGGCCACCAATACCCATTTTGGGTATTTACCCGGGTAAATACCCTGGGTATTTACCCCTAAAAATAAATACCCGGGTAATTTACATCACTAGGTATGACTAGTTAGAAGCATTGTCATGCTGCAGAACGATCTCACCCCTTGGGAGCCATAATCCGAGCTTTTTAAATAACGTCTGGTAGGCATATAGTTGTGTACCATTCTGCAGTAACGCTACGTTTATTTTTAAGCACCACAGTTGTGATAGGTCCTGATTTTGAAAAGAAACAAGCAATTATTATCAAGATCCCTTCACTTTAACTGGATTAGGATTTGTTGGAAACATCCTGACTGCAGCTTAGATTCGGGTTCAAATGCATATATCCAGCTTTCGTCACCAGTTATGATGTAAACTGCTTTAGATTTACCTTCATCATATTTCTTATACTGTTCCACATGCTGTTGTTGTGTTTCTGTGTGTCTGTTAAACTGTGTGGTATCCACCCAAGACAGACTTTTCTTACACCCAAATGAGTATGTAAAATCTTGTATATTGCAGTCATGCCAATGCCCAAGGTACTCGAAATAATTCTATATGTGACTCGATTGTCCTACTGAAGCATTCTTCGCACAGCGTCTACGTTCGTATCAGTAACTGCTGAAATTTGTCCTTCGCAAAAATCGTCGCTAACTGAAACTCGTTCAAATTTAAATTCATTAAACCAGAAATATACGCTTGGCCATCAAAAGCAGCACGAAGTCATCTTTCTTTCAGAGATAGGGAACTTTTAAAGTCATAGTAAATCATGGCTCTAAAATTTTCTCCTATTATGTTCATTTTTGATGCACAACACTTATTTCAAAACTAACTGTATAGTAACTAAATTTGAACTGTTAAATTAAAAAACAACAAACATTCGTTTATGGCAAGTTACATTTCCATGGTGCACTTGATCTATTGGTTTGCGGAAATTATGGGTGCTACCTACTCTCGTAATACTACATGTCTAAGGAGCATATCAATAAATTATTTCTCGGTTCATAAACAACATAAAAATGTATAGATTACCTCTTGCAACCCAATGAGGTTGACGGTAAAAAATATTATTTCAGGAGAAACATAACTTGGTTTCCATTTGCACGTTTTTGAGCAACAATTTTTATTTTTTTCTCCGTATGCCCGAAACAAATACTTTCTTGAAAACATCAATATCCTCTTAATTGTTATTGTGATATGTTTTTATTCTATCTTGGGCTAGCAACTGTGGACATTCAAGCACCACAAAATGTTCTTTGCGGTACATAAAACACTATTAAACATAAAATTCTGGATCGTACTCTTTAAAGCTATAAACTCAACTCTTTAGGCAAGGCAAACATCTAAATAGCAAGTCACCTTAAGTCTGAACTGGACGAGCCTATAATAGGCAGCTAGCTGTATGTGCCCAGAGAGTAGTTACCGATACACTCAAGTTTTCAACTCCTTTACTTACCCGCATATGAAATAATTGCAATTGTATTTTAATGTGTACATAAATTGATCCTTTATTTGTAGAAAACTTGAGAGAAACTAACAAAAATGGTGTAAATTTAACTAAAAAAAATATTCAGACAAAAGCAGTGTCTTCATAGTAATTATTAGCTAACTAATAACGTTTTTTCTTGTATATTATTATTCATTAGAGTCATCCGTCCAACATATGGTATTTCTACTATAAAGTTTTTAAGCCAAAAAAAGGTAATAAAACCAGAAAATATAAGAATGTGTGAGGGTCGATAACCAACCCCTTAGTTTAAATGGGTTAATAAAAAAAGCAGATTTTTAAATTTATTTAACTTCTATTTTTCTGGGGTGGGCCAGACGGCACTCTGGGGAGGGTCTGGCCCCCCCGCTAGTTACGCCAATGTTAATCTCATAACTAACTTGGTTCAAAAAACGGCGATGTGTGATGTAATCATTTATATTTTTGGTGCGTTTAAAATTTTTCCATAGACTGGAGTTGTATTTGATCAAAGACATAATCTCATCATCAAT
Source organism: Agriotes lineatus (assembly GCA_940337035.1). Classification (NCBI taxonomy): domain Eukaryota; kingdom Metazoa; phylum Arthropoda; class Insecta; order Coleoptera; family Elateridae; genus Agriotes; species Agriotes lineatus. The sequence continues at coordinate 272,122 of CALNHX010000735.1, read as the reverse complement.
CCAAGGTTTTAAATGGTTTTTGAAAACGATTTTCGTTTTACTGTTTGAGTCAATTGACTTGCGAACGATATCGTAAAATTTTTCCCACATCGAATTAGGATCGGCTAAGTCCAACAGATCTTCCCAATTATAGGATAATAGTTCATTCCCAACTCTGTTAAAGTTGGTTACAGTATAGCTAAGATGGTTAGGGTTCATTCTATGGCTATGTGATGCAAACTGTATGTGGAAAAGTATAACCACGTGGTCTGATATGCCAACAGGAGCACAAATTACAGGCTCTGTTAACAGTTGTTCATCATTTGTTAAAACGAGATCTAAAATGGCTGATTGGTCATTTGCTCTGAATCTGGTAAATTCTTGAATCAACTGGTCTAGATTAGAATTTATGATAAAGTTCATAAAGCAAGTAGTGGAATTAAAATTGTCAGGAACGTGAGAAATTGGCCACGGAATGTCCGGAAAGTTGAAATCGCCGGTTATCACTAGATAATCGTATGATATGGATAAGTTCGATAATTTCTCAATAATGAGTAAATCTTGCGCTACAGGGGTGTGTGGAGGGCGATAAATGCAGCAAAGAACAATGGAAAAGTCATGTCTGGAGAGTTTTAGAGTTGTGTTATCAATATCGGGAACAGTTAGGTCAATAGGGGTGATTTTATAATTTTTTGTTATATTGCTTGAAATATATACACATGACTCGCCCCCTACACGGTTTATACGATCGGTACGATAAATATTGAAACCAGGAATATCAACAACAGAATCTGGTATGGCCGGGTTTAACCAAGTCTCTGTAACAAAGGCAATGTCAGGGTTGTATTGGTTAATTCTACAGATGAAATCATTTAGCTTAGCTGGTAACGAGCCTAGGTTAGTGTAAAGAATGGACCAGTCAGTAAATGTTTCATTAGAATTGCGGTTGTTGTTGAAATGTCTTCAAATCAATTATTTGCGGGGAGCCATGAATGTATTTTATGGTGAGGTTCGTACCATTGCCCGCTTTTTTTTCTTGTCCAGTAGTTTTCTTACGTTATTTAGGTATTTGAGTTGATTAGGAGTTTTGTCATCTACGATTGATATCTGTTTAGTAGAATTTTCCGTAAGTAACTTACGCTTATTGCGCAGCACCGTTTTAGCGTCATGTTCTGTAGGTATGGTTCGTCCTTGATACAGGGCGGATACTTGTTCTGCTGGCCTTTACCAAAGCGATGGAAAGATACTAGAGTGACGCTTAAGCCTACTGCAGTTAATACTTCGGCAATTTTTTCTGAATCGTACTTTGCCTTTCTTACATCGTTATCCTCAATTTCTGGAACTCCACGTATGACAATGTTCCTCGATCTTTTTATACGTTCGACTGCCTCGTTGCTAACGTTTTCGACATAATCAGTAGATTTCGAATCTCTGATTCCGAGAAGTTTATCATTCAATTCCGCAATTTTTACGTCAAAAGTGTCAATCTTGGACTGTAATTCGGTTTTAAATGCTTCGAAGAGAGCCCTGAAGTCGCCCAGTTTATCAATATTAGTGCTGCATTGATTGCAAACGATCTTTACTCCACGAAGTTTAGTTCTAGTAACGCGATCATTTTTGCTAAGACCTGTGCAGATAACGTGCAGTTCACCTTTGCAGCAGTCGCATTGAAGATGCAGTTCATTCGCGACAGGTCGTTTACAATTTGCGCATGAGGACATGCTGAGAACACTTGCAAAGGTTCGATTTACTTACAAGGTTGCAAACGCTGATAATAATGTTGGGTTATTTATAATTGTTGTTCACTAATATTGGCCGAATTTTGTAACTAATTATAACTTCACCTATCACAGGCACTGTAGAGTATATTGTCAGAAAAAGTCAAATACTTGTGCACCACTCTAACACGTGAAAATTACTTGGAAGATTCTGCCACAGTATAAATATCTTCGAATCCAGTAGCGAAACTCGTGTCAGCTCGTTTGATGTTCGTGATGCCCAGTTTGCCTATACGCAGCGGCATGCGGCCATGTTGATAACGGGTATTTTCCTATAGACGATCCAGTGAATTCCGTAGAAAACACGTATTTAAAAACTTTTAGTTGATTTAATCTCGAATTTTCAATAACCATGGAGTGATTATTATATGTAATTAGTTTCAAGAAACACGTATAGTTGTTAACAAAGCGAATAACAAATAAAGAAACCTCGAAATGTAATTTAAACAGAATATACTTATTATTATATTTTACAGCAACGTTTAAAAACATAAGCTTCCATAAAATAAAAGAAACCATTGCCCTGTTAAATTTATATAGGTAGTAGTAGTAAATTTTGGAAATTGTGTTTATAATGATTAAATTAAAAATAATTTTACAAACATGTTAAATTAAATACTAATGCGTTAAAAACATACGAATATTTATTCCATACATATGAAGAATTACAAATGAGTAATCTTAATTATTTTGCGATTTTTACCCAAAGCCCCTACAAAGTTTCGGTTGATGAATTTTAATGAATAAAATATTCTAACTCGCACAAATAATTTTAACATGTATTCAGCAGGGAAATTAATACAGGGATGTGAGAAAGGAATACACTTTAACTTATTGAAAATATTTAGACCAACATTCTTTCCTCCGGCATACTTGTTAAAATTTTTTACAAAATTGTTTTCCAAGATTTCCACATAATTATAAAAGGAAATATCCGTTGTTTTTAAATTGCCAAAATAGTCGTGGTCTTTATTTTGATATGCCCTGAAATGAATATAAAATGTTGTACTGTCCATCTGGTTAGAACTGCTTTTAGAAAAATTTAAACAATCTGTACAGCTGTGAATTTTTAAGCACTTGTCAATTAAATACCCGGACACATATTTTAACGCATTTTGTGCTGCCACATTTTGCCTATACAGTATCAATATATAGTGGTGTTGATTTTTCTGATTTCGTAGTAGTACAGCAACTATGAAGTAATAAATCCGGCAAATCATTACATTTTGCTAACAGAACATCTAAATCATCCGCACAATTTCCGTTTTCAGCATGCTGAAACATATTCAAACAAAATAATTTTTTGTATGCTGTAATAAATTGCCTGGAAGTGGGATTATAGCAATTTCCACCCTGTTGTCTAATAGACCCAAAAAAATTTTCCAAGGAATCCTGATTGATTCGCCTTGTATACACGTATGCAAACTTATTTTCTTTTAGGAACTGCTACAGTTCAAAAAAAGCACTTCTTGTTACTTGCCAACCAGTCAAGCACTTTATCCTTTATGTCACGTCTTTACCGTTGCTACCAATTACTTTTAAATTTTTTATTACATGTAACATCGTATTTAAATGCCCAGTTTGCATCTTGGAACCCATCCAAGCTCGATTAAATATTTTAGAACTGCGTTTAGAGTTTGAATTGAGAATATCAAACAGTCTATCAAACATCTGTAAAAACTCTGCAGTACCTGACGCACGGGGTGGGAATTTTTTCAAACTGACGTATGTGGATATAGCACTAGCAACTGTGTGACTAATAACCTGAGCAGCAAATTTCACTTTCATTTTTTTGAAAGAGTTTGGATATATATGCGAGTTGGATAGTTTAGGAGCTAGTCGTATATTTTGTTTACTATCTTCATTATAAAATGATAAAATATCCTTCCAAGAAGCAACTTTGCCTTCAAAATGAATATCATATTTCATTAAGTTGTTTCTAATGGATTTTAGTAGGTGGGGGGTGTCATACATACAAAATATTTTTCTTTCATTTACTGTAAAATAGGGCGTTTTTGGAGAAACGCCTAAATTTTGCGTGAATTTTAAAAAATTTGATCCCTGATCGCTGACGAAAGCACATACGTTTAACCCAATTTTTTGTAATTCCCTTATATACTTAAATATTATTTCCTTTAGTTCTCCACATGTACAAGAAGAATTATTTAAACAGAAACCAACGGGTTGCTTCCATCCACCATATATACTTTTAACCATTAGTACCAATGCACTGTTTGCGAGAAGTAACTTCTTTTGGTACAGCGTATTACTATGTAAACCCACAATTTCATCATTGGTAATATTATAGAATAAGTGTGATTTTAATGACATTTCGTCTAGACAAAGTACACAAAATTTTTCAACCTCAGGCATATTATTGACTTTAATATTCAAAAATGCAAATATAGTTTCTTGAAAGCCTGATGAAAATTTAAGAGACTCTGTAAATTTTTCTAAACATCTTTTGGTTGGCAATGTAAAAATTTTAGCACTAAAATGATACGCTTTTGGGCCCAAAAAATAAAGATTAAGAGCGAATTTTTTAAATTCAGATGTATAGCGACGACCATTAGGTCGTTTCTTACTCAAGTGAATTTGTACTTTAACAAACTGTGCCAACTCTTTTGACAAAAATTTTTCACATAAATCTGAAAATTGTTGTGCGTTTATATTTTCAACCAAACTTTTGTCTTTCTTCTTGTGATAATTTACTTCACTTTCTAATCTACGTTTTTTGTTACTAATCAACTTAATTTGACGTCGTAATTTTTCTTTTCTTGGGGTGTGGGCTGCAAAAATAGCAGGTGTCTGAACCGCACATGTCCTTTGCGTCAGTGATTCTGATTCCTAGAAAAAATTATTTTTAATTCTGCTTAAATTAATTAAATGTAATCGAAACTAACCATTGGCGGCTTATTTAAAGCCAAACATGCCTCTTCGGGCGTGCTGGTATCGATAGTATTCTGAGAATACGTGGGTGATGATGCAGATAAAGAAATGGTAGTATTTAATTTTCTGCTTACTGGAGCTTTTCTTTTCATTCCTAATACAGGAGGCGGATTTGGAACATTAAATAGTGTAGGTATTGCACTGGGTTTAAACGATTTTTTAAGAAATTTAAAAACATTGGTTCTTCAAAATGAACACTACAAATTTCACAGTTTTTATTTAAATATGCAACATCGCGTTTAAGCAGATCTTCCCTCCTGCTTGCAATTACCCACTGCTTTGATCTAAAAATCAAAATCTATAGTTACAAACGTTCGCTATGTGTATAACTTTTGTTTGTACAAAATTTACTAATAAATAAAATCCGTCCTTACCTTAAAGCGTCTTTGGGGAAACCAAAGAAACTCACATCCTTATTTAAATTCGAATTGTTCGTACAATTAGGTGCTGAACACCAACGACCACCCTTCTTTTTACTCATTGTGTTCCTACTAGCAATAATCAATACAATTCACTTAACAGAAAATCAAATTGGCATAAAATAAACTAATTACAGTGCTTTACCGCTAGTAAAACAGTAGTAATAATGAGACGGATACGTGTGGATACCCGTTCTGAACATGGCGCGACCTTCGCATGCGCACAAAAATCTAGCACCACTAATACGCCTGAGTTTCGCTACTGCATTCGAAGATATTTATACTGTGATTCTGCTATATTTACTATAAACATAAACTGCCAACTCGCGTATCTTATAAAGAGTTTTTTTTTTAGAGGCGGAGAACTTTAAATTGAAATAAAACACAGAAAAATGTTTTTAATATCCATGAAATTGGCTTTATTTGAAAAATAATTTTATGGCATTTATGTTTGAATATGATTTCGGGCATGTGACCGTCGCGGCTGGCGTGTACATGACGTAATCTGGAGGTCCAATTTTCACACACTCTTCGCAATAAATCAGCCTGTATTTCGGCAATAACGCATCGAATGTTGGCTTCCAAGTGCTCAATTGTCTCCGGTTTATCGACGTAGACATGCGACTTTACATATCCTCAAAGAAAATAATCTAATGGCGATTGTGTAATTAAATGTATGCCTCCCTCTAACTGGAATCCTGGCTACGCCCTTGAATTCAACCCCTAAAGGGGTAAAATGGGGGTTCCAATTTTGTATGGAGAAATAATATTAAATAGACATTTCGACTTGAAACTTCGTAGAAGTACTCCTAAAAACAAATAAGCAAACACGTATTTCGTGATTTTCCGAAAATCAACCCCTTACGGGGTGAAATGGGGTATATAATCCTAAAAATCGATATGGGTGTCGTTATGGAGGTTTTTTGGGACGTTGATTGCAAAAATGGGATTAGGAATTTGGCAGGCAGATTTCTCATAGGGAGTAGGCATCCGCTAAGAAAGGATTTTTGAAAATTCAACCTCTAAAGGGGTAAAAAAAGGGATTGGAATTTTTTAAAGATCAATTTTGAACTAAGTCATTCAAAGTTTTTGGAAATTTGTCCCGTGGAAGTAAAAATAGGAGATGACGGGACGTAGGGGGGGAGGGAAGGGAAGGGATGGAACGGGGCTGGGCGGGGTGGGACGGGACGGGGATGAGATAAGATGGGATGGGATGACAGGAAATAATTTATTTAATACACAAATAACAAACCTCGCGGGTAACAGCTAGTCTTGTATACAGGGTGATTCAAAGTAAGTGCGCACCATTGCTATCTTTGTTATTATTGATTTTACAAAGTAGGCTAAATTAGCAAACTAGTAGTGTTTTCGGTGCTGATTAATATGCAATTAATAAAAAAACAATCGAATAACTAGTTGGCGACGGAATGGAATGGGAAGAGAGGGTAGGGAACTGGACGGGACTGGGGCAGGGATGGGATGAGATGACAGAAAATAATTGGTCATTATTTAATAATTATTTGTTAAGTTAAGCGACATTCCTTTTATTTTGCTTCGATAAACAAGTCCAATTTCGGGCCATATTGGGGATAAAATTAATTGAAAGTAAAATCAAGGCTAAGAGAGACTACAAGAGCAATTGTGGAAATAAAGTGGAAAGATAAAACACCAAATAAGGGTGAGAAATAAGCCTTAATAATAGTGCATGCTAGGTTAGGAAAGATAGCAGTGAAGACGAGAATTGTATGAACCAACAGAGATAAGAGCTGCAAATTTATAACTCAAGGTGTAGGAAACTCCCATTTCGTCAAGCTTGGGATAGGCAATCCAAATTACAGAAGGAAGTATAGAGTGTTGAGGAAACTACAAAGTATGGATTCAGACGAATACCTTACATATGAAGGGAAAAGAAAGAAAGATGATATAGAGGACTTATTTAAGAGAAGCAGAAAGACAACCAGAACACCGACAAAAGGGGAAGATAGCAAGGAAAAAATAGAAGATCAAATGAAGGAAATGATGGATTTAATGGAAAATCTGGCGAGAGACATAAAAGAGATTAAAAACGAACAGATTAATAACAAGGAAACAAAAAAACTGAAAGAAGAAATCAGTCGGTTAAGGAAGGAACAAAGTGACTAAAGATGAAATAAAGGAACTAAAGGGTACCAACGAAAAGGCAATGACGGAAATAAATGAATTAAAAAAGGAAATTGAGATAACAAGTGAAAGAATGAGGAAAATGGAGGGAGATAAAAAGGGAAAGAATATAGTCATACCAGTGGCGTATTTAGGATTTCGCTCCGGGGGGGGTTTAACATCGAAATTTAAAAGTTGTTTTTAAGGGACAAATACCGGGGCGTCTGGGGGGTTCGGAGAACCCTCCAGGAAGTGGGGGGGTCGGGGGGTCCACCCCCGGAAAATTTTGAAAAATTTGACTTTAAATACACGATTTTAATGCTCCCAAAAGAACGACTGATGAATCAAAACCTATTCCTATATTGTTAGTAACAAATGTCATTACACATTATTTTATATCAAATAAAGTAAAGTTATTATATTACAAATGGAAGTCGCCTAGGATTCTTCGCTAAGTTGTCAATTACTTCGGAGGCCGATATTTCCACATTGTGGTGAATGGATAAAATTGCCAAACCATTCAGCCTTTTCTGCATGAAACAGAACTAACTGATAATGTTTTATTGTTTTGTAATGCGTTGCTTAAATATGCGTACTTACAATAAAATGCCAATCTTTTGAAAAGTAGATGCTGAAGCTCGGTAAAACTGGCAGTTATTTAAAAGAAAAGCTAAGTTATATATTTTTACGCACGAAGATAGTTCAACGGGCTTTTAATATTTACCATTTTAAGTTAGCTACGGGGGGGGGGGGGGTTTAGACCCCCTGGACCCCTCCCATAAATACGCCACTGAGTCATACAAGGGTTAAAATGACAGCAACCAACACAAACATGCTAAAGGAGGAAATAGAAGAATTCATGGAAAGGGAATTGGGAGTAGTACTGAAAGTGGAAATGGTGAGGAAACTGGGAGAATATACGTGCCTGGTGGAACTGAATAGTAAAGGTGATAAGAGCATGGTGATGCAATGCAAGAGTAAACTGCGTAACTTAGGTCAGAAAGTATATACATATAAATGACGATTTAATGCAAAACGAAAGAAAGATTCAAACGTTAATAAGGAAACAAGTCAAGGTGGAAGCAGCAAAAGGGAAATCAGTTAAAGTGGGATATCAGAAGATGATATGCGACGAGGAACTATGGACCTGGAGCAGAGAAACTGATAAATTTGAGGAGTACGGCACCGAACAAAACAAACAAAACAAAACGCTAACAAAAAACGATGAAATGAAAAAGATACAGGACAGGATAAAACGGCAGCAACACATGCAATCGACATTAGGACAAACGAAAATATATGGGACAGGCAAGGAAATTGAACTAATCCAAGAAATTAAGAAGTATAAAATAGAAATATTGGCAATTACGGAGACAAAGAAGAAAGGAATATGAGAAATAATAATAGAAGATTATGGGCTGTTATATAGTGGAGTAGATGAGGAAGAAAGAGCCGCAGCAGGAGTAGGCTGTGTGGTAAGTCCGGAGTACATGAAGAGGCTAGGGGAGTGGAAAGCAGTGAGTAAAAGGTCAATGAAAGCAACATTTGCACGAGGGAGTCAGGAGAAATTGGATATAATAATAGCATATGGACCAGGAGAGAATGATATGAAGAAGGAAAAGGAACAATTCTGGCGAGAACTACAAATGATATATGATGAAGGGGTCAACCCCACTATAATCCTAGGAGATATCAATGGAAGAATTGGGAATGAGATTGTAGGGAGACAAAGAGTAATGGGAAGATATGGAGAGATTACAAGCAACGCGAATGGAGAGAGACTAATCGATTTTTGCATACAGAATGGTTTAGTGATACTCAACTCCTTCTATCAGCATAAGGACAGACACAAATATACTTACTAGGGAAGAACCAGGAAGAAGTGAAAGATCGATTATAGACTATATAGTAACAGAAAATAAATAGAAGAATTATAAATGATGTGAGAGTTTATAGGGGAGCTGAATTATTGACTGATCACCATCTACCAATAGCAAAAATGAAAAACAAGAAAGAAGATGAAGAAGAGAGGTTAAAAGCGGAAGTAAACAGGAAGGAAGTGAAGATGATTAAGATATACAAACTGCAAGACCAGCAAGTAAGAGAGGAGTACGCAGAACAAATCGCTAAGGGGATACAGGAAGTGAGACAACAGATACAGAGAATAAATGTCGAGGAGATGTGGTTAAATTTAAAGAAATTATCTACAAGGCTGCAACAAATGTATGTGAAATAAGAAGAGAAGAAGCTGGTGGAGTGAAGAAATCAAAAATACTATAAGGATGAAAAAGAAAGCGTGAAAAGACTACCTGCACAAGAGGAGCGTTGAAGCTTACGCAAACTATAAAGCAGCGAGGAAAATGGTAAAGGAAAAGGTCAAAATAGCTAAAGCTAAGGAATGGGAAGATTTTGTTACCAAGATGGAAAACGACAGAAGAGCGAACCAAAAGCTATTTTACAGGGTACTGAAGAACATGAGAAATAAAGGAAGGAAAATTGGGACGAGACAAATCATGGACAAAGAGGGAAGGGTACTAATGGAGGATGACAATATTATGAGAAGGTGGAAGCAATACTTCCAAGAAATGTTAGAGGGAGCAGAGATAACTGAGGAGGAAATGGAGGCGGAAGTAGGTCAACAAAATGAAAAGAAACCTGGAAGAGAGAGAGAGAGTCAGTGGACAGATGGAGGAAGCAAGCGACAGTATACAACTAGACGAAGTTAAGAAAGCAGTGGCAAAGTTGAAGAATGGGAAAGCTGCAGGAGTTGATGGTTTAAAAGCAGAGCTACTTAAAGAAATGGGAGATGAGGGAATGGGGTTTCTACAAAGAATTCTTAATAAAGCATGGTGAACACAATCAGTACCAAAGGAATGGAAAATTTCGGTAATAGTACCTATTTTTAAAAAGGGTAACCAGAAGGACTGCGCAAATTATCGAGGGATATTCTCTGCTCTGCTCAGCTTGTAAGTTATATGAAATGATCTTGGAAGGAAGATTAAGAAAGGAAGTAGAAGGAAGGCTACATGGGGCACAAAGTGGATTCAGGCCTGGTCACTGCACACAAGACCATATATTTACATTAAGAAATATAATAGAAAAATCTTTACCTTATAACAAGGAAATATATATATGTTGTGTGGATCTTGAAAAGGCCTTCGATAAAGTGGTGAGAAAAAACATATGGGACATATTGGCGAGAACTGGTATTGCAAAGAATTTGGTGGAAGCTATAAAATCTTTATACAACAAAACTGAAAACATAGTAAGGAAGGACAATATGGAGACGAACAAATTCAGAACAATGCAGGGAGTGAGACAAGGCGGAAACCTTAGCCCTTTGCTTTTTATCACATTTATGGATGAAATAATCAGAAAAGTAAGCAGTGAAAGTAAGAAGATGAAGGTAGGATACCACAAACTGGAACCGGTAGAAATGAGTGAATGCGTATTTGCAGATGACGTTGCAATATTGGCAAATACGGAAAAAAACCTTCAATTAAATGTAGATCTATGGACAAATGAATTACAAAGAAAAGGAATGAAAATAATTATAAGTAAGACCAAAGTAGTTGTGATAACAAATAATAATGATAGAAGAGTAAACATACAAATTAACAACAAAGCAGTGGAGCAAGTAAAAAGCTTAAAATACCTAGGAATGACTACTGAGGAAGGTGGAAGACAAGAAGAAGAAATTAATAATAGAATATCGACAACGGTAAAAATGTTTCACAGCATGAATAGAGGGTTCATAAGTAAAGCAGAAATCAGCAAATTACTTAAACTAACGAACTACAGGCACTATTTCTAACAACGATACATTTATTTATTTATATGCGCTGGATTAAACATCAATTATTTATTTGGTTATTTACGACTTAACACTAATGATTTATATGGTTATTTATCTGTTATTTATTTCACTAGGGTTATATACACACGGTTCATTTATATGGAAGCTCTACGTGCTTCGCTGCCGAATTCGAACTGATGAGAACAGAATTAGAACTGACTTCTTATTCCTGCGGCGCGTATTTATATATCCAAATAATTTCCGTCTAGAACATTCCAGAATTCGCTCGTACATTCCAGCATTCGCATGTGTTGACCTCATTGCAAGGTCGCCTCTCGAGTATTCGACTGCGTTGACTTACATATATCCGCAGCGGCCCAGCTGCTCCAAGAAGTTCTGGAACGTGCGGGGTTGAATCATATGTCCTGGGCAACAACCCGGCTGTAGAATCGTGACAATATGTTGGACTACTCTAAGTTTGAAGAAATATATTTATTTATATTACTGTACTGTTCGTGTGTAACGCCCCGTTTTAATTTCATTTCTGTAGCGTGTTAATGCATTTGTCGCCTCATTTCGGACCACCTTATACCTAATGGCTGTAACAAAAGTATTCAAGATTATCACAGCAGGCAGTGCGACGCGATTAGCACCTGTGGTTTTCGTGTTAGAACAGATCTAACATTTCGATTAAGTTGGCATTAAAAACAGCTGCTTTGTAGACTTAATTAAAGCTTTCGATTGCATACCAAGAGAAGAAATATGGAAAGTACTAAGAAAGAGAGAAAGAGAAGGGTGAAAGACGAACTGATAACTAGTATACAGAGCCTTTATAAAACATGTCGGAACTATATCAGAACAGACAACAAAGAATCGAAACCTTTTCTAACGAATTTAAGAGTCACACAAGGAGGAATTTTAAGCCCTTTACTCTTTATACTAGTGCTAGATGAGATGACCAAGGAAGTTAAAGAGAAAACCAGGAAATACCACGCAGGGTTTTATAAATTGCAAGCAGTCCACATATCCGAAATGGCATACGCTGATGACATTCTGATAGTGGCAAACAACAAGGAGACTCTACAACAAAATCTAAAAATATGGGATGAGGCGTTGAGAGAAAGGAATATGGAGATAAACTTAGAAAAAAACAAAAACAATGGTAATTGCAAGACAGCACGAAAGCATTACAGTGAAATTAAGGCACAAAAAACTAGAAAAAGTTGAAAGTTTTGTATACCTAGGATCCATAATCAGCGAAAACGGCACGATGGAAGAAGAACTAAACAACAGAATAAAAAAGGCAAACAGACTATATGGGGCAATCTACAACGGTCTTATAAACAAAAAACAAATATCCCAGCAGTATACGTCCCCACCCTCACGTACGGGAGCGAAACATGGACGTTAAATGAAGGACAAAGCAAACGACTACAAGCAGTAGAGATGAAATTTCTGCGTAAAATAAGAGGAGTAACCAAAATAGAAAGACTCAGAAACGAAAAATAAGACAGGACCTGGAAATCAGATCAATAAGGCACGTTATAGAGGGAAATAAACTCCGATGGTTCGGCCATCTAAACAGATTGGGCGAAAACAACATCACCAAGATAATATGGAACTGCAGGGCACAAGCAATGAGACCTAGGGGAAGACCCAGAACAAAATGGAATGATACGGTAGACAAAATTCTAAATGAAAAAGGAAAACAATGGGGGGAAGCGACCAAACTAACACAAGACAGGAAAATCTGGAGGAATTTCCACCAGAAGACATCCAACCCTCGACACCAATAGGTACAAGAGGACCGGATTAAGTAAGTAAGTAAGTAAAAACAGCAGAAGAGCTGACAGAGTATTGATTGTTTCGAGAAAAACGCTCTCACGGATTTAAACTGCTGGGCTAAGCTGAAGCCGTTTTAATTGTTTTCGTAAGGCGCATTATGTGTAGGCTGGGTTCCCTTTGCGATACGACAATAGAAATCGCTGCAAAACGTCCGCTGTTATAATTAAGTCGAGAATACCTTCCGGCAGACAGTTACGGGCCAAAAGCTGGCCGTTATCAAGCAGCTACGACTAAAATCAGGCATTTAGGGGCTAGAAGAAGCTAATATTGTTTGGTGTGGGTTCTGGTTAGCGTTTCCAGTCCCGGGATTCTACCAAAAAAACCGAGTCCCGGGACCACAGCCAGCACAGACGAAGTCCCGGGACTATGTCAACATGTGTGCGTATACTGGAAATCAGAGAATTAGGGCAGGTATTCACCGGCGTCTAATGTATTACTCATGCCTCTTGCACGTTCTGCATTATTTGCGTTTTGCATAGATAGGAGAGGTATTGTTTTCGGTAAATTATAAGTAAACCTGTGTGTTGTTTTAGCCACATTTACAAGTTTTCTTTTATTTATGTATTTGTTTGTTTCTTTTGTTAGATATATTTTCCGCGTAGTCGTGCGCATATGTAGTAACAGTAAGGTAACTAATTTGGAGACTTAAAATTCTGTACAAAGAAATTGAATAATTTATATTTATATATTTTAAATGTGTTGGTTATTTGTCTGCTAAAGTGTTAGAATTAGAATGAATTCCGATGCCCAATTTAGTTCATTCAAATATAACGATTTAAAGTCGATATGACAACACTTACTTACCGAAAGATAAGCAATTGGCAAAATGTAAAGTTTGTCCCAATAAAATTATCATAACCAGAGGCGGCTCTACGAATACTTACACAAACACTTTGCAGTTCACGCAAAAGCAAAAGATAAAGAGTTACAGACATTTTAGTACCAAAAGAAAGTAATAAAGTTATAGACGAGCCCCAACGCAGCTCATTATCAGCAAGAAATACTTTAGTTAACTTAAAATGCTTATTTTTCTTTTGAACACTATTTTCATTTCAGGACTATTTTCGGGATCTTCGGGACTTGAAATTTAGCTCGTAAGTCCCGAGAACACTTTTCGGCTGGGCCGATACCGATACTCAGTATCGGTTATCAGCCGATACTGACAAATTTCTGATACTCGCCGATGCAAAACGCGGAAAAATGCTTTTAAGAGTTTTAACAGCGTACTTATTATGTATTACGCTTGTGATACAGCCGGCCGCTGGTGGCATTGTATTGTTTTTGATTAATTTATTATATTGTGTTTTCCTTATACAGTGTCCGCCAAAAAGTCGGCATATCGGAAAAATTTTGATTTTTCAGAAAAACTTTTTACATCAATAATTTGTGCTTATCTAAAAACCTATTTAGCTCTTATCATATATACCAAGTGATTTTTAATTATTTAGAAAATGGAGTTTTTCGGAATTGTCAAAATACGAAAAGTGCTATTTTTCGGAAATTAAGTAAGATTTCAATGAATTTTTTTAGAGTGTGTTATTTTTAGCTAACTGAACAATCTCAAGGCCAGAAAACCCCTATTTTTTCAACTTTAGCTAAAAATTTATTTTTACTTCCCTCATCTGAAAGCTGAAGGAAGTATTGTAATCACAAAAAAATCACCTTCCGAGATTTTTTCAGATCTTCACGTTTCAAGGTCCCTGGATGACGAAAAAGAGGTTTTCTCAATTCCTTCTGTCTGTCTGTTGACAGTATAGCTCAAAAACTATTTGTCGGAGGAAGACGATATTTTGCATACATATCTACCGCGCATGAAACCGGTACAATTTCATACAAATATATACAGGGTGAACACCTTAAAAAAATATTATTTTTTTTATTTTTGTGTTAATTTTGAAATAAAAGGAAGTAATAACTTTCACATAGGTCAGGCTTTACATTTTCCGAAAATAAGACTCAACCGATAAGGGATAACGTCACAAAAGAGTAAAAATGTTTCAACCATTACACCGTGATCTTCAAGAAAGGCGCGCGCCGGACTTTTCCCGAAGAGACGCGGTAGCGCAGATGGAATTTTGGGGTACTTATATCCTCTGCGGAGATTCGGTTAGCATCGAACATTCTTCAGAGCTGCAGATGCGGCGGGTTCAAACCCCAGCGGGATACATTTTTTTATTTGAAAATGTATTTAATTTATTAGAAACGTGAATATATTTGTACTCCTAACTTAATTTGATTTTTAAAATTATTTAGTGTCACAATGTTGACGAGGGAAGTTCTGGGTAAAGCCTTTTACAGATTTTTTAATTCAGTAAATATTTTCAAAATTTCACATGCCAAGACTTAATATTAAAATTGATTTTATTATGTGAAGACTTCAAAAATGTATAATTGGAAAAAATAATTTTTATGTTTTTTATGTAAGGGGCTTATTAGAAGAAATATTTTTCAATTCTAATTAATATCTATTTAAATGGCCTCTAGAAACTCTCATCTACCCCAGTTAATGAATTACTGTTACAAAAATCTGTAAATGTTCTTTTAGCGTTGTCAAAATGAGAAGATTTTTTAGATATGTAAATTGGATAAAGAAAAATCTCCTTATTTAGACAACTGTAAAAGAACATTTACCAGATTTTTCTGCCAGTAATTCATTAACAGAGCTAGATTAGAGTTTCTAGAAGCCATTTAAATAGATATTAATTAAAATTGAAAAATATTTTTCCAAAAAGCGCCTTGCATAGAAAAGTAAAAATTATGCAAAAATTTATTTTTAGCTAAAGTTGAAAAAATTGGCGGTTTTCTGGCTTTAAGATTGTTTAATTAGCTAAAAATAACACACTCTAAAAAATCTCATTGAAATCTTACTTAATTTCCGAAAAATAAACTTTTCGGATTTTGACAATTTTGAACAACTCCATTTTCTAAATAAGTAAAAATCACTCGATATATATGATAGGGGCTAAATAGGTTTTTAGACAAGCACAAATTATTGACGTAAACTTTTTTTTTTAAATCAAAAATAAATATTTTTCCCATATTATGCCGACTTTTTGGCGGACACTGTATATAGGTCACCAACCAAATTTTGAACAAGATAGTTAACAGCTCTTCATTGTACAGGGTGTCCGGATAAGGGTACGGAGCGGCTGTATGTGGACAATGGTAAGGCCTAAAGGTTTGGGAAAAAAATCCTTATGAATAAAGTGGGCAATATAAATTTCTGGAAATTATTTTCAAGTTCGTAATTCGGCCACTAGGGGGCGTAACTGTTATGAAGGAACATAAAAGTCACGCTATCTAGGAAAGTTACACGATGAGCTATAACTTTGAAAACATCATTTGATAGCTTGGCCAATACCGCAGCATTTTTTCGTATCTGTCATAAGAAGGGAGGGGGAGGCCAATACATTTTTGAAATTTACATTTTAATACCTCCTGAACCATTCAACCGATTTGAATATTTTTGGTCTCGTTTGAAAGAGCATTTTATGGTCTTCTAAAAGAAATTTTTTGTTGAGTCTTTTAGTTTAAACAAATTAACTAGAGGGCGTTATCTGCAACGATTACACATTTTTGCTATTTTTGGAAAAAAATTTAATGGGACGGTACTATTTTCTTGACAGACCCTCAGCCATCATAAAATCACGTGGCCATGGTAAAAGACGTAATTCTACGATTCAACTTTCTCCCCACTTAGCACAAAATTGTTAACACGTCGAGCCTTCCTTCACACTTTGTCCAGGCTTAGGACTGGTTCAAAACTAGCTTTGAAGCGTGTTTAAAGGCCAACTGGCCAACAGAAGATCAGTAACAAAAATAAAACAAAATAAGCACAAAACACTTAGAATTATTCAAAGTTTAACTACAAATAGCTCACAAATGTTCAAAATGTCTTCCATCACTCTCGATGCATTTATTTAATCTAATTTCGGTAGAAAAAACCACTGCTTCAATTTCAGCCCTGGACAAGCTTCTAATGGCATTTCGTATTCTTTCCATCATATTTTCCCTGGTTGTTGGATTCTCTTGAAGAACCAGGTCTTTCAATCTACCCCATAGGTAAAAATCGAAACAAGTTAGATCTGGCAAGTTAGAGCGCGCTGGCCAGGGAAATAGACTTCCTCTTCCAATAACACGATTCGAATCTTGCTGGTCTAAATGCTGACGTACGTTTCGGTTATAATGCGCCGGACAACCATCAAGCTGGAACCATATGTTCCTTCTTATTTCTAAGGATACATCTTCTAAAAGTGGTGGAAGAAAAAAGTTAAAAAATTCCAAAAACCTTTCTCTGTAAAAGGTTTGGTCAAATTAATATATTATAATTTTTCCTTCCACAATTCCGCACCATACGTTCAAACTCCAGCAATTTTGATGTTCTACTTGCCGCATCCAATATGGGTTTTGCTCGGACCAATAATGCTTATTATGCAAATTTACACCTCCTGTGCTACTGAAAGTTGCTTCATCCGTCCATAATATTTGTAAAAGAAAATTTGGATTTTCCCGAATCATATTTAACAGCCAGTGACAATGGTTCAGTCTACTATCATAATCAGTATCTTTTAATGCCTGATGTAAAACAATGTGGTAGAGATGCATACTATTTTCTTGAAGAATGTCGTGGGTAGCTGTTTTTGGGACTCTTAAGTTGTTGGAAATTTTTCTGATGCTTAAGGTGGGATCGTATTTCACGTACGCCAAAACGTTAATATTTTCCTCGATGCGTGTTCTACGAATTCTTCGAGTTGCTTGAATGGGCTGCACGTTGCCAGTCTCCCGTATTCGCCTAGCCAATCTTGAAAACACTTCTCGAGAAAAATGTCTTCTTTGTGGAAATTCCATTGCATATTGTCACGATGCAATTGCAGCATTTTCGAAACATTGAAAATAAATGCGTAACATATCATACGCTTCCGCGTTAGTAAATTATTATTATTATTATTATTACATAGTAGGCAGGCAGCCTAGGGCTGTTTATGCCTAATAACAAAAAAACAGGTACATGTGTATAATTATAACTAGTAACTAACTAAACGGGTATAACTTATGAAGGTAAATATAAAGTATAGGTAACTATAAGAAAGAAAAAAAATACATATATTATAAATATAGTAGGTGTAGATAAATATTCTATTATTGCACAGTATTAGAGTTCAGGTATAAATCAAGTCTATTTTTAAATTGGTTTACACTTGTAGATTTAATAACTTCATCAGGTAGCCTATTCCAATTGTCCACGACACGATTACTGATAAAATGTTTATTAGGATTAGATGAGAAATGATTCTTTGTAAGTTTCATTTCATGTCCTCGGAGATGTACATTGGCACTAAGGGTAAATATATTCACGACCAGCTCTGGCTGAGTAGTCGGTTGCCTTTGCTTACTTCTTTTACAGTCGCCGTAACGGTAACAGCGTTCCGATTTGTAGGAATAGACACTTTAGATGCGGTGCGTTGTCTAACATATGAATATAATGCTTTGGGTCTACCTACGAGTTTGTGTTCATAGGAGGCTTTTTTTGGTGTGAATTAAAGATCATTGAATTGTGTGGCGAGAGTAGAGATATTTGTGTATAAGCCGTTCACGATCTTTTTGGGTCAGGTGAGGCTATGACCTTCTAGTAATTTTGTTGGCAGTCTCTCAGTGGCAACTAAACTCCCTAATGGAAATTGACACTTTTTGTGTTAGGTTAGGTTGTTTGTAGTTTAAGGTTATATTTTCTGAACACGTACATTGTTGCCGGATCTCTCTCTAGTCTCGACATCAACTCATGTTCTTTTAGATCTGGTCTGTCCTTTTTAAATTGGAAGTAGCATCGTTTAATGGAAATTTTTTGTTGTAACAAAATTATATTGGGCATTTTGACTTTTCCATTGACGGAAATTAAAATTATTTTTACACACTTGATAAAGCATTTATTTTCTTACGAATATTAAAATAATAAATCTGGCAATGTGGTGGCAAGAAAATGTCAAACAGACACTGACAGATAAAAACATTGCATCCGCTACATCATCGAATCAGTTAGTCCAACATGAAAAGAAAAAATCATAGCCAACTCTGTCCCAAAAAGGTCGTGAACGGATTATACATAAGATTAAGATTAAAAATTTTGTTTAGTTTTTTGATGCATTACGGTTTAAAATCGTTTGAAGTCCTTTAACATATCTAATGGTCAAATTTTGTTCGCTCATTTCACTGATTTGCTTTAGTTCCTCCCGTGTTACAGATAAATATTTTCTTTGTTGATGTATTTGGTCATCATAGATGTTAATTTTGTTGAAAAATGTGTTTAACACATTAGGTTTTTTTATGAAGTATTTGCATTGCCAGGTCGGGATCGTTGACATTGACCTCTACGAGTCTGTTTCTCAGCTACCCGGGTTTCTATACGAGTGGTTTTAATATTGATAAGATACGTACTTTTCTTCTAAATAGAAATCATTTCTTGAGTTTCTATTCACACTGTTAATGTGAGCAAAAATGTGTATGCCCCTTTATTCTTGGAAATGCAGACAAAAAGTTCATAATAGATTACATATCCTGCAGGCTTTTCCCCCAGCATGCCATTTTTTTGCAAATCCTGCCTTTTTTTTCTTTGCTGTTACAATCTAGCTCATCCTCCAGATCTGAAATTTATTGTGATTCATACTCTTAAGACACTGTAATGTTGTTAAAACAATTAAGACAGTGGAATTACTATCACAGTTATTTAAATATAATAATAATTAAAGTAACAAAAACGCAGTTTCCATTATTTCGTATTCTAAATATATACATATAAAACTTATTAGACCTCCTTAGAATCACTTAGATCAAGCACAATAAAAATATTTATAAATGCAAAAACTTCTGGTCACTAGGATTATTGTCGCCGGACGTACTTCTAGGTAAAACACCAGTTTCGACTGCTCCATACTTAATAATAAGCTCTTCGTCGTCATTTTGATACAGGCCCGTGCTCGTTGGAGCACTGGTCGATGTTCTAGGGACCAAGCTTGAAAATTCATCTTCACCGCGTGCAAAACTGTACATGCTGCGTCCTCGAATCCGCCTGCTTATTGAACTACCTATTCATACAAACAGTGTGAATAAAGTATATATTAATAATAAATCGACACTTACTGACGATCCCTAAATGTTCTTGGATATCACGCTGAACATCAGACACGTCCCACATGGCCATAAACGCTTGACAGCAGCTCTGTGTCGAATCACTCCGTATGTATGCTTTGTATGAGAAGCTATAATGATGTGCAACTGCTGCCATGCACATTTCCATGCAAATTAAGAAATTCTGTGGACAGAAAACATAGACTTATAGAAGTGTTTGTATAATTAATTTTTAAGAATAAGTATGATTATAATACTGTTTGTAGAAATTTCCAACAAATAGTTTTTGTTTTAATAGACATGAAACTATTATTATAACGCAAACACAAAATTAGATAGAGAGTTACGATTAAAATTTATTAATGCCCTGACAGCTATATACTTCTAAATGATTTTTTATTATGAAAAAGTTCAGCCAAGATACTAAAATTGTACAGAATTTACGGCAGAATCTTATGTTACTTTCAAATGATCTTTTCATGTAGAGTTCAGTAGTTTTATGACACACCTGCTTTTGAGGATATAACATAGAGTTGAAGTGTTCAATATGGCAGTCACACGTATTTTTTTATATCGTCGTATGTCTGACATGGGGATAGCGGGGGGCATCATATAACTGTCATCTGCAGTCTCAAACCTCGTGAAAAGTTACGTTTTACGGAAAGTGCAGTGAAAGTAAATAGTGATAAAGTAAAGTGTAAAGTGAAAGAAGAGAGTCATTAGGTCATACGAATTGCCAACGGAAACGCAAGAAGCAACTCAGATAACGAAATAATTACATCCCATAGTGCCAAAATCACGAATCCTGACGTAGCGCTGCATCATGAGCACGCTCACATACGTCACGCCAAAACAACCCACGATTGGTCCATCAGAAAATCCATCCAAAATAAACTAAAGGAGACTATACACGCAGATATAAATACGCCCCAAAAATGGAAAGCGAGGATTTAAGAAGGATACTGCAGAAAGAGCTAGCGAAAATACATATGTTACAAACTGAAATGTAAGAAGAACTACGGAAGAATAAGTGGGAATTACAAAATAGGCTATCAGAATTATACGATCAGAGGGCGTAGATAAGAAAAAGAGAAGAAAGAATAGACAAGGAAAGACAATAATTATATAAAGAATTGGAAAGATTAACGGTAAAGCTAGAGAATCGCTAACAGCCTGCAGCCAAAAGCAGAATAGTATTCACTGCGGATAAACTTTTGACGCTACAAAATGGAAAACATAGTAAAAAAGAGAAGGAAAGCTGTGCAAAAAGAACTGAAGCATTGAATATCAGTAAAAATAGAAAGAAAATTGATCAAAAAACGGAGAAGAAATAAATACTACACTTTGCAACATGGGATTAATAAAGCAGGAGCTATAAAAAATCTTTGAAGATCCAAGAAAGAAGAAAGTCTAAATTAGAATATCTAAGAAAAATAGTAAAGAGAATAAAGAAAAGTATCAACAGGATAGAAGATTGACCAAAAATGTAATAAGAAAGAAAAAAAGACTGTATCAGAATAATCAGTTGGAAGCAATGGAGGAAAACTTGAAGCAAAACTAACGTGGTTTTACGCAAAAATGAGAGAAATGAAAAAGAATCAACATATAGAAATATCCATGGAAAAGGAAAAAAAAATAGGAAACAAACAGGAAATTAAAGAGCTATGGGCAGACTACTATGAGTAAATGTTTAAAGACATAGAACAATGAGATAAAGAAGAAGTAGATGCAATTGAAGATAATAGTGATATCGAACCACAACCACCTACACTGGAGGAAAAACAAAAAATAATCAAAGATCTGAAAAACAATAAATCAGCAGATAGTGATAGTATATAACAAATGAGCAAATGAAAACGAAATAAAGCTTGGCTTTGAAATATTTGTTGTACGAATAATATGTTGGCGGCACTTTAAGTTTATGTCAAATTCGAGGTTATCAGGTTAGGTTTTGCGTCAGTCTATGACAAAACTGACGCAAAACCTAACCTGCTAACCTCAAATTTGACATAGACTTAAAGTGCCGCCAACATATTATTCGTACAACAAATATTTCAAAGCCAAGCTTTATTTCGTTTTCATTTGTTCACATGTTATAATGAATTTTTGAAATACGGGGGACTAACTTTAATTGAAAAAGTTCATAAATTAGTAATCAAGACCTGGGAAAAAAAGAAATGCCTGAAGTACGGCAAGAATCAGTTATAATTCCTATTTACAAAAAAGGTGAGAAGGGAAAATGCGTAAACTATAGACCTATAAGGATCTATTCACACATATCAGTGCCGTGTCAGTTCCGTGTTAGCTCCGTGTCAATGACATCCGTGACGTACCAGTGACGCGTATTCACACACATCTGTACTGTTTGGTCAGTTTTCAGTCAGTAATTTTCCCAATGGCAATGTGGACGGATATGGAATTGGCAATGATTGCTATAATTTTGGATGAAGAGGAAGTGCATCAGACGAAGAAGCGAAAAAGGGTAAATGAGACATGGAAGAAAAGAGAAAGTAAAGGAGAGTTTACTACCGTATTCAAGGCATTAGTTGATAATGGAAAGAAATATTTTGAGTATTTTAGAATGTCTCAAAACTGTTTTAACATATATTGTTTCTTTAAAAAAGCAAGATAGCCGTTGGAGAAAAGCTATTACACTGAAGGAACAGTTAGGAGTTTGTTTGAGATAAGTAAAGTAATAAAAGTATTTGGTGTATTTATTTATTAATATTTAAACTTAACTATTAAATTTAATTATTTAGAAAACCTAAATCATAAATAAATCATAAAGAACACAATAATTCCGAATCAGTTTTATCAGTTGTTCACATTTATTCGCAAATATGCCAAAACACGTCCGTGAAATGGCAAAAATATCGTCAGCGACGATATATAAAATTACGGTACGGTCACTGCACTGGCACTGAGGGGTAAAATACAGCACGGTGCCGGACATGTGTAGATGCGTCAGTTTAAATTCAAAGCAGATATTATTTTCACGGAACTGAGCAGACGCGGCACTGACACTGCACTGATATGTGTGAATAGATTTTAAGCTTGCAAAACGTAGTTTATAAAGTGCTAGCAAAATTAATAGATCAGAAATTGAAAAACGCAACTAATCCACTATTAGGAGATTATCAATGTGGCTTCCGTGCTAATAGACCAACAATTGATAATATTTTCACCATAAAACAATTTCGAGAAAAATTTTGGAGGAAAAATAAAAAGATGTATGCATTCTTTATTGACTTCAGACAAGCATACAATACGATAAAAAGGAACGAGATAGTAAGAAACTTAAAACAATTTAACTGTCTCAGCAAGCTACGGAGATTAGTAAAGATGACATTAAAAGAATCCTTCAGTAAAGTAAGAGTAGATAGAGAAGAAACAAAGAAGTTTCCAAGAAGTAGAGAATTGAAAGAAGGAGACCCACTGTCAAGTACTCTATTTAATCTAGTACTTGAATGCATAATTAGGAAAAGCAATATCAAAACAAATAGTAAAGGTCCACACCAATGTCTAGTGATGTAAATTACCCGGGTATTTATTTTTAGGGGTAAATACCCGAGGTATTTACCAGGGTAAATATTAAAACGAGTATTTATAACCTCATTTACAAATATTATTAAGCTAATCTAACCAGTATAATTTATTGGTAAGTGAAGGTGCTCTATTTGAATTTTATAAAAATTTAGAATAAAAAAAATAGCTGGACTGAGAACAGTTACTGCCCAAAATACTGATGGGACCGTAACTATAGAGGTTGCCTAAAATTGTACGGGACATGGCAATTCAATGAGTTGGAAAAGGTTCAAGTACTATTTACTGTAAGAGTAAAAATGCAATAGTTACTGTGGTTACTCTTATGACATTATGACAAATAGTATTTCAGCCTTTTCCAACTCATGGAATTGCCATGTTCCGTACAACTTTAGGCAACCTGTATATGACAGCAATGAGATAACATGAATAAAAACAGAATTCAATGCTTGAATAAGAAAGAGATGAACATGGAAATAAATATTTGAGTAGACTTGACACTCATTTTAATTATGTCATATGTCAACTAAATATGCATACTAAAATAACTTTTCGCTTTCTTACTCAAGTATTATGTGCTTTTGTTCATGCTATCTCATTGCTGTTATACATAATAATGGTCCCATCGGAATACAACGTTGTTTATATAATTTTATCTAGTTTGATATCACAATATGGTTATTATACCATCGAAAACAGTGCTACAATGACACTGTTTTTGGTAACTATTTGTTTTATAAGATTGGCGACATTTGTTTTCACATACTCATAACACAACAAACGTCAGATGTCGAATACATAACCACAATCTCTGAACTGTATTTATTAAATTTATTCTAATCAAATATAACTTTAACTCAAGTTGCTTTTTAACGGGTTAATTAAACACAATTATTGTTCTAGGTAAAGTACTATTTGAACAGCACACGAACCAAAAAGCTTGCACCAAATTTAAACTAATTCAAATGTCACTGCAGCGAAATTGATACTTTGTTCAATAGATGGCGATTGTCAAATGTCACTTGACAATGTCGCCATCATTACTCTCAAAAGTTTAAGTATCCGAAATTTAGAATTTCTATAAAATCGGCAGCTCAAAGTAGATAAAATAGTATATTATACTTGTTTAATAAGAGGCATTGTGGCACTTGTTCTATTGGAGCACTCCTCGCTGCGCTCGTTGTGCCCCAAACCCACGCGTGCTACAATGGGCCCTCTTATGAAACTCCTATAGTAATATACTATTGTGATTTTCTTTGCCTTATTAAGATTGCTTCTTAATAGGTACATAAGTATGTATTATTATTAATGTTAATAAATATAAGGATTGTTTCTTCAAGTTAATGTTAAGTTCATTTTTCAAAAATGAAAACAAATTAGCAAATAATGAACAAACAAAGAATATACTAATACAAAATCCATTTTACACTTTAGACGAATGCTGTGATTTCTTCAAAAATGTAATTGATAAGTATTTGTTAAGTAAGTTTTATTTGTACTATATAGCATGACGAAGCTGTAAAATTGAGCTTTAAATAAATATTGATTGATTGATTGAATATAAATCATCCCAATCTGCGGAGTCAGAGCCATCACAATTATTTTTTTGTAAATTCTGACAGGCGTAATTTATTGTGTCTAATTGTTGTGCATTTATGTATGTAGTTTATTTATTAATATATCATTATTATGCGAGTAAAAGTTAGTTCAGCTTTAAAATATTACAAATTTGATAAATCCTCAGTTTTTAGGTATTTACCCGAGGCAGAGTTTCTTTTCGCCAAAATTGGATTCGCCAGAATTCGATCCATCAGAAGTCTTTTGCATTTCGCCGGATATCAAGATCGAGGACAGTATGCTGATTGTGGGGACAACACTTGCCGTGGTAGTGAAAAAAAAATATTAAAGGCTGCAACTAACCTAAACAGGCTAGAACGAGACACAGTACTTTGCTGAATTTCGTTATATGACGCACCTTACAATCTGGTGAAACGGAATCGGGCAAATAGCTTTCCGGTGAAATAATTATCCGGCAAAACAAAATCCGGCAAATGGAAAGGCCACAGCCAAAATGTCTGTTTATATATGACTGTAGAATCTTAATCATGCAATGTATTTTCTTGCACAGAATTATAATCGCAATTTCTGTGTGAATTCACCCATCTAACATATCTAAAACACGAAGAGCAATATATTTACCTGCAATCTTTTGGATATGCCAAGCCCATCGTCTGTAGTTGAAGAATTAGGTAAAATTGCACCTGAGTATACTAATATGTCGATGAGAGCTCCTTGACTGAAAAAAAAAACACATTTAGTAAGTACCACTTGCACAACATTGTATGCTAGAATAAATTAAATGGGATAAACTATGATCAACTCACTGGTGCAACTATACGAAATATTTTCGTAAGTCTAAATGCTACAAAATGATGTTTTACATTCAGGTTTATTTTTACCTTATTTCGTGCTTATATAAAGAATTGGATACTATGATCATTTTTACACTTAATGTTCAGCGTCTAATTATAATAGCTTTCTCGTAATATTCTCTGTAATTTCCAAAATATAGCTAGCATGTAAATATCATGGAATTACATCATAGGAATTACAGTTTTGATATTCACATCTTTCTATTCATTTCAACATTATGATTATTCTTAAAATTAGGTTTAATGTACCAATTTGTTTCTGATGTTGATTCAAATACACATAAATTACCAGAAGCATTTCAATGAAAGAATAGAAAACAACCGAAAAAGAAAAAAAAAACAGTTATAACAGAGAAGATACAAAACTACAGATTAAAAATACCACAAATAAGAAAAAATATAGAGACTGGGGGAAAAGTTTAGAGGAGAAGAACTAGGCAGAAGAGTAGCAGAAAAATTGACTGAATTATTCTAGATGAAACCTATATTACTCTACGGAAGCGAAAGGTGGACAATAACAAAACGTATGGAAAGTAAAATTCAAGCAATGGAAATGAGATTCTTAAGAGGAGTCACGGGAATAACCCGGAGAGGCAGAATAAAGAATAGTAAAATAAGGGAAGAATTGGAAGTGGAACCGGTAATGGATGACATCAAACGACGACAATTAAGATGGTTTGGCCACCTAGTAAGGATAGGAGAAGAGAGAACAGTAAAGAAGGTATGGCAAGCAAAATCACAGCAGAGGAGAACAAGAGGCAGACCGAAGAAGACGTGGGACAGTCAAATGGTAGACACATTAAGAGACAAGGGAATGACATGGAACGACGGGAGAAGACTGGCACGAAATAGAAGAGAATTGGCACAGAGAATCTACGGAACTGAATAAAATAGCATAAAATAGATTAGAATAAAATTTAAATGAAATATGTTTCGACCTGTTGTACTGTAACATGTAAATATTACATTAGAAATGTATATAGCTCACCTTAACACCTAATGGTAGATAGGGTTATGATAATATATACAGTGTGTCCCAGGATTGATGTTACAAGAGGTGGGGACTCGGTCCTGCTTGGTTTGAAAAGAATTTTAAAAATGTTTTCAGTTTTTGAAAAACAAGTAGGCCTTGACAGGGAAGCGAAAACTATTTTATTGTCAGGTAAACTACCCTTTTTGTTCATGATACCGCAAGATTTTATTAAGAAAAGTTGTTCAGAATGATAAATTATGGCCCTATACAAAATTTCAGAAAGATCTGTTGACTTAGATTAAACCGTCATTTTTAATAATGCAATTTGTGTAACTAAAAAATAACGGTTTTTTCTAAGTCGACAGATCTTTGTGAAATTTTGTATAGGGCCATAATTTATCATTTTGAACAACTTTTCTTAATAAAATCTTGCGGTATCATGAACAAAAAGGGTAGTTTACCTGACAATAAAATACAATTTTCCAAAAAATAACGGTTTTTTCTAAGTAGACAGATCTTTCTGAAATTTTGTATAAGGCCATAATTTATCATTCTGAACAACTTTTCTTAATAAAATTTTGCCGTATCATAAACAAAAATGGTAGTTTACCTGAAAATAAAATAGTTTTCGCTTCCCTGTCAAGGCCTACTTGTTTTTCAAAAACTGAAAACATTCTTAAAATTCTTTTCAAACCTAGTAGGACCAAATCTCAGAACCTTAAAATAAAATTCAAAAATTTTTAGTCCATCTCACCTCTTGTAACATCAATCCTGGGACACACTGTATACCGGGTGCTGACTTGCGCGACGCACCATAGGGATTTGCATAGTAAATTCTTTCTGTTCAATTATTTGCTCCCCTAATTATTTTAGAGCTAAAGTGTAAATACATTTTTTGTAGAGGAAAAAATACTGCATCCATTCATACTGTTGCTAACAATTATTCATTTTCCGGAACTGAAGGAATGCAAAAAATCAAACTACCATTTTTACAAAAATCAGTGATGCCATGGAATCATTGAAACAACCCAATGCCACGCAAGCGCGTGCGGAGAGACAATATGTGCTGTTTGTTTGTTTGTCATTAATGTTTGACGTTTATAATAATTCATTATTAATTATGTTCTGCTTAATAATGTCTCTGTAACTGGACCTTGTCCATAACAAAAATGGTTTTATGGTGGACGTTCGTTAAGTAAGCTCCTTGTTTATTGTAAAATATCCGTATAGGCAAATTCCAAACAGTACAACTATTAATCGACTGATACATCAAGTTTAAAACTACAGGCACGTTATTAAATAATTGTAAGTGCAATAATGAGGTTCAGAACTTACACTAAAACGAGAAAAACGACAATACGTTCAATATTATGACAGCAGTGACTGAATGATCGCCCCGCATGCACTTGCGTTGGCATTGGCTTGTTTCAATAATTCCATGGCATCGCTGATTTTTGTAAAAATGGTAGTATGATTTTTGGCATTCCTTCGGTTCCGGAAAATGAAAAATTGTTAGCAACAGTATGAATGGATGCAGTATTTTTTCCTCTACAAAAAATGTATTTACACTTTAGCTCGAAAATAATTAGGGGAGCAAATAATTGAACATAAAGAATTTACTATGCAAATTCCTATGGTGCGTCGCGCAAGTCAGCACCCGGTATATTCTAGATCAGTGCTTCTCAAACTATTTAATGTGGTGGACCAGTATTATTTTTACTAATGTATGACGGACCTCTGCATTTATTAACAAATGAACCAATAACGAAATATAAGTAAGTTATTCATAAACTTTAAAACATGTAAGGACATTTTTAATTTGTGTGAACGTATGGCTAATTTAGCATTATTTTCTCGATTCTGAATTACGATCCCACCTGTATATAAGTATCTCGAATTTTGTGCTTACATTCAGTTGTTTTCTAGCGGCACACATCTGTGTTATCGATCCAGTCTGCGTGCCCACCACGTGTTTCTTATCGATCCATTGATCAGACGCGAATTTGTCGAATAAGAGCCTACATTTTGAGCCAGAATAAAAGAGTACAAAATTATTTATCGCTTGCTAAGCTCTTCGCAGGTTTTCTAGACAGAATTGACCTGACGTGACGAGAAGCAATAAGTGATTTGGAAGTTGTTGTCCCGCCACGCACCCTTCAGGGTGGCGTAGGTAAAGCTTTACGTTTGTTACTGTGTAAATAACGGCTAACGGTTTGTTCTTTTGGTGTGTGTTTGTGTACCGCCTGTTGTGTTCCATTATTTGAACTCCCGCCAATCCAACGCAAAAGATTAAATTAATAAATAAAATTGATTCAAATGGCACAAGATATATGTGACAGAAAATAAAACATTTTTATATGGTACAAAATGGAAAAAACAAAATTATCTGGCGGCAACTGACACTTTCACTATTATTTAGCACTGGCAATTAAAACTGTAGTTAACATTACCTATCTATTTTATTCTTGAAGTGATCAATGGTGGTAGAGTTAATGGTTTCTTGAGTCAAATTGTTCCAGTCTTCCACAATGCGATTACTAATAAAGTTCTTCCTCGGATTTAAGGAATATCGTCCCTTCCTTAACTTAAGTCATTTCCACAAGTGTAGTGGTCCATTGCGAGAATTATGAAGGTTTTTATTAAGTCACCCCTTTGTACAATGCATTAATATGATAAATGGGCTTGCTTATTCATGGTCAATTTATCTATCCGTGGTTCAACTGATGACAGCGCCAAACGAAACAGGAGCTGCAGTTTCATACTATTCCTATATTTTGGGGTAGCAGATTTACAACTGAATCGAGCTGATTATCGAAATCAATTATCGACTTCGCAGACCGGCAACATCTTGCTCACGGACCGGCACCGGTCCGCGGACCACTACATTGAGTAACACTGTTCTAGATCAACACCATGAAAAGATGTAAAGCTTAGATAGAAAATTTCAAGCTGAATTCAAAAATGTAATAATATACCGGGTGTTCTATTTAAAATAGGAGTTAATAAAAAAAATTGAAAAAACAAAAGAAACCCATTTTAGAAGTATTCAACTGGAAAATCACCTATCTCACATCAATACACATTAAAAATGTAATAAAATCACAAGAGTAAACACCTACTTCCGGCTATGCAATTTTCTTCAAAAGCTTGCTGTCGCATCTACATAGTACACAAAACTTATATATGAAATTTCAAAGCCATACCTCTGTTTGTTTTTGAGATATTCTGTTCACAGACAGACAGACACACACACAGACAGACCAATGAAAAAAAAATGTTTTTTGGGTTCAGGGGACTCTAAAACGTGAAGATCCGTTGAAAACTCAATTTCGAATTTTTGGGGTGAATCCAATACTTCCTTTACGGTAAAAGGAAGTAAAAAGGGAAGATTATAGAGCAGACAAAAATATTATTGAGTTTCACCATTTCTGTTCTACAATAATATGGTCTATTTAGAGTCCCTGTATATAGTTACAAAAGAGTTGAGAAAACGAGGGAATTCATTGTGATTGGTGGATCACGCGCGTCGTATATTTAAATACTCATTGCCTTAGAAACAGTGTCCCATTAATCAAATTTGACAAATTGTTCATTTAAGTCAAAACTTGTCACTTTTATTTAAGTTCCTGAAATGAGGGGTTGCTGTATTATTGGCTGCAAAAACAGATCCAAACACGTTATCCTGAGCAAGAGATTAGGTAGGTACACACTGAAAAGAGTAAAAACGAGAAACTCGAAAAAGCTTTCAAAATAGCTATTTTTGTATTAAGGGCGTGAAGGAGGCGATTTTGGCCCGCGGCGGAATTATAAGCCAGAGGCCCGAAGGGCCGAAGGATTATAAAACGCCAAAGGGCCAAAATCGCCGTTCACGCCCGAAATGCAAACAAGATTTTTTGTAAAATCCACCATAAAGCTTTGAAAAATAAATGGCACGATTCGTTCTCAAAAATCAAATTGTTGTTGGTTGCCAATGTGATGCTGGTTTTTTAGGCCTTAGGGCGCAAAAGGCATTATTTACGCCCGCAAATTATTTTCAGGCCTTAGGGCGCAAACGGCACTATTTACGCCCGCAAATTAATGCATAAATGACCATATTTTAGTACGATTTTACAAAAAAATGTTTACTAAAGATCAGTTCGAAGCTTTAATATGCAGAAACCATCGTTTTAGGAAATGTTCATATATTATTATCTGCTATACGAAATGTGTATACATATTTCAGTTTGTTACTTATTTCTGATACAAACAGTACTCGACGCGATGTTTTGGGTGCTTTGAAGTAGCAGTAGAAATTTAAATAAAGGTGTTTTAGATAAACGATCTAGTGACTTTCAAGCAGTATTTCTGCGCATGCATGCATGATGCATGTTTTGGATCAAATTTGGCGGCTGACGTTTGTGTTTTCTCAACTCTTATCTAACTATATACAGGGTCTCTAGGTCTATTTAGAGTCCCTGTATATAGTTATATAAGAGTCGGGCAAACACAAATGTCAGCGGCCATTAGTGTTCCAAAAATAAATGATAGCGTTCAAGGCCGGAGTTGTTTTCCTTAGTATGTGTCACTTTTATGAATTTAATTACTTGTCAGTTTGACATTGTCAATAAATGGTAAATGTAAAGCATTTACGAAAACTGCGCTGGTAGGTATCTACCGTTTACCGATTGGTGGTCAGCTGATTTTGCGGTATATGGATCGGATTGAGTAATTTACGAGCGCTTTTTTGGTGGTGTAGTAACCATATAACCTCTAAAAACTTGTCTTGTCGTTGTCGAATCGGACAATAATTTCAATAATAATTCAGACGCTAAAGCGTACAAAGCACCAGCCTCTACTCCGCTCAGTAAAGAGAGGTTGCGGATAATATAAATATAATAATTACTATATTACCAGAGAAGAGAACAAGTTCTAATTTCCATATTAAATAAACAATGATACAGCTGTATGAAAAGTAAAACATTCAAATAGTTACAGTTTTTTATATAACGCTTTAACTTTCTTCAGTGCCTCGATTAATTCCTGTAATAGCTCATCTTTCACTATCAAATTGCTCGTCCTTTATGGCAATTCTTTTACCCATTCTGATTCTTACATCTTCTTTTGGAGGAATGTTTCCAATACATACGCGTGTTATATTCGGAGCTTTAGCAAAATATCCTCAAAGAGCGAAAAACTAGCCAATTACTTTTGGCTACGAATTTTCACAGTATGCCGAAATGTGTCACTTCAGTGGATATTGGATCAGTTTGAATGCCGATTCTTGTATCGCAGTTTTTGAGCACATCAATTTTTGACGAATAACCTAGAATGAGATTGGAATATTGAATTGGAACAGGCCCGGTGGTCTAATACGTGAAGTGGACGATGATTATTTAAACTTATATTACAAATGTTGAAACTTACATTGTGAATAAATAAAGTAATGGAGCCTTTCCCATTGAATTTTATCAAAATGTACCTACTTCGCATATTCTGGAACCGTCGATCGGTGGTATTTCAGTTTGCGTTGCAGTTTTTGGGAGAGATTTTAAGATAAACTCTTGCTCTCAGCGATTTTTACACCCAAATACGTAACAACCTGTCATCTGGCTTAATAGTTTGACAATCAAGTTTTTAACGGTACGTCATTTAATTGTCATTGTCATAGCCATCGTTCAAATTTTTTAGATTTTTTTTAGATTGCTACTGCGCATGCTCAGTGGATATTAGCCAATCAAAAATTGAACCGCGTTTGCCCGACTCTTATCTTACTATATACAGGGACTCTAGGTCTATTTGATTTCTAGTGCCCTCTCCTGGTGGTACTCACATCTTTTTGCATATGTTTGTGTTGGAACTGTTTGAAAATATTTAGCTTTCGACATTAACACAAGAATAACTTTTTAACCGTTTCTTATTTCCTATAAGAAAAATCAAAATTCTTATTTCATATAAACTACCCATTGAAATTGAACATCCCTTGTAAAAATAAGGATATGTGTTAAGCCCTTGCTAATAAGCATATGTTCGTTATGGATAATATTTGATGCCCCAAACATGCAGTTTCTGATACACCCTGCATTTAGGCTGATTATATCAAGATAATGTCATATTCTTTAATTTTCTTATTAATTTTTCTTGCATATTTATTTTGCCATAAAATTCTAGAGCTAAATTAAAAATATACATAATCTGGTAATTGTTAAACATCAGTATCAAGAAGTACTTTGATGACTATTTAATTTGTTTTTAATAACAGTGACATTTATAATCCATTCACAATGTTTCCTCCTCCCAGCAGGCTCTATTAAAGTGAAATTTTTGTTGGTACACATGCAAAATAACTAGACATGACCATGGTGTAAAGAATACAAGGTGAAACGTTCCCGGAGATGCGCAATCGTTCAGAAAGTAGAGTGGAGATGTCAACCAATCCCCCATGCACCTAGACAGGAAATCCATCATGACCGTAATCATGGTGTAACCATGGCCGCGATCGTATATTGTTGCTGGCACTGTCATCCGATGTCAAATTCGAGGTTAGATTTATCGTCAGTCTGACACCAATGAGCAAAACCTAACCTCAAATTTGACATAGACAGCGTCTTCAACAATACACTTCAGTACTACCAATCGTTCCCTTTGTAGACCTAATCCTTATTGGTTGAATTTGAGGGTACGCCCACAATGCATCCATTCTGCGGAACGTTACACCTATAAGCCGTTCACGATCTTTTTGGGTCAGGTGAGGCTATGACCATCTAGTAATTTTGTTGGCAGAACCTCTGTTGCAACTAAACTCCCTCATGGAAATTGACACTTTTTGTGTTAGGTTAGGTTGTTTTCAGTTTAAGGTTATATTTTCTGAATAGATACATTGTTGCCGGATATTCTCTAGTCTCCACATCGACTCGCGTTCTTTTAAATTTGGCCTGTCCTTTTTAAATTGGAAGTAGCGTCGTTTAATGGAAATTTTTTGTAGTAACAAAATTATTTTGGGCATTTTGACTTTTCTTTTGACGGAAATTAAAATTATTTTTACACATTTGATAAATCATTTATTTTCTTACGAATATTAAAATAATAAATCTGGCAATGTGGTGGCAAGAAAATGTCGAACAGACACTGACAGAAAAAAAAGTTGCATCCGCTACATCATCGAATCAGTTAGTCCAACATGAAAAGAAAAAATCATAGCCAACTCTGTCCCAAAAAGGTCGTGAACGGCTTATAGTATTCTATGACATGACACAATTGGATTATGCTGTTTTCAATTTGTGGTTATGATTTTTAAGGCTTGCACCAGGCTTGTTACCAGTTAAGTGTTGGTCTCCTTGCGCAAATTCTTCGGAATTTTGATTTTTAAAATTGCAACAATGCCGATAAAGTCGTTATGTCATAGCTTTTATATGTCACAGTTTGACTTCTATCACAATTCATGCATGCAACCTAATAAAAGCATATAACAGCCTACTGGAAGGAAGAAATATTGTGAATGGATTATACATAAAATAACTTTCGATCACGAAAATGCTAAACATTCAGAAGTCTAGTTAGCCATAAACATAGTACTTACAAAAATGAGAAGAACACGACTGCTTTGATACATAAAAACTTTGGTAGAGGCTTCATTGGTCTAAGCTCAGCAGCTGTAGCTTTATAAAACAAGACTAGACAGTACATCGCTGCGAACTGTGATAAATTATTGACAGCCAACAGATACGGAAACGCGACATTTCCTTTAAATTCGCCTTCTCCATACACGTTGGAGACCTTGCAAATACTGCAAAAAAAATTACCATACAAACATTCAAACAACAAAGGAACTTACAAAGATATAGCTGTGCTTATAGGTCGGACTACGGTGTACTGTAGAATACCATGTTTACACACATGCACAAATTCCCTGCCCATTTCCCAATCTGGTAGGCAGCACAGAGGAAATATATGCTTGACCTGCGGTTTCAGCTCTAAACTTGCCTCCAAATCCATTTCCATATTCAAATAGTTCAATAAAAACTTCATAAAATTATATATTACATAGGCTTCATAGCATTCACGAGCACTGTCCATGTAAACTGAGTGCTTAGGGTAAAGTAACACCAGCCACTGGAATGACATTATTTTTTTTAAATGTAGGTAAATCTAATTGTTTATTTACTTACAGCATTTATGGCATAAATAGGCACCATCCATAAAATTCTGAAATGAAAATGTTAGCTTTGATATCAATTAAAATAATATTTATATATGGTACCTAATAATGTGTTTCTGCAACTTTGGTTGTGTGTAATGAATAACATGTTGTATAATTTCCCACAGCGATATGGGAATTGCTAGCCATACGAAAATGCCAGCAATAAGAATTTCTTGTTCTCTCTTGTTAAATCCATCTTGAAGCGATTTGACTAGAAATAAGGGCACAAACACTAGTACCGCTAAAGCATACAGTAAGACGGCCAAAGGTCTAATCCACAGTCTCCACTTTGATAAAAAGTTTATAAAACAGTTTTCTGGCATTGTTAGCAAACACCAGTTTCAGCATAACACTACGTAATTATTTCATAATAAAGCACTAATAGAGAATTCTCGTTCATTTACGTGATGTTTAAGAACAAACACTAAAATTCTATATATTATTCACAAGAAAATATTGGGATTTTAAGTACGAAACATTCATATCCGACAGATCTGACATTTGCAGTAATCAAGGTTACAGTTGTCAACATAATCTGTTACTGCCAGAAATGCCAACATCTAAAAATAATTATATACGATCTAAAGCTTGTTATACACTGTCTGCTACAATTAATATTCCTGATATGTCATTATGACAAATTCCTTTATAAAATATTAAATTAGTATCGATTAAATTATTATTTACTTAGAATAACACTACTAAATTGTGATAGCGTAAATTAAAGCAGTAATTACATATTAAACATGAAACTCAATTTCATTCCATATTGACTTTTATGAGTATTTTACAATTAAATTAGTTTTCCGTCAATCGTTTATATATCGACTCATTAATGCATGATTTTGTCTAAAAAATCATGCATTAATAGACCCGTTTTCGCAATGATTTTATATAGGCAACCATACGTACTAAACGTCAAATGTATCTGAAATGTCAAAACTAAAGGTTAAATTATTCCGTGGATTTATTAATATAAATATTTACATTAGAAAACGCTTCGCTCAATATCTTTGTGGCAGTTTGTATTTTATACCTATCGAGTTCTCAATGTATCCTTCGGCAACAGAGGTGGATTTCCAACCGCCAAGTATTTTAATTTCCGCAAAATTGCTCCGGCATCGGCAACCATACGTACTAAACGTCAAATGTATCTGAAATGTCAAAACTAATAAATATTTTTGATGGATTTTAATAAACGTACGATTGACGGAAAAGTCTTGTAACCAACTCTTATGTTAATCGGTGATTAATAATCTCGCTCATTAACGCGTTCGCTCGCTCCACTCGCTCACGCGTTAAAATCTCTCGATTATTAATCACCTTTATTAACACACTTGTTGGTTAAATAACCATTACATGCAATTAATTAATTTATTAGATACTTATTAAATCAAGGCAACATTATTAAAATTGTTTTCCTACGACTGCTTCTAAAATCAAGCTTTCCGCTTTGTTGACGTACCTCAAAAACTGATTGTTACTTCCTTTTACGATAAAGGAAGTATTGGATTCACCCCAAAAATTCGAAATTGAGTTTTCAACAAATCTTCACGTTTTAGAGTCCCCTGATCCCAAAAAACATATTTTTTTTCATTGGTCTGTGTGTCTGTGTGTCTGTCTGTCTGTGTGTCTGTCTGTCTGTCTGTGAACAGAATATCTCAAAAACGAAAAGAGGTATGGCGTTGAAACTTCATATATAAGTTTTGTGTACTATGTAGATGAGACAGCAAGCTTTTGAAGAAAATCGCATAACCGGAAGTAGGTGTTTACTCTTGTGATTTTTCAGTTTTTTTCGATTTTTTCAAAAACGGCTCTAACGATTTTTTTCAAACTTTACATTTTTATTACATTTTTAATGTGCATTGACGTGAGATAGGTGATTTTCCAGTTGAAAACTTCTAAAGTGGGTTTCTTTTGTTTTTTTTGTCTATTTTTTTTATTAACTCCTATTTTAAATAGAACACCCGGTATATTATTACATTTTTGAATTCTGCTTAAGATTTTAGAGAAAATTTGTCTCTTCAACTAACGCTCTATTTTGTACCGTTTTTGTAGAATTCGTAATTTTTGAAAATTTTTGACAAATGCTTAAAAATTAAAAATTAAATTTTTGACTAATTACAAGATCACTGTAAAAGGAAGTTGTGTGAGTGTATCACACCAGATTTTTTTGAATCAGTTCATCGCGGCAACCGTCATAAGTAAGTATATAATCGTGAATAGTAATACATAGCAACATACATAAATTTTATATAAGCATTCATGATTATATACCTATGTCGGCTAGTGGGCGGCTATTTGAAAACGTCAAAGTTGACAGCTGTCACTGTGAATTCGATTTAAACCTTTTTTCGCGATTTAAAGTTACTTGTGCTTTATTTTGTGTATTGTCGGTGTTTAAGTGTCAAGAAAAATAAGAAATGGGCGATAAAATATCCAATTCTGATGTAAAAATTTGCACGTCGCTGGAAATTTTAGAAATGGCAAAAAACACCAGTTTAAACCTAATTTCGAAAATTTTACAGTCGTAGGAAAAATTTTGTATGCAACACGAGCGAAAAATGCATTAGGCGTTCGTTCGAGTTTTTTCGGACCTCGCTTCGCTCGGCCCGAAACTTTCGAACTCACGCCTAATGCATCATTTTTCGCTCTAGGTACATAAATAACTATTCTGTACGAGAACAGATTTTGTTTAATTACACGATATTCAAATTGGAGTTAAAAAAAAAAGTGAATGCCTTCGAGTTTGTATTAGCAAACTTCAGACAATAGTATATTGTAAACCTAGGCGGTAAAGTGATTATTTTCCAGGCTGAAAGAAGAAATGGACAGGCGAACTTTAGCGAGCCTGGACACTTCTTGAAGCCTGGAAAATCACTTTACCGTCCATGGTTTACACATTATTTTTCATCCTACAACACCATCCTGCAATAATTTTTTCAACATAGCTCTCATGCAGGTTATTATTTTGAAATTGACAGAGCTGTCAACAACAATAAAACAGTTTGCAAATGTTTGCAAATCAAATAGCGTTTATAACTGCAGCGCCATCTACCCGCAGTTGGACATAAGCTTCTACAGAAATCTATCTGATGTTTATTTTATATTAAAAATGTAACGAATACATTGCTAAAATTAAGTTTTATTGAGCAAATATTTTTATAAAAGGGGGATAGCTATTATTTAAAACAAAAAAGTTAATTATAAACGTGATTTTCTTTTAAATATGGTTTGACAGATTATTGCAGCGTCCCCTACTGGAAAACGTCGAAATTTTTTTTCTTGCCTAGCCATTGAGAGTTGTTTTGCAGGGCTAGCCTTAGAAACACACACTTTCTCGTCTCTATGGAGATGGTAAAATTCGATTTTCTAATCATGTAGGATGAAAAAATTTCTAATTATAATGACAAAATGATAGTAACAAACTATATTGTTTATGGTAAATCGTAAGGTTAAGACATGCAATTGAAAATCGGAAACAACCCTTGTCCAAAAAAATTATATATCGTGCATTTGCAATTTACACTATTTTTAATATTTTAAATTATCGTTTATCTACGACAGTGTGTAAAATTGACTTTTAGTTGGCAGTTTTAGATTTATAAAATGACTGTTTAATATCATGATTTCATTAATCACGTTGTCAGTAGTAACGTGGTTAACATTTTTAACCACACAAAATTAAGACCGGTTGCTAGGGTGATGTTTTTCTTATCAAGGCAAACCTGTTATTTAATTCAGTAATTCTAATTTACATTTAATAGCTATTTATTCATTACGGGAGATATGAATATGTTTTTTCCCTGAGGTTGACATGGTGACAGACCGAGGGCCACTGGCCTGTAAGTCATCTGAAGGTAAAAACCATGAATATCTCCTGTGGTGCATACAATGTTTTATTTACTAGCATATTATTAGTAAAAATAGTTTGAAATTCCAAAATGTTATTAAGTACAGTAGTGTGCAAATAAATCTGGGACAGTGTTTTTTTCACATGCAGATTCAGTTAAGAATTTGAAGAATATTTCCATGGACTTCCTCTTATCAGAGAGAGTTACGGGTTTCAGTAGCTGTTAAAGTTTAATGTAACTCTTTCTGATAGCAGGAAATCCATGGAGATATTCTTCAATTCTTAACTGAATCTGCATGTGAAAAAAACACTGTCCCAGATTTATTTGCACGCGACTGTACATTTAAAATAAGAATATGTAACATAAAGGATTGCCTGAATGTATGGTTGCTAAGATGTTATTTGTAGTTGCATGGTTACCATGAGGATGAGGGTGAAATAATTTGAAAAATCCTTTGGGAGTTATGTGTAGCTTTTCATGTTTTGTATCTATGACGAAAATGTACAATATCATGTTGCTAGTAAATAAAATAATTTTTTATATTTACCGTGTTTTCTAGATTTTATCGTAGATAAAATATGGTACGATACACATGCGTAAAGTATCTTTAGTCGCTCAGGGGCTTAAAACGCTCGTTACACTTGTGTTTTAACTCTGCCACGCTCATGACTAAAGACTAGCTTTACGCACTTGTATCATAAATAACTATTTTCATCTGCAGCAAATTAGTCACAAATTTACGAAATTAGTTAAACTGTATGCATGTGAGCAACATATAGCCCATTTTAAAACTAGGAGTGATGACCAATTTTTGTAAAAAGAAATGCCAAAATGCACAAGTAAATAAATACTTGCTGAATCAAGTGAACAAAGCAAATTCAAACGAGAAAACTTGCAACTAATAATTATGTGGAGTAGAGCAAGATCTAATTTGTTACTTATATTATGAATCATGCAAATAGTAGCCTTTATTACCTTACCTGTACCTACTTGTAGTAATTGTATCTCAACTAGGTACCTTAATGGTATTTAGATTTTTTTTTTAAATAACCACGTGCTTTACATAGTAATTTAATCAAAACATTAAAATTACAAGTTACGTATCAGATCTATATCTATGTTACAATAAATAATTGACATGACTAATGGTTAATAAATATAAAAATGATCATGAAATTGAATGTATCATTTAAAACAATTCAATTAAACGATTCGATTTCTGCTTCATCCTTTCTGTTTATTGGGTCTCCTTTCAGAAGGGAAACAATCATGCTGTAAACATAAGTTCAGTCTACTGTTTGGAACTTCAAGTGTTTGCTTACCAGTATAGGTAAATAAAAAAGAAAATCAGGTAATATCCCAAGTATATCATGCAGTCCCTCATATGCCTTTTCAGTTGCCCTCGATTATGAATTTCGGTCGGGTCAAAAACACCCAAATTTCCTTTAGGTATGTTTATTATCTCATACGCTAGCCACAGTATCATTGGCACATTGCACAACATCAGCAACCAGTGACCGTGCAGTACTAAAAATGAAGCTAAGAATACGTGAGCAATCAGTTTCGGTGTTACCCATTGGTTAAGCTTGCTACAGCACTGCTGAGCATTTAAATAATCGCATTCTAGATCTGATAATGTTATTATCTGTGAAAAAAGTTAAGAAAATACCGATGTCGACCTACAACGTTCAACACAAGCTTGTTAAGGATACAAAGTATACCAACAGGAAGAGAATTCCACCTGTATCTAGCAAGGCTATTGCAAATAATAATGGGTCTGGGAGGATCATAGATGTTGCTTTATATTTCAATTTTTCAATTCATACAAAATTCTAACCTACAAAAACATTGCACTAGGGAATTACTTTTCTATCACTTAATATTGGTTATGCTGTTGCGTTAGTGTTGGTAGAAATGTTTAGAGATTTATCAGTGTCGGACTGGCACTTCCAGTGCCACCGAGCATAGAAAAATATAGAAAAACCCCGAGTAGGGGAGACTGGGGCTGGCTCCGTTTGATAGCTACACTCCGCAAAAAATTATAAACATTCGTAGACGCGGGAAATTTAAACTTTTATTTTAAAAACAGTGTTTAAGTTACTAAAACACTACATATTAAGTAAATTCATTGCAACGAAGATAATAGTAAATAGAACCACCCCTAATGCAATACATATTTTTATAATAATAAATTGTAACAACACTAAGAGATTATACAAAATAAGTATTATAGTAGATTGCCTAATTATCAATTATCCTGAAGGTTGATGTGTATGTTTTTGTGGATAACGTCCACTGAGACATACAGTAGGTGAGTATACATTTACTCTACCTGCTGTGGTACCTCAATTGCATGAGGTCACACACAACTACCTGCGTCTCCGCCGTAAATTAAGTAAATTTGTAAAAAGACCAGTCAGAGGACTGATGTTCACATTGCTACCATGTTTATTCTATAATCCCCTCCTTAAGGGAAGGGACGCCTATCACCCAACCTTCTCCTAGAACTGTGCACAGAAGCACAAACTCTGGTGGTAGTTGTGATCGGATGGGCACATGTTTCGTCTCTTGGTGTTAAGACTCATCAGGGTACCGACATGCGCTCATATTTAGTTAGGATGTGAGGGCAGAACTGTAGACAGTCAACTTACACAATTGTGTAAGTTGACTGTCCACAATTCAGAACTGACTGGTCTTCTTACAAATTTACTTCATCCTGAAGGTTAATGCAAAACACTACGAAATTCTAAGCAAAGCAAGACGACATTAAGATCACTTTTGTAAACGCCTGGCTTATCATCTGACTCCCAGAATTTTCGTAGGTACTCCGTAATTGGGATGAATATATATTTCGTCTTGAAGCGTTAAAAATTTTTTATTCGCACCTAGGTCTTCGTTTTCGTTTATTTTCCACAAAATTTCGAAATCAAGGGCCATCTCTCTTGGTCTATTCTCTGCATATTGCCGTACCATCGTTACTTTTTCACTTCGAT
The DNA here is from genome assembly GCA_940337035.1 of Agriotes lineatus. Lineage (NCBI taxonomy): Eukaryota > Metazoa > Arthropoda > Insecta > Coleoptera > Elateridae > Agriotes > Agriotes lineatus. Next base: position 230,124 of record CALNHX010000735.1, on the reverse strand, counting down.
TGTTTCTATAGGTACAGTTTTTTCACCTAATTTTCAAAATGCGAAAAGAAGTGAATAATGACTTTTGATGACATTTATTAATTAGAATTGTCAGTGTCAGACATTGTCTTCGCATTTTGAGAGTTAGGTAAAAAAAATGTCCCGTTTTTTATGTCCACGACTGTATGTTTGCTTCTATTCTCTCTCTTATATCGTGGTTGCAAACTATGTCCTGTTGTGTTAACTTGCAACAGCGCCACTAATAGTATAGCTCCATTGTTGTCAGTTTTCATTTATTTTTATTCCGTATAGATTCATTCCCTCAATTATTGTTTTGTATTTCTGACGCTTTGTGTTTTTTGAATATTTTTCTTTATTTTTATTGTGTTTTGGCCCACTTGAAATCTTTTCCAGCGCCTCTCCCCCATTGCGTCTACATTTTCTTCTCCATCCAAGCATAACTGTATTCACGTAAATACTGAAAAGGGTGGGGGTATTTAAGGCCCTTTCTTAATTCGAATTGTCTCTCATACAAGGTCTTGTAAGGCTCTAATAAGGGATGTCTCAATATGGATTTTCTCCATAGTTTGATATAGTTTTTTAATGGTACGCTGTCTTAAGCTTTTTAAGGGCTTATTCGGGCTACTCTTTTTTCTATTACGTGTCGTAAACCGAATAGGTTGTCAATACATGGTCGTCCTGCTTGATACCCCGTATATTCTTCAATTTATTCGTATTGGTCTTCGATTCTGGTTTTGGGTATTTTTCCCTATTGTTTTTGTATATGTTACTTATTTGTGCTAATAGTTTTCATTCAGCTGAGATCTCGTCACTTCTTAAACATTTATTGAAAAGCTGAGCCGGTAACTATATTTCTCGTCCATAGTTTAGGAGCTATATATTTACTCCTCCAGGACCTGGAACTGTATCATTTTTCATGGCCCTCAATGCATCTGTTTTGATCGGTATTGATATATAGTATCTATGTGTCGTCGCCCTCCGTCGTTTCCATCACCTTAAACTTTTCTCTATTTTCGCAATGCTTTTTCCGTTTGTGTATTCTCACCAGTTGTAAGCAGTTACTCTCTTTCTTGTTACTACTTCTCAGTGATTTAAGTGTTTTCCACGATTGTCGATTGTCGAGATTTGGTACTACCATAATACATGTCAATTTCTACATATTTTCTTACCAAGGCCTGTTTTTCAATGCCACAATTTCATTCTTTTAAATTAACTACTGGCCTGTTGTTTATCCGCAGAATTCCAATATCGTATTTCAATTTTTCGATATTGATTTGCTCTAAAGAAACAAATTTGTGTTTAACGAATTTATTTACACGAACTAAGAAATATTATAAACATCTACAACGAACTTAGTCAGATTCAACCCTTCAAATAAAATGTAAATGTTCTTTAATTGTTTTTGCATTTAACTACCGTTACGTAATTTAATTACGCTGTTTTAAAATTCCCAGAAACGGTAACATATGTGTGAGTCACGGTTTCGCCGTGCCAACCTTTTTTGTTTATACTGTATCCGTTTAGACAAGGTTCCGTTTCTAATTGTTGGATTAATTAATGTTTTATTGTGGCCTAATGAACTAAATAATTACATTTTTTCTATAGCACATGTTAAAGTGTGCTTTTATCAACTGAAAACAAAAGGTCAAGTTTTACTTTAACAGCAAGGGTAGATAAAGTAGCACTTTACGTTTAGGGTTGATAAAGTAATTTAATTTTCTAACTTTTGTTTAAATTAAATATGACAGCTTCGTATTATCGTAGCAACCCAATCTAGCTACTGACATTTTGAAATGTGATTGACTGTCATTATTTTCTTTTGAAATTGTTAAAGTTCTTGCTATAGAAAAAAATATTGTATTATACACGACGATAAAGTTATTTCTATCCACTCTTGAATCATTAACGTCTCGACTTCGTCTCGACGTTAAACGATTCACTCGTGGATAAAATTTAACTTTATCGTCTTGTATAATAAATTACTATTTTATATTTCAAATTTCGAGGTCTAGACTAGGTTATACCTATACTCTATTCACTATAGTCCCGGATTGTCAATGTCAAAATCCAATTAAAAACAATCCTTTATATCATGGTTAATACTTTTAAGTCAAGCTATGGGTAACTAGAAACAATTAATTGAGCTACTAATGTCAAAACTATAAATTATAGGTTATAATTTGCACTGACTTAAGCAAAAATAAATAAAAGTTGCCAGGTAACAAAAACGCAAATTTTCAAAATTACGCTTTTGCGTTGTCCAACCTAGTAGTAACAAAAAAACCAATCGACATTCAACAGTGCTACCATAAAACGTCATTTTTGACAATCCGGGACCATAGTGAATGGAGTATACTACTTTTATAAATACCGTCACAAATGTGGTGGCACTATAATGAAAACGAAAACTTCTTTTTTAATAATATGTTGGCGTGTATGTATAAACTATTAACAAAATATAATTATATCAAAGTGTAACGGTACGAAACGGGCTTTATGACAAGCCAAACAATGCTAAAGACTAGCGCGTAAGCTAACTCAAATTCGGGAATGGAAATTACAGAGGACCGCTGTCCCAGTCCGTTACAAAAAGGATGCCGACTAGCTTCAGGGGAGCGAGGGGGTCCAACACCAGATCACACAGGGCAACGGCCGAATAACGGAAAAGCCGATCTTAATTACCAAGGCGCCACCACGATTCCTACAAGAGAAAAATGCATAGGTGAACCCACCGAGCAAAAGTGGAAGCATAATGGGACACCTTTCAACTATAACCTTAGCAGTGACCTGGTCAATGAGCCACGTGCAACATTATCGGACTTACTTTTCGAGAACTCACTTGAGCAGCTTGCTAAACTCCTTTTACACTGGAAAAATACATACACAAATCGCATGCACAACATCAAACGAAGGCCACAGTTAAACAAACATGAAATGTATTAGCAAAATATTTAAATGGATAAAGGTTGAGTACATAAAAATATTAAATGGGTTAGCAATAGTTAAATATGTAGAATTGCGTAACTTCTTAATCTAGTAAGGAAGCGGTAAACTTGACATCAAGTATCGAAATGACTTGTAATAGATATTAACGATACAAGTTTGATTATGAGCATCTTAACGAAACGAGTTTGATTGCCAAAACGAGGCGGTGAGCCGAGTTTTGCGGCAATCAAACAAGTTTCGTTGTGTGCCATAAGCAAACGTGTATTGTTCAATATTTTAACTTCATCAATAAACTCTGGTTCAATGTATAAAAAGAGTGCGGTAATATTCATTACCGCACTGAGTGCGGTAATATCTATTCATTACCGCACTGAGTGTTGTAATATCTATTACCGCACTGAGTGTGGTAATAAAGCTCTTAACAATACTAAAATTAATTTGGTTAAGGGGCTATAACAACACGGATGAAGATAGACGGTATTAACACTGAATTACCAAAATACTGACTCAATAAAGAGCAATAATAAACGATAATCAACTATAATGGTTTAGCAAATGCAATAGTACAAACAATAAATGTTACAATGACCGCAACGTTACGCCAACTGTCTGGCAATTCGGCAAAACACTCTGTATACTTTAAACTCGGCACTGTAAGAGCTATTACATTAGAACAATACCTTTAAGAAGATTGGCTTAGCTGCAATCGACGTCCTAAGTTGCTGTAAACTGTCACTTTCCAGACATTGCTATAAAAACACTTAAGGGACTGCACCAAATCAACGGGAAGCTGCTGGCGAAATGGAACCTGGGATGATCCCCCTAACCAAGGTAAATTCGAAGCCCGCAACGGCAATTGGCAGAACAAAAATCAGGAGCTTCGTGAAACATGATCAGCCGGGATTGAGTTTTCATGGAGAGTCCGTCAAACGACGTGTATAGGAGCGCCACTCCACGATAAACGAAAAACGTCGGTAAAACGGTGAACAACAACACTACGTCCGACTGGCACAAATTCCAAAATTATTTGTTGCTTCTTACGACGCCGACGCCGGGATAAGTCACTCTCGAAAACGTGCGGACTACCTCGCTATAGACAAATAGCGAGGGAATACCTCGTAATCGCTTTCTCTAATACACGGCAACTGTCTTTTAAATTCTCGCTTTGAAACGTACAAAAAGACACGTCGCCAGACGGATTGATAATCCACATGGGCTTTTCTAGCGCGTTAATAGGCCCGAAACAGAATGATAACACAGAATGAGTGAGTTTAAAACTGCTAGTTGCAAGCTCACTAATCGAGATGCTTAAATACATTCGTAATCGTAAATTCGGGATCAAGAAAAGAATGCTAATTAGCCGTGTTCATACAAACTAAAAATGTCCTTACAAAAGGTTTTTTGATAATACAAATATTTTTTATTAACTATATGCAACAGAAGAATAAAATATATCAATGTAAAAACATTACCATCAAATGCAAACATTTTTTCTAAGAAAACGAAAAAAAAGGTATTTTCGTATTGTTTCATGACTGTTTTAAATTATATAATGTATTTTTACTTTTGTTTAAAAATAATTAATTTCTTTAAAACTCAATTTATTATTGGAAATATTTTTTAGCTTTGCCCTTAGCAGTCCTTGTTGTGGATGACTCCATAATATCAAATTCTAACAGAATCCAGAGCATTTGCTTAGTGGGCAAGTCCGGAACTGGATTTATTAGTCTTCACAGTTCACAGGATTGTCATGTTTTCACTTCCTGGTATTGTGATAAATTGTGAAAAGAGTTTTGCCATGTGTAAACAAACAAGAACCTCAAATAGAAATGAGATTGTGAAACATTAACCATGACCATACCAAATAGCAAAATAAATTTCATATATAATTTAATAATAATTTTAACAATAATCTGAATGTCGACATGTTCGTTAAGGACCCATGCGGTATAATATGTGTCCTAGTAACGTACGGTGCTGTACTTTATGCCGATTATGTTGTGGTACGTTGGATCGTACTCCAAACCATGCTGAACAGGTAAGTATACAAAATGCAAGTCGTCTTTATAAAAACTAATTTCGTATGTACGCAGCCTCTGGGGGCCCTTTAATGCAGTAGCTTTTAATACTGTCGTGTTCCTTTTGGCCATGGCACATCTTAGAGCAGTTTTTCTCCGATCCAGGGGTAGTACCGTTACCTCAAATCGAGTCGATTTTTCAGATATACATTCCGCTGAAACAGGTACACAATAATGTAAGGTAAAGATAATTTCATAACAGTGTGTTTACATGTAAGGCTGTGAACATGTTGACTGGACGGTTTGCACTCGGTGCGAGATGTACCGACCTCCTCGTGCACATCACTGTCGTATTTGCAAACGCTGCATTCGACGTATGGATCATCACTGTCCATGGATCAATAATTGCGTAGGGGAGAGAAACCAGAAATTTTTTATCCAGTTTCTTCTTTATGTTGGTAAATCTAGAACGTCCTCGTGGGTGAATAAAGCAATTTATGTATATTATTGTAGGTATCTTATGTTTCTATGCGATTGTGTTGGTGGTTATATCGTGGATTAACGAATGTGCTGAGTGTGATGCCACTGTCCTCATAAAACAGTCCAGAATGTAAGTATTTAAATAAGAAGTAAAAATAAGTAGTTTGAACTTTAGAATGCTGTAATGTGTGTTAAGATAAACGGAATAGTACCAGACTGGCCATATAGATTATTAAACAGGATTACATTTATTTATATCTGAAGTTGATTGTATTCTTCGACTAACAATGAACAGAAGTAGCAGCGCTATTTCATATTAAACTTACCATCAAAACTTGCATTTTGGAACTCATATGCATCACTTAATTATAATTATATTAAGAACTGTCAAATTACTATTGAATCTTTCCATTCCTACATTTGTTTTGTTGTGTTGTTTCAAAGCCCCCTACAGTTATATTAGACAATGAATAATTACAAACATGACAGGACCTGCTATTTTGAGAAGTGTGTGATTTTTTCTTAAAAACTATTATATCAAGCTTATAGTTATTTATGGTATAAGTGTGTTATATTACAAATTATTTATAACACACACGTGCCATACAACATTTTATCCAACAACTCAATAAATATCTAAAAACAAATTTTTTATTGACAGCCGTGAAAAGACGGTGACAAATTGGAAAGTAGCGAGAGATCAAATACATTTATAATAAGAGTCGCCTGTGATTCGTGTTATACGTTTGGCAGTATTGAAGTGTTTTGTCAGTCTATGTTAAATTCGAGGGTTAGGCTTTGTGTATTATTTGACACAGACTAACGCAAAACTTATCTGCAAATTTCGAATTTGACAAGTGCTACCAACAGTAGTGAGTGATATGGTTTTTATCTCACTAGTGGGTTATGGGCCAGTATATTTTATTACAAATGGTCACCACTAAAGATACTTATTGACAATTTACAGCGATGTATATTTAGTGGTGATAATCCTATAACATAAAATCGTTGCTCTCTTTCTTTCTTTGTATGTTTGTATCTTTGTTCGCTATCTCCTTCGAAGATACTGGACCGATTAAGTTGTATGATGGCTTAAAAGTTTGCACATTTTTAGACTTCGATCGTAGGCCGGTTTTTATTTCAAAGAAAAGTACGAAAAAGTTTTAATTTAATTAAATCCTCTAAGCAGCGGAGCGAAACGTCTGTCGCCGTGGGCTGCAGTGCGACAGCTGCTGTGCCCGTGTGCTGTTAGCTCGGGTGATTCACTATGATCATATATCATTATAGCAGTGCATTATTCAAACAAGCCATGTTGATCCAGGGGTAGAATGCTCGCCTGCCACGCGGGCGGCCCGGGTTCGATTCCTTGCCAATGCATACTTTTTTTAAATTTATATTAATGAATCTCTCTTAAATTAGTGAACCGCAGTGTAGTTCGAGTGACTCACTAGTCTGTAATAAAATATATTCAGATCAAAAGCTATTGAATTTCATGTGAACTTAACCCAACTTACATCCTTGTCACACCAATGTACTATTAAATAATGGAAAATAAAGACAAATATCGGTTACTTGGATATGTGACCCCTGTCAGTCGTTTAGAATCATCGTGTATAAATTCTACAAGAATTAATTTGTACATTTATACAAATTATACCATAACACCATAAAAGGTTTTCTTGTATTGTTCGTCTGAGGTTTGAATTTTTTTTTTAAATTGCTTTTCAAAATAATCTAATGTAAATGGAAGATTACTAATATAAATGGCAGATTAATTATTGCTGGTAAATCACAGTTAAATAATAATGTAATGGTAATCAATGCAGATATATAATAATTATATACAAGCTTGAATGGGGGCCTTCATATATCTAATACTTACTATATTGCTAGCGGCTATGAGTGGGAAACTCACCGATGAAGTGAGACACACAACCAACTCCTTCATGTATACGGTGAGCTGTGCACAAGCGCGGCGGCGTCGTCCGCCCAATGGGAAAGTGGTCAAGTTTAAAATTCGCTTCTAAAGGCGGAGTTCGAATTCTCACGCATGCGCACGAGACCCGTTATACTCTAAGTGAAACTATGTCGGCGCCGTAATGTTTTCTGAAGTTTCCAGGCCCTACCAGCAATATATGTGTATTATATATATGGGGGCCTTAAATAAATTATAACCTACTTGCCGCCGGCTCCTAATCACCATGCGAGTTTCTGTTTCTGTAAGACTTTATGGTATCAATTTTGTATGAACTTTTTAATAATTCAATGCAACTTTCAGTAAAGCTGGTGACTTTTATTTCTGGTAAAATAAATAGTTCAAAATGCAACGGAAACTAATTTATGCTTTTTTACTCCGAATTATTAATTTGTCATATAATTCCTTGTACTAAAATAACTGATTTTTTTAGAATGCACAGTATCATATTGTTACTGGAAAGCGCTCTGTTCGGAATGTTCGTGGCAGCAATCCTAATCGATCAGCTGCAGGCAATATTTGGAGACGAAACAGCTGTCGAGCAGGTGCAGCACAAAGGGCCCTATCGTGCCCACAAGTCCAAGTTTGCACTTCTCAGCGAAGTATGTGGCCGCCAGCATCCCTTAATGTGGCTTCTTCCCTGCAGTTCGTCGTCCCGGAAGTTCGACACGCCTCTTATAGATTATCACATTTGAACAGATGTAAAGAATTTAGTTATTGGCATGTTGGAACTCTAATTCAGATGTGATGGTCGGTGTAGTTTCAAGTCTTTGTAACAGAGTTTTAATATGGTAAATGAGTTATTTTATTACTGAGTGTATGTGGTATTATGTGATAATTAAGTTATTTAATAATCAATATTTGTTACGTTTTTATATTTTATGACTGAAACGTAGGTGAGCACGTGACAAATGTTAGAGAAGTGTTATTCTTGAGTTTAGGTATGTTTGTGTATAAGCAGCACGTTATCTCAATAATGTTATTTATAATTGTTTAAACATATAGTTTTATATACATACTTGAGTCTGAAAATACAAATTAGTCATAATTATAAAACTGCTTTAATTTTTAAATTTACAATATTTTCTTGTAAATACCTGTGAGTACATAGGAACGAACTGTAGATCATAAAACTGCACTGCCATCAATCACAGAATAATATCAATTCTTTAAGACAATCCAAATGTTTATATTTAACTCATGACCCATGAAGTTCAAAACCTTATATACTACAGTTTTAAGTATTATAAAGTCCATATTTAAATAATTAAAAGCAATGCAAACTGCATTGTAAAAGAGTGCAATTAGATTGTTTTCTAATTATAGTTTTTAACAGATGGCCCAAATCAGTGCACTAATTTATGCTCTTACTAGATATTTATTATAGTAAGTTATGATATGTATTAGCATTTGTTAAGTCAACAGATTTTTAAAAATAACCAGTAATACATGAAAGATGATAAATTATTTGCTGTTATTTTTTGAATGTCAAGAATACTAAATATAAAAGTAGGCGCTTCCAATTATGCTGCTACAGCAGTGTTTTTTTTTCTCTTTGTCTTTGTTGTCCTAATTGAATAATTTTAAATTGTAGGTACCCAGATTAGATTCTCCTTGTTTTGTCTCTGTGTACAAGTGCTATTTCTAACGGGTGTTCAAAAAGTCTTTATACGTCCTGGGCGGCGCTGAAGAGTTCATTGTGAACAAATCACTTAACGTACCTAACCCTACTTTCATAAACATATTTAACAACAAAGCAATCAAATGCAAACGTTTAAAACCAACTTTAAAACACTACATTTTTATCAAATGGTAGTAACTGTAATTTATTGCAATAAAAAAGGATTCATAACAAATGATCAAAATGTTCACCGCCTTCATCCAGGCACGCTCTGCATTTGGCATTTTTATTAACATATTTGGATTGTTATTAATTTCATTAATTTTCTTCTATACCTGTGCCAGTTAATTTAGGTCATGTATTTGTTGCTGGAAAGTCAAGTTCTTTAAATATGGCCATAGAACGAAATCACATGACTTCAGGTCTGGCAGGATGAGGTAGTCGAGGAGATACCCTGATGAATTTTATGTGTGAATATAAATTAGACGCTATGAACTCATTCTTTAAAATATGAAAGGAACGAAAATGGACTGGGATATCACCAAACGGAAAGACAAAAAATGAAATAGACTGTGTGCTTACAGACAACAAAGAAATAATTCACGACGTTACTGTACTAAATGCATTTAATACTGGCAGCAAACATAGACTCGTAAGAGCACGATGGATGAAGTAAATAGCAAAATAACAAACTTAAAATGCGCTTCTATAAGAGAATTAAAAAAGATAATACCACATAAAAAGAAAAAGATTATCAGCGAAAACACAAAAGTGCTGATGAACACGTGAAGACAACTGGCTAAAGAAAATAAAAGAGCAACAGAAGAATACTCAAAAATCAATAAAGAAATTAGACGATCTATAAGACAAGACAGAATAAAAACACAAGAACAATTAGTGAAAGAAGTGATCGAACAAAATAAAGGAATGCAATATCTGAGACAACAAATGGGAAGGAAACAGACCTACGTCCTTCGCAACAAAGATGGAACTATCATTCACGATAGAGATGAAATTTTAAAAATTGTGGAAGCATTTTATACTGAACTATACGAGTCAAAGATCTCAGGCTACGTAAAAAACGATTTGCCAGCGCAAAAAGTTCAAAATGTTGGATCAGAGGAACAACACGAAATAACCGTTGAAGAAATAAGAAAAGCATTAAGAGAAATGAAATCCAACAAAGCCACGGGAGACGATGACATATCAGTGGATATGATTCGAGAAGGAGGTAAAAAGTTGCTAACAACAATTGCGAGTTTGCTAAATATATGCCTTAAAACCTGCGAAATACCTAAATCGTGGAAGATGCCAACGTGATAATGTTATATAAGAAGGGAGATAATACAAAACTCGAAAACTATAGACCTATCAGCCTATTATCACATATATACAGGGTACCCGGATTTCGTAGGGACAACATGGGTAACTTTTGTATTTGAAGAGATAGAGAGATGGTTAAATTAGCAAAAAGGTGCAGGTTTGAGAGCTCATTAAGAATCCATCTTCAAATTTTACTTGTCATGGCCCACTTGTCTAAAATTAAAAAAAAAAACAAAATCTCCTAATTTCTTTTATATGCCGTAACTTTTTTGTTACTTAAGATATTGAGATGCGATTTGAACTAATTTGAATGGTAATTTAAATACTTTTATTGATACTTGATAAAACCAATTTTATTTGTGTTAATTTTTAGTAATCTAACCTAACCTCAAAATTTTAAATTGGTACCCTGCAATTTTTTTGGCCCTTTTAAGAGAGGATTTTTTTCTGAATGGAGTGATGTATTACATGATATGGAAACTTCTTAAAAATTTTGAAAAACTGAGTTTATTCTTTTTACAGGCAGAAATCACTAGTGCCATGATCACAATAATTTTGTTTTTTATTTATTACGTTATCTGTAAAATTATGTTTAGAAACAAAAAGCACTCTTATCATCATACGTGCCTTCCAGTAGTGTCAGTGTGTTCCGTATGTTTGACGTATAAGTTCTACGTTCTTGTAGCACTTGACATACGCACAAAATACATCATATTTTCAAAATTTTCCGTTATAAGTTGAAGTAATAACACTCACACTGACAGGCACGTATGATGATAAACCTGCTTTTTGTTTCGAAACATAATTTCACAGATAACGTGATAAACAAAAAACAAAGTTATTGTGATCATAGCACTAGTGATTTCTGCCTGTAAAAAGAATAAACACAGTTTTTCAAAATTTTGAAGAAGTTTTCACATCATGTAATACATCACTGCATTCAGAAAAAAATCCTCTCTTAAAAGGGCCAAAAAAATTGCAGGGTACCAATTTAAAATTTTGAGGTTAGGTTAGATTACTAAAAATTAACACAAATAAAATTGGTTTTATCAAGTGCCAATAAAAGTATTTAAATTACCATGCAAATTAGTTCAAATCGCACCTCAATATCTTAAGTAACAAAAAAGTTACGGCATATAAAAGAAATTAGGAGATTTTGTTTTTTTTTAAATTTTAGACAAGTGGGCCATGACAAGTAAAATTTGAACATGGATTCTTAATGAGCTCTCAAACCTGCACCTTTTTGCTAATTTAACCATCTCGCTATCTCTTCAAATACAAAAGTTACCCATGTTGTCCCTACGAAATCCGGGCACCCTGTATATATATAAAGGTTAAATTTTCGAGTTTTCATTAGCGTCATGTTTACGTTGCACACTAACTGTTGGATTATACACCATACAAATTTAACGATATAATAACGTAGTGTCGAAACGTAAATACCACGTTCTTATATCAACATCATATCGACGTTAAGCGTAAACTAATACTCTGGGAAACACCTTATATTAACGTTATTTTAACGTACCATAAAGGGTAAAATTTACGAATGTTTGTAAACGTTATATCACCGTTTTACATTAACTGCTGGTCTACAGTACACTTAATATCAACGACATTTCATGGTAATATAAACACGTTCAATAAACGTCGTAGAAAACACGTTTAATGAACGACATAATTTCGTACACAGTAAAAACAATACTAAAAATCAACGTTTAATTTAGGTTGGGAAAATGACGTTATCTGTTTGACTAAAATTCAACGTTTAATTTTTAACGAATAACGCCTTTTCAACTATCACCACGTCTTTTCGAAGTAATATAAACGTACGTGTGCCTGCTGGGAGGGTTTTCAAATTTTTGTAAGTGACTTTTTTATGTGGATTTTCTAACCTCAAAATTAACTCTACACACAAAATGGATCACTCTTGTACAAACTGCATTAAATGAATTATTTCGCGCCCAATTTGGGTGCAGAACGCTAGTATAAAAATACTTATGAACGTTAACATTTCGTATTTTATGAAGTACGGCCGACAGGACTCTAACCTATCTAAGCTAAATATTAATCTAATAAGGCGCTTTCGATTTACAAGTACTCTCGTATTGTTACGTGATAGATCCCAGATTATACTATTATACTCAAAAGAAGGATACGCCAACGCATAATACACATTAAGAAGCCCGCTCGTAGATAATATCGACTTTAAGTTGTTTATAGCAAAAAAGCGGAATTTAATTTTTGTACAATACTTTGTAAATTTGTGAATTCCAAGTTAGGTTACCATAAATATGCAAACTTAATAGTTTTGTAGTATCCTGGGTAGTGATTTTACAATTGTCTCCATATATATCACGATTAAAGAAGCAGTAAGCAGTTTTATCACCATTTAAAATTAAATCGTTCTTATTGCACCATTTTTAAAAGCTTGTTACAACTAATTCCGTTTTCCCCGGTGAGACCCTACCGACGTGTCGGCATACATTACTAAGCATTCTCAATTTAAATATTCTTTCAAATCGTATACAAACAACACACAGGAAGCCCCAGCAGAGAACCTTGGGCTACCCCTAATTCTATGTTAAACTTATTAGAAGTACAATTAGATACCTCAACTACCATTGTTGTGTTGGTTAAATATGAAATTAACCAATTTTTCACAATGCCTCTAATACCTAAGTGATCTAACTAATGCACACGACGAGTCGAAAGAGAGTCCTGCAGCTAATTTACCGCCAGATTCGATAAAGTCGAAACAAGCCATTTCAGTGGACTTAGATTTTATATAACATTGCTGCGTATCAGCCACCAAATTATATTTATTAAGAAACTCTTTTATTCTCCTAACTATTAAGATTTCCATAATTTTGGAAATTATAGAAAGAACAGATATCGGTCTGTAGTTTGTAACATCCAAGTGTGACCCTTCATTTTTCTTTAGAAGTGATACAACGCCAGCGATTTTCAATTTGGAAAAACACCATTCATAAAAGAATTATTAATTAAAATTGTCAATAGATACAAAATTATATCAACGATTTTCACAAATATTAAATTTATCTCGTCATATCCACTACTAGTTTTATTTTTGATTTCAAAAACTGCAGCTTTAACTTCAAGCTTTGTAAATGGAATGGATTGTGAAGGCGGCTGTATATTCATCATACATTCATTCGACAGTCTGCCAAAATGTAATTTCAATTTTGTTTTCGCCAAACTTGAAAAATATTTTATAAATTGATTAGCTGCTAGAACAGAATCTGTAATTGTTTCACTCCCATCATCGTTTGTAGGTAGTGATATATTTGTTTTCTTATTATTTCGAGCCCGAGTGGTGTTTACGCTCTTCCATATTTCTTTCAGTGGGTTTTGCGAATTTGACATTTTATTGTGATGATAATTACGCTTCGGTATTATCTTCTTGCTCTAGTACACTGCGCTTTGATATCTGTTTTAACAAATATTTTCAATCGCACCAATATTTTACAGTTTTTCTTCATAGGTATAATTTCGTTGGTAATCCATTTTTTGTAATAATTAGAATGCCTTTTACCATATTTTGGGCAAGCTAAATTCAGAATAATACTTAACAAATTAATGAATAACCTAAATTGTACATTCACATTGGAATGTTCAAAGCACAGATTCCAATTAACCATACCCAGAAATGTTAAAAACTGTGATAAATTACTAGAGTTTATTTTTCTAACAAGTACAAGTAAATCCTCTTGGGCTGCGGTGTCAATTACGCTACTATTACAGTTAATTGTTAATAAATTTGCAGAATGGTCCTACAAATCAGGTTCAAAAACCGTAACCTTACAATAAGTAGGGCTAATGTTTGTTGTAATATAATATATACCGCTAGACCGAGTTTTACACACTCTTGTAGGACCTTTTACTAAAGATAACATTTCATAACTTTCAAAAACATGCAAAAGGTTCCTATTATGTACTTTTTTTGTATCGTGAATGTTGTCAATGTTAAAGTCACCAGTTAAAATAACGTTACTGCACATAGTTAAAACATTATGGAAAATTAAAACCAGTTTTTCATGTTTCATGTGCCCCCAGAAGTAAAAGTCTATGGGAGTTAGGTCTGACAAACGCGGTGCAGTGACCATGCCACTAGACCACCTGTTCCAATACATCTCCCTGGGAAATGTATGCTAAGCCAATGTGTAAACTTGCATTAGCAGGTGTTCCATTGTGCTCATTTGATGTCTAATATTTAACTCCCGAAACGTTGTGTGATATACACCCTAGACAGTGGAAAAAGTCCGATAAAACACATCATAATAGACCACTGCCAAAAAAATGACATTTAGAGAACAATTTAACGGGACATCTTCCAGTTATATCGCTAACGAATTCTCTAGAAAATCTTTGTAATTTTCAGCGTTCAAACGTTGCGGTTTTACAAATGGTCCAGTTAAGCAATCATTTAGGATTCCAGCCACAATATTCACACTAAATATTTGTTAGGAATGAGAGCGTAGCCTTAAATGGGGGTTTTCGTTAGCCCATTCAAGAAATTACGAAAATTAGTAATTCGGTCTCTCGTAAAGCAAGCCTCGTCAGTACACAAAAGATTAGGCATAAACATGCGTTTGAATCCAGTTACAGAACTTTAAATGATATTTTGCATCACTGTCCAGAGCTTGAACTCTTTGATAATGGTATGAATGGAAACACGTTCCCTTCTTATTGTTCTCTAAACCTAATGAGTGACAAGACACTGGGTTACAGTAAAATAATGTTGTACTTATTTGTCCATAAGAAACCTGCTTTCTGGATACTCCAGTATGCATAGAAATTCTCCGCGTACTTAATGTCGGATCTTCTAATAAATTACGAATTTGCTCCTCATTGTTTACAGGTATACGAACATACCTTGGCCAGCCACGTGCCCTGATTAGAACGCCCCGTGTTCTCTTAACTGCCGATATGAATTAGTGAAAACTTCACGTGTAAGTAATCAACTACTATGATACTTTCTTTTGTATTTTTTGTGGGCCGCTAAAACATTGCCGTCACACAAATCATACACATACATAATAAATGGGTATTCCACGTTCGAAAATAATCTCAGCATTGTAATTAGAGATATAAACCAACTTTTTTTTATCAAACAATCTTTAGATTAATTGTGATGGTAAGAAACCTATAATTATTTCTCTATGACTTCTATTGTTCTACAAAAGTGATATGCTTATTATGAATAGGTTTTGGGTAAAATATTTTATAATTTTGCTATATATTAAAAAAATTATAAGTGTATTAGAGACAATTTTCAAACACCACTTTCATTGTATTACTTTTAAGGATATTATGGGTGTGACGATTAAAAGCAAATTCCAATTTGGTGCAGTTCTTTATCACACGTTTTGAGTTTTACAATGGAGAGATAAGATAAGCTTTATCACTGATATGACTAGCTTGTTTATACTTATTTATAAACTCATAACTGCAGAGATTAAAAAATATGTAATAATGACTGTATGCGAAGTTGGCAAAAATACATGCAGAAAATAATACTCAATTTGTACTCGTAATAGTACAGGTAAAATCACCTTAGAAGAATGTTACCAAAGTTGCGCCGTATCAAACTGTTGGAGTGGGAGTAGCGCGAACATTGAAACCACGGCAATGTACTACTCGTTTGCAAATTTTCGTACAATACAGCGTGTCGTTGAATAACTGAACCGTTTTGTTTAATTGTTGCAATATGTGTTTTATTTTAAAAAGTGAAATTGATCTTGATGATCTTGGGGATACATTTGTGTTGCCTGTAAATAAAGCTTCTAATGTTGTATACAGCGACGAAGAATGTAGGGATACTGATGAAAATGTTAATTGATCTCGTGTTCTTGTATGAATTTGGATATAATTACTTTATTACTATGTGCCTTAGGTCTTTTAAGGTTTATCTGCAAAAATGCAAATAATGTGAAATATAGATAACATATAGTAGGTATCATTATTTTTACGTTAGCTATTTATGTTACATGTTACTATATATTTAACGTTGTTTATTTATTTTACTTTATGTATTTAAAATTATATATTTAATGTTATTCTCCTGTATATTCCTGTTTATATTATCTACATGAAATAAATTAAGAAATTTTCCAAACGTCTTTCATTTATTAAATTCAATACCTATTGAAAAAAAAAATCTGGGTATTTACAGTAGTTAGTCTCAAAATGTGCAACATAGTTATGCACAGTTTGAATCCACATTAAAATGGCTGCAATCCTTAGTGAACTACGTAAATACTTGTGATAAATAGGTTTTTAACTACCTATAAGAAAATAGAAATAAGTACATACTAATTTCTAAATAACTTTTGAACTGTGATAACAAATAAAGTAGCCTAGATAGTTTTCAAATGGTTCAAGTAATATTACGTCATTAAAACTGCACTGCTCCACTGATGGCACGTTTGTAAGCATGTCTGTACAAATCTAACGAGACTGTAAACGCTGTCCGAGTCTAAGCGAAACACACTTCCGGGTGCGCCGGTTTTATTCTTGTATGATTTTAGCTGTAGTTATATACATTATTTGAATAAATGCAGTACTACGTAATATACATGGTAGGGTTTCCAGTCCCGGGATTTTAACACAAAAAACGAGTCCCGGGTGCACAGCCAGCCCAGGCGAAGTCCCGGGACCATGTCAACATGCGTGCGTATACGCGGTATCAGAGAATTAGGACGGGTATTCACCGGCGTATTACTCATGCCTCTTCCACATTCTGCATTATTTGCGTTTTGCGTAGGCAGGAGAGGTATTTCTTTCGGTAGGTTAGAATTAAACCTGTGTGTTGTTTCAACCACATTTGCATATCTTCTTCTATTTACGTATTTGTCTGTTTCTTTTGTTGGATTTATATATATTTTACGCGTAGTCCTGTGGGTACGCAGTAACAGTAAGGTAACTAAATTTGTAGATTTTTAAAGTTATGTGCGAAGAAGCTAAATAATTTATATTTTTGGGGTTTAAATTTGTTCGTTATTTGTATGCAAAAACGTTACAATTAGAATGAATTCCGATTCGCAACCTACCTTCATTCTACATTAAAAAAAATAATGATTTGAAGTCAATATGGCAACAATTTTATATATTGAAGATAAACAATAGGCGAAATGTAAAGTTTGTTCCTATAAAATTATCATAATCAGAGGCAGCTTGACGAAACGATTACACAAGCACTTTGTAGTTCAAACAAAAGCAAAAGATGAAGAACGACAGACATTTTTAGTACCAGAAGAAAGCAATGCAGTTATAGACGAGCCCCAACGTAGATTATCAGCACAGAAATACTTTATTTAACTTAAAACACTTGTTTTTCTTTGGAAATTGCATTCTGAAATTTCACCTAAACACTATTTCTCTTTCGGGACCATTTTCGGGATTTTCGGGACTAGTCCCGGGACTTGAAATTTAGCTCGTAAGTCCCGAAAACATTATTGGTCCCGGGACTTGGAAACCCTAATACAGGGTTATTCAATTCGGGACTGTATTTCGAAAATGGCGAGATACTGGGTCGGTTATCTTGGGACAACGTTGCAAATTCTAAAGTTGAATAATATAAAAATCAATTAAACTAGCCGGCTTACTTTTCGAATTATGTAGAATTAAATTAAATTTTTTGCTTTTTCATTGTAGGTCCATTATTATGTTAGTATAAAACCATCTTGACATTATTAGGCCACTTTTTAAGAAAAAATTTGAATCTGATTTTAGATATACTTTAAATACAAAATAAAATTTAAGCTTTCATTTCTGATAAATAAGACACGGCCTACCATCACAATCATATTTTCTAGACATATCACTGTTATTTATAAAAATCAATATAGGAAAGCGTATATCGGTCAATAACAAAGTAGGCTCTTCTTAACGGTATCATAGCCATCCTTGATGTGCATTTAAAATGGGAAAGCTAGTATTAATATCTCGAAAATTATGAAAACAAGTGAACACCTGAAATCATATTTGAATTATTTTTTAAAGAGTGTCCTAATAATGTCAAGACAGTTTTGCTCTAACATAACAATCCACTTCTAGCGATAACACTAAAATATAAAATATAAAAAAATAAAAGATTGCTAGGTCCCATTTATTTTTTAAATATTATTCAACATTAGAATCTGCAACTTTGTTTCAGTTTAACCGACCTTTTATCTCTTATCGTTTTTGAAATCCCAATGGTGAGCCTAAATTAAATAGCCCTGTACATAATGTGCAAAATTATTACTAACAATACACAGGGTGTACCAGTTTTAAGGATCTTTACTTACGGACAGGGTTGCACCTACCGAAAAATCTCCCACTCCCACCAGTTGGAATTTCTAATTTTTCGTTCTATTCAATCAGCGTCGTATTACTTGAGCAGGCTGATGTTGAATAAACAATTATAAGTCGTTCACGACCTTTTTGGGACAGAGTTGGCTATGATTTTTTCTTTTCATGTTGGACTAACTGATTCGATGATGTAGCGGATGCAACTTTTTTTTTTCTGTCAGTGTCTGTTCGACATTTTCTTGCCACCACATTGCCAGATTTATTATTTTAATACTCGTAAGAAAATAAATGGTTTATCAAATGTGTAAAAATAATTTTAATTTCCGTCAAAGGAAAAGTCAAAATGCCCAAAAAAATTTTGTTACAATAAAAATTTCCATTAAACGATGCTACTTCTAATTTAAAAAGGACAGACTAAATTTAAAAGAACGCGAGTTGATGTGGCGACTAGAGAATATCCGGCAACAATGTACCTATTCAGAAAATATAACCTTAAACTGAAAACAACCTAACCTAACACAAAAAGTGTCAATTTTCATGGGGGAGTTTAGTTGGAACAGAGGTTCTGCCAACAAAATTACTAGATGGTCATAGCCTCACCTGACCCAAAAAGATCGTGAACGGCTTATATTTCATATATAAGTAGGTAAATCTTGCATTGAATTTAAATGTTTTATTCATCGGTAAAAACTAAAAACAAAGCAAGTAGACAGTTTATAGTAACATAAATAAACAAATACGAACACAATAACACAAACATAAATAAAATGTATTTTAGGAACTACTAGTAAGCTAATAAACTTGCACATTATAAACAATTAGAAAACAAACAATACTGCCTATTTAATCCTAAATATCGTATTAGCAATTTTGTGTGATTTTTGGTGAGGTAGGCACATGATTGAAATCCTCACAACAAAATCGTTTCATTGGGTTCAAGTGTCATAACGACTTACGGGAGAGTCAAAAATAAGGTTTAAAATATTGTCGTATCTTAAAATGTACCACATTTTTTTAGACAAATTAAACGTATCTAACATTCTTACTCAAACTGTCGTATCTTTCGTTGAAGCAGTCAGATACGAGAATTTGCTCTGACATTTTCGGCCAAAGTCTGTTCTCTCCATCTCTCATCTTAAACTTGTGTGGCAATGTACTGCGTAATTGAGACTTCTTTTGATAAAAGTTGTGTTTTTATTAGGAAAGTAAAGTTAAACCGAGATACAAGTCAGGTAAAAATATATTAATATAATTGCTATTGTAACACAAGTTTGAATGCTAGTTCAACATTCTCTTTGCGGGTTGGAATATGGAGAGTCTAAGAACAATATTAACTATTGCTCTTAATAGAGAGATAGCAATGAACATAGATAATTACAAAGCAGGTAATAGAAATACAATGGTCATATCAAGTAACATTCAGGTAAATGCCACTGTAAACATACAAATTTTGAAACACGGAGAAACGCGGGTACGTGCTGAAAATAATACAAATATTCAGTACGCAAACGAAATTCTTGTGAACAGAATAGATACCGTTTCCCCAAAGTAAAAACAAAAAGGTATTAATGAAACCAATAGATTTATTGGGGATATTTTAAAAACAATTTTGCATACAGTTATCGTAAAAGCAATCACGCCAGAGTAAAAAAAGCGAATATCGTAAAAGAAAGAAATCTTAAACATCTCTAGAACATCTAAAAAGAATAAAATTAGACAAAGGAGCAACGGTGCATGGAATAAAACAGGTATTCAGTAGTAATTGCGTAAAAATAGTCACAGCATATAGATGAACAAAGAAGTTTATATATAAATAAATTCTGCGGTTAAACAAACTTCTAGAAGAACAAATTTGATCGAATTATAAACAAAACAAAATTAATCCCAGGCATGTTTTTGTTTAAGTTAAAGGATCATATAATTGTATGTATTCCAACAAAGCCCAGATGACGCAGTTTGTTTCATTGATAATACCGCAATTGACGCTTCTTTTGACCATGCTTACTTGCACAGGCTCCTCTACAGAACATTAAATTTTTGTTAAATCTGATAAAGAGAAACCTGAAAGAATGATTCATTTATCGCAGCAACTGCAAACGTCAGGATTTGCAAATTGTTTTTCTTACTATGTGTGATATGCTCAACAGCCCGGACTTTGAACATTCATCAATTTTATGGTTTCACGAAATCAGTAACTCAAATTAAACCAGATATTTCTTCACTACGACCAAGAAAGGGTGCGACCAAACAGCATTGTTTGCGAGTATACCATCAGATCCAAAAATGGCAGAGTAATGAATTATCTTGTGAGCTTTGGGATTGGAAAAGTCGTCAAAGATATTTTTCACCAATTACAACAACGAACACGATGGCACCAAAAACTTTAATAAAGTTTGAATTTTGCAAATGTAGAACTGGGTGCGCACGTAGTTGTGGATGCTAAAAAGCCAAGATTATTTGTATAAGAGTTTGCAAAAGAAAGTTTTCTTCTATACTGCCATTATTAAAGAAGTTACGGGACTAGCTAGCGATTTACAAACGCCCTGAATATAAATAAATATTTTTCTAGAATTTGCTTTCATAGGCAAGAAATATGCAATGTTGCAATGTCTACGATGGTAATACCGTTGGCTTCATCAAAATATTTGCTATAATCTAAAGTTGCTTGGTAAGCATACTTTTTTGCTTACTTCAAATAGGCATTTCCCATTCAGCCATCAAGGCTCTTTTGTTTTGCACATGTTTGATTTTGTGTTCTCTTTCAATATACATATTGTACATGCATTTGGGAAATAAATAAAAATACACATTCAGACTATTATATGTATTCTACCGCTCCTGCGTAACGTTTACCTTCCATTTATTAATAAACTACTGCATTTGCAAGAAAAATATTTTACCTTTTTTATAGAGAATGAAATCATATTTATTCTTGGTTCGAGGTACTTTTTTATAATGTTAATAGTTACTTACTTACTTACTTACTTAGTCCTATGCCTTTTTACCGTTAAGTGTAAGGCGGGTGGGGTTGAGTTTGCTCCGTCGATGGCGTTTTCCACTTTTCTTTCCATAGTTTCCTATCCTGGGTCACTTGTTTTATTCCTGCCCATTTTATTCCCTTGCTCGCTGCACCCTCACGTATTCCCTCCTCCCATGTTTTCCTGGGTCTTCCTCTTTTATTTTTTCCCGGCACTCGCGTTTCATACACTCTTTTTGTTATTCTGTCCCTTGTCATGCGGCACACATGTCCGAACCACCTTAATTGACCTTCCGTTATTTTCTCCGTTACGGGCTCCATCTGTAGGTTTTTCCTGTATGTATCATTTCGAATCCTATCTTTTTTCGTTTTATTTTCTATCCGTCTTAGAAACCGCATCTCCATTGCATTTAGTCGTGTTTTATGCTTTTCTGTTAAAGTCCATGTTTCGCTGCTATACATTATTGTCGGTCTTACTACTTTTTTAACTACTTCTGTTTTTATTTTCCTAGGCACTTCTTTCTTCCCCAAGAAGGTCGTTTTCATCATATTGTATATTCTTCCTGTTTTTCTCATCCTGTCGTTGATTTCTTTGTCTATTTTACCATTGTTCTGTATTATTGAACCTAGATATTTAAAACTTTCTACTTGCTCGATTTGTTTCCCTTGTAGTTTTATGCTGTGCGTTTTATTCTCTCTCGCCACTACCATACTTTTTGTTTTCTCAATGTTTATTTTCATGTTTATTTTCTGTAATTCTTTTTCTAGCACCTCCAGGTTATGTTGTAAATTATTTTCAGAGTCGCTCATTATGGCCATGTCATCTGCAAACATGAGTTCGTTTATTTCTGTTTGTTCCATCTGCCAGTATCCCAATTTTAGCGTCTTCATCTTTTTCTTAGCATTTTTAATTGCTTCATCTAGCACTATTGAAAACAGAAGGGGGCTCAACACACATCCCTGCTTTACTCCTATCTCTGTTACAAACTCTCTTGACTCTTCATTGTTCGTCCTTACTATGTTTGTGTTATTTCTGTACATTGATTTTAGTATTTCTATCGTTCTTTTATCTATCTTTCTTTTTCTTAGTGCTTTCCATATTTGTTCTCTATGTATCCTGTCAAAGGCTTTTTCGAGATCTATGAAGCACATGTGTATTTCCCTTCCTTTATTTATCAATTTTTCGCTGACTTGTCTTATGGTAAATATCAAGTCCTGGGTGCTTCTCCCCTTCCTAAAACCGCATTGGGTATCTTCTATTGTATTTTCTATTCTATTCCTTATTCTTTCCTCGATTATTCTGGCGAATACTTTCGCTGGGACGCTCATTAACGTTATCCCTCTGTAGTTGTCACATATTCTCTTATCTCCTTTTTTATGTATGGGGAGTATGATTCCTACATTCCATTCTCTTGGTATTACCGTGGTCTTCATTATTTCGTTTAGCAGCTCTGTAAATTTGGTTATACCTTCGTTTCCCATATACTTTATCATCTCCGGTGTTATTTTGTCCCTTCCTGCTGCTTTTCCTAGTTTTATCTTCTGTATGGCCTCCCTAACTTCTTTCTCTTTGATTTCATCAGTTCCTTCACTTTCGTTTAACCCTTCTTGTTCCTCCGTTGTGTCGTCTTCTGCTTTTGTTAGTTCTTCGAAATGCTGTCTCCATCTTTCCATTATTTCTTCTTCTTCTGTAATTATGTTTCCGTCTTTTCCCTTTATGTTCATCATATTATATTCCTTTTTCTTCCTAAGTTGTTTTAGGGTTCCATAAAATAGTTTTTGGTTGTCTCTGAAGTTTTCTGTCATCTTTTCACCAAATTTTATCCACGACTCTTTTTTTGCATTCTTGATCTCGTTTTTCACCTCTCTTCTTTTTCTTTGTATTTTTCGTATTCTTCTGTCTTTTTTGTACTTAAGTATCTTTCCCATGCACTTTTTTTCTCTTTTATTTTAGCTTTTATATCTGAGTTCCACCATTCTGTATTTTTCGTGCTTTTATTCGTTATTCTCCTTTTCCCGCAGCTCTCCGTAGCTGCATTTAATATATTATTTTTGAGCTTTTCCCATTTTTCTTCTACACCTTTTATATCTTCCGCTTCTCTACATTTTTCATTTAGTATTTCCCTATATCTTCTTTGATATTCGGGTTCTTTTAATTTATAGTTCTTTATATTTTCTTGAGTCTTCTTTCTTCTTTTGTCTATTTTTTCTGTTTTTTCCTTTGTTAGGTCCATTTTTACCAAGTAGTGGTCGCTTCCTATTTCCGCTCGTCTTGTTACCTTGACATCTTTTACTTCTTTCCATTTATGGTTACTTATCAGAAAGTAGTCAATAATTGACTTCTCATTTCTGCTTTCCATGACTCTTGTGTATTTGTGTATATCTTTGTGCTTAAATTTCGTGTTTGCTATCGCTAGGTTGTTTTCTATACTTATTTCTATTATTCTGTCCCCGTTATTATTTTTTGTCGTTTCTCCTTCTTTTCCTAAGTACTCTTCTATTCCTGTATTCTGTTTTCCTACACGCCCATTTAAGTCACCCATTACAAGTATATTTTCTCCTCCATCGTCTATTGCGTTTTGTAGCTCCTCAAAGAACTTATCTTTTTTTTCCTTTTTTGCATCGTCGTTCTCCCCGTATGCTATTATTACATTCCATATTTCTTCTCCTAATAGCTTCATTTCAATCTTTAATAGTCTTTCATTTATGTATTCTTCATTTATAATGTATTTTATCATATTTGGCCTTATTATTAGTCCTACTCCACCTCTTGCTCCTTCCGTTTCTTTCACTCCTGACCAAAATAGCCAGAATCCCCCATGTAATTGCTTCAAACCACTCCCTTTCTTTTTGGTTTCTGTAATTCCTAGGACTTTTATTTGCTGTTTTATCATTTCTTCCACTAATTCTTCTTCTTTCCCTGTGATGCTACTCACATTCCATGTTCCTATTTTCATATTTTCGCATTGGCCTTTCTCTTCTTTTAACCTTTCCTTTTCTTTCCCTTCTCTTTTGCCTTCCACTTTGTTTTGGATTTTGTTGTGTATCTTGGGTTGTTTGTCGTCGTCCGTGTCCTTCGCCAGTTTCGTCTTAATTTTGGTTCGGTTATTTTTTGTTAACAGTTTTTTGTTATCTCTATAACCCCCTTTTCTTCATCATCCCAGACGTACTCCACTCCATCTATGTTGATTTTCTTAAAGCCGATTTTTGTTCTGCGTCCCTTACTTCTCTCTTCTTTTGCAATTTTCCTTATTTCTGCTTGAATTCCTCTTTCTTTTGGCGTCATGTCGTTATCGATATATATATTTGTTCCTTTTAACTTGTGTTTATTTTTCATGACTGCCTGTTTATTTTCCCAATCCATCATCTCGACCAGATTCACATTCATGCCTTTTTTATCTTGCAGTAATATTACTGTCTTCACTTCTGCTTCCACTCCTAGTTTTTCTGTGAGAAATTGTTTTGTTGCTGCTTCCTTCTGGTCTACAGCAAATTTTACTCCTTTGATTACCAACCTACACTTTCGTTTTTCTTTTTCTATCATTTCAAACTTATTTTCAAGTTGGTCAATTCTTTTTATGAGTTGCTTTTTTTCAGTTTCCCATTCTTTCTCTCGTTTTACCATTTCTTCGCGTAATTTTTGGTTTTCTTCTGTGCTTTTCTTAATTTCATCCCTCATCGTTCTAATCAAATCTTTTATTTCCTTTAGTTCTCCCATTTTGCCTTCACTGTCTGTTATTTCCGTTTTTTGCGTTGGCGATCTAATTATTTTTTTGCTTCTCTGATAAATCTCTGCTTCTTTTTCTTCACTACTATTTAGATCCCTATCCCTTTTCAATCTCCTACTCATTTATGCTAGTCTATTTGATAGCGTTTATTTTTATTTAACACCCTTGGTACATCTGAACGTTTTGCACGTTTAATAAAAGATAGTCGCGCACCGGAATATTCGCGTTATCTCCCGTCTGCAACCGCGTGCTGTCGCCGGCACCAGCCAGATGCTTGACCCTCGGGCCCGCTGAAGAAATCGCCGCGTTTGCTTTCGCGTTTACTCACGGTGCTTTATGGAACCCCTTCTAAGTCTAAATATTAAGATATCTTCTCCTTATTATGCTCGCTACTTCTTTTCTATTAGTTTGTTTTGTTATGTGAGAAATAAAACCGCGTGACAAGGCTCGTACACGAGTGATTTATCGCCGCTGGTCAATTTCACGTCCGTCCGCTTTCACTCCACAAACTCAACCCCATGTTAATAGTTAAAGAGTTATAATCAAAAGTTCATGGAGTCCAGAGTTCATAGGTTTTTGAAGATGGCGGCGATTCCTCATCAAGTGTTCACTTTTTACACAATCATCAGTGGGCTTTAGTAAACATCTGTGCCAAATTTGAAAACCTTCCGATTTTGTTCTTTCTTTCTCTTCCTTGTTTGCGCTAAAATTACAGTAGGGGAAAGGGCGGTAAGTTGGCGAACTTAAGGATTTTTGGGACGTAAAGTTGTTATTTATGAAAAATATGGTATAAATCATAGTGAATATATAATTTATTTATATCTAAAACGATTGGCCAGGAAATATTTATTTAAAAAATATATTTCAACATAAAAAAATTAAAATAAAACAACCGATTCGTCATCTTACCACCCATTGCTGATAAGTTGATGAATTACTGTGGGTAAGTTGACTAATATTTTGAATTATGAAAAAATTCTAATCCTGATATTAAAAATATGTTTATTTGGGATAACAAACTCGTACAAACGTAACCTGTTTTTAACTTTACAAAAGAGTCTACTAATAATTAACAAAACTAAATAAAAAAAGCAATCTAAATAATTGAAAAATTAAGCACAACTGTCACAAATCCATGTTTTACGTTTGGCTTGTTGAGGATTTAAAATCGTACATTGTGCATGCGCCCAGCGTTTACATTTTGAGCAATTGAACCAAAGTTCTTTATCTTTACCCACGTCACTGCAAATTATCCAAAGCGAATCATCTTCTTCATATTCTAAATCCATATCATCGTCAGTGTCAATATATTCTACATCGTCTGAGGATTGATCAGATGAACTAGAAAATACTTTGCGTTTGACATTTTTAACTTTTGGTGTTATATTTTTCTTTATCTTCTTTATGTCCAGGTTCTTAGAGTTTTTTTTTTGTTTTGCTTAGCCTCTTCTCGAAGTTTTTTCTTTTTTTTTCTATTTTTTCATCGTGTTTTTCTGGTAATGCATCCTTAACGGGGGTGCTTGAAACTACCAATGAGGGCAACTTTTTTCTCGGACGTCGGCTTTCTTGTCTTCCCCGAGGTAAGGGTGGAAGACCAAAACCTTTAGAACTAGTTGGTTTTGAAGTTGATGCAATTTCTGTTTTCGTAGGCTGGGATATGGCCGCTTCATTTTTATCTCGAGATTGTTCTTGAGTTTTTGTTTCCACGATCAAAGCCGTTTCTAAGTTTTTATCCGTTGCTTTTTCTTCTATTTCAGTTGTTTTTGCTGTCTCAAAATCCAAGTCTGTAAATATATCGGAATCGAATGGTTCTATACCAGTTGCGCGAAATCCGCTCTTTGCATTGGCCACCGAAGCAACTTTAAGATAGGCTGAACTAAAAATACCTGCAATGTCATACAAGGTAATTACTTTGCCAGGGTTATTAGTCAGAAAATTTTCACATGCTCTACTGTAAGCGGTCTTTAGTGGCCCGTACACTGACACATCCAGGGGCTGTAGGCGGTGGCTAGCGTGTGCCGGAAATCCAACTAACGTAATAAAATTTTCGCTGCATAAATTCACAGCTTCCAAAGTAAGATGACTCGCATGATTGTCCATAAGTAACAGAATTTTATTGTTTTCACTAGGTCTTGTGTGGCGAATGAAATGTTTCAAATGTTTAATAAAGTTGTTCCCAGTCAGCCAGCCGGATTCATGGGCTACACCGACAAAGTCACTTGGAGCGTTTTTCATATAACTTGGTTGCATCCTAACCCTAGGAAAATTAGAAAGGTCCCTCACTCAGCGGATGAAATTTTTATGACCCTACGCTTTCCTTTTGGAGTCAGTATTTTAGGGTTTTTGGTGGCCACAGTCGAAACACCTGTTTCGTCTACATTGTATATTTGGTTTGGCTGAAATGAATATGTTTGTCTTGTTTCATGCAGAATATTGAAAAACTGGGAAACACTTTCTTTGTTAAAAGCCATAAGTCTAGCGATTGATGTGGACTCGGGAGTCCTAAGAGATACTTTAAATTCCTTCATAAACCATTCAACAAAATCTCGCCCAGCTATTTTCTTTTCTTGGCTAAATCTATGATTTATTTCACGTTTTTCAGCAAAATCAAATACTAACATACCAAATTGTTCTTTAGTTAAGCCAAAACCGCTGATCAATCTACGTAACATAATTATACAAATCTTGCAACTGTTCATCAGAGAAGGTATGCTTATATCGTCCGGCATTCGATGGAAATACCTAAAAGTCATAAATTTTGTTAAAATATAAACCTAATTAAGAGTAAATTAGTTCAACCTTATCAGGATATTTTCTTAAATATCTGCGAAGCGTTGGCTCTGGAAGTTTGTATTTCTTTGCAGTGGCATTAACGGAAACACCATCGTTTTGAACTTCGTTCGTCATCTTAGCTACTTTGTTGTTCGTCAACTTACCCCCAATCGACTTTCGTACATTTTTGAAAAATATTTTTATCATCTTATGCGAATCAGTAATATTTGACCACATCACATTTAGAAGACCGTTTTCCCAAACCCCAAGACCTATTAATAACTGTCTAATACTTACCAGTCAAATGTTATTCCTTATTTCGGAACCCTCACGAATTATAACTAAAGAGCACGAATATCACTCATCGGCGTCTAACCTCAGACTGAATCGCTTGGGCGCGAAAATACCGAAGCTACCACATTGCGCAAGTCAGTAGGTATACAGTGTTGCAATTTCTTGATTTTAAAACGATTAGTTTAGTAGTTCGTCATCTTAGGGCCCTTTACCCTACTTTTTTGCTCGATTTGGGGGTGCCATTTTGTACATTTGAGGTAGAAATAAGTACATGATTTACGTTCCTACTATCTAAAAATACTGCCTTGCAACCGAAATAATCTATTTATATTCAAAATATAGGAAGTTTATTTCTCTAAAAAATCAGTAAAGGGCTTTACTCAGAACTTCCATCGGAAATGAAAGTTTTGAAACAAATGTTTTTTTAAATATCAAAGGAAAGAAAGGATTTTAATTTTTTAAGGTGTACACCCTTTTCATATTGGGTCCAAAATATTACTTTCATTTAACTAATAGTTCTCAAGTTAAAGCAAAAAATAGCAATAAATTTTTTTAAGGTGGTCACCCTGTATATATTTTACCGGAAATGGTAGTTTTTGAGCTATACCGCTAACAGACCAACATACATACAGCCATATAGAGGGAATTGAGAAAACATGTGTTTCTCCACCCTGCATAGCCGATCTAACAGCAGCTTTAAAAAATTGCCTCTTGTAGCTACCATTGGAGTATAAAACGCCAAAATCCATGTATCCATCGTTAATAAGTAAAAAGTCCCGAAACATATCTGCTAGCAATTATTTTAGGCAACCTACTTACACCAAGCCTTACTTGGTATTATAACTCTGTTTACCGGATATTAATATTAAGCAGTGGCTACTTACACACTATTTTTACTTCCCTCGCCTAAAAGACGAATGGAGTATTATAATCGTGAAAACATTTCCTTTGGAGATTTCTTCAGATCTTCACGTTTTAGGGTTTCTAGATTACGAAAAACCTGTTTTCTCAATTGTGTCTGTCCGTCTGTTGGCGGTATAGCTCAAATACTACTTAATGCAGCAAGGCGAAATTTTGCATACGGATTATATGTATACCTGGCTCTAAGTCGAATATACTTTCCGTCAAATATATACAGGGTGAGCACCTTAAGAAAATAAGACGTTGTCTATTTTTGCTTTAACTGGCGAATATTCAAAGGTAATCATTCGCACATAGCTCAGGTTTATTCTTGACGAAAATGAGACCTAACAGATACAGGATGAACATCGAAAATGGAATAGAAATATATAGCGTGTTTATAATAACGCAGCGAGAATCGTATACAATACCCGCCCGCTCGCGGCGCAGTGGCCGAAGCGCACTATTCGGCGCGACACGCGCCCGGGAGCCCGAGTCCGAGTTCCACCGCCCGCACTGTCTTTCTGTATTTGCATATTGATGTAATGGGCATTACTATGCGTTTCATTTCACTATTTCAGTATTATTAACAATGTGAAAGATATTTGTACCTCTTTTCTACATAATTTCGAATACTCTTGCTTTCTTCGTTTGATATTTGCGGAATCTTTAGGTTCTAAACTTCCACTTGCCAGGAAGTTCCGAGTAAATCCTTTTATGATTTTTTAAATTCTGCTTTAAATTTTATATTTATACATTTTTGAATAATTCTATACGTATAGAACATATTGAAAGCAAAACCTGGGAAAGTTCCATTTAAAAAAACGTAACTAAATGAATTATTAAAATAAATTCGTTTATAAAATAAATATCTGAAAGTCAACTTTATAAATTTCACCTACCTTTCCTTTCTGTGCTTTCCGGTAGAGCAGTCATAATATTCAGAGTACGATTACTAAACCTATTAATTTTAATAGCACCCAGCACCATTGCTGACACGTTGCGTTCCACTAAACCTGGCTATGTTGTATTTATATGATGGTTATACGTTTTTCAGAAAGCTACCGATCGTCTTGGGAGCTCAAACGAATTACAAGTAGTAAAAGCGTGAATCAACCGAGCGGATTCGATGGTTTCTATAAAATACTGAAATGTTTATAATGAGATTGTAGGTTGGTTGCTGAGCTTTTCTATATGACATGTGAGCAAATGAAAACGAAATCAATCCTGGCTCTATTATTTCAGATTTTTCTATCTCAAATAGGACAGTTATTATAATAGCAGAAGTGTCAAGTAATCTGAATTATCAAATTTTAAATTATACATATTTAATCAAGAACAAAAAGTTTTTATAATCGAAGTGATTGATATAGCAAATGCAACATTGTTTAAGTATTGGTTTTTATTTTAATTTTCAAATAAAATTTTGACGTGACAGTCGGTGACAGTGATGCAATGGTTTATGTTATTTATATGTATTTCATTCGACATACATTGTTATGGTTTACTGCCCATAGCAATTCTGATTACCTAATCAACTAAGTGAATTAAATATTTTATTTATTGCAAGATAATCAGTACTTTACATTAATAAGTGCACTTGATGTCAGCAGCAGTGACTAATAATTTGAGGGATAAAAGTTAGCATGAAAAAGAGCAGGTTTCATAAGGGTTACGTTCAGAGTTTCAGATATGATAAATGTTCGGTAGGGCCGGTATGCAATTTAATTTTTAACTGATGGATTTGAGCTTAGTTACGTCAAACATAATGTGAATAAAATGATACAGAATGATTTGTTAAGTACAGAAAGTATATGCGCGTTATGTATTAAAAGTGTATAAGCCATCAAACGGCAAATTAGCTGAAAGGTAAACGAAACAGTGCTAGAAAAATAATTATTGCAAAGAGCAATAAAAAAATGTAAGCCAACCGATCTGATGACAATTAGTGAGACGCTAAAAGAACTCCAAGGGTATCAGTGCATTATCAACCAAAGTGATTTAAAAGCAGAACAAAGTGTAGTCACATTTATTCCATGAAGACAGCTTTTGTAGTTGGGCAAAGACATGACATCAAAACTGTAGTCCATAAGGTGAAACATGTTATCAATCCTAATTGTTTTTATAAAAATTGAAAATCTAGTTGCCAACTGACGAGACAGTCTTCTGTTTAAGATTACCAAACAAGTTTGAAAAATTTGTGTTGGGACAGATTGAGCTCCACATTTTATCGAATAAAATTA
The DNA here is from genome assembly GCA_940337035.1 of Agriotes lineatus. Taxonomy (NCBI): domain Eukaryota; kingdom Metazoa; phylum Arthropoda; class Insecta; order Coleoptera; family Elateridae; genus Agriotes; species Agriotes lineatus. The sequence goes on along the minus strand of CALNHX010000735.1, from coordinate 198,531 downwards.
TAAATAAAAAGTCTTTTGTAATACCAGTTGTGTGTAAAGTTATTCACCAGTGTGCAAGGCATCTTTGGGTATAGTTGGCGATGTGTTAAGAGTTCGAAGTATAGCAGTTTAGCCAGTAGTAAGATTCCTCCAAGTGCGAACAACTTCGGAGGCCCGCTTTCAGGAGTAAGCAGCATCACCCAGCAAAAATAATGTCTACAGCGTGTCAAGGGGACCTTCAGGAATCCGTGGGTGTAGACATTTCAACCAGCAAGCCTTTCCCAAGTGCGTAATTCCCGTGGCGTCATTGGAAAGTGTATTCAGCGTCCGAAAGGTCTCCGATTAAGGTAGGATTTCATAGGAAGCCCTTGCTGCAGCCCCATAATTCGCGGAGTTCTTCAAGTTCAGACTGTGTACGAGGTGGAAAGGCATATTCCAGTTGTCCAGGTCCATCCAGCTTCGAGTAATTTAGATAGCGTCCTTTGAAAGTGCGAGATGATGCGGAATTTTCAGTTTTTGCCGGATGCAGAAGAAAAAGCGATAGCGCGTGGGTTTTGACGTCACACTAGAAACAAAACGAGGTTAGCAGTTACTACGTCACAGAATTAATCGTATTTACCTGATGCTTCCTTGCTATTTTGGTGTTTTAAAATTCCATATTACGCTATTTTGCACTGACAGATCATCTTGTTTACTGAACTAAATTTAGAGGTTATGTAAATGTTAGATGGAAATTGTGCATTTGCCTTAATAATTGAGAGTAATTGTCATACAAGGAATTATTTGTCATACAAAGTTTTCATAATTTTATGAACCGTCACCCTGAGTTAAGATTTGTTTCATGTTCGCCGGAGCTAAGCCCTAATTTATTGCAAATAGATACAATAAGGAATGAGCAATAAACCATTTTATTTTTGGTAATAAATATTATATTCTATTAATTGCCCTGAGTTTGACAGGCAATTTTCAGTTGAAACTAGTACATTTTATAAAGTGTAGTATCCCTTGCCATAACTATAAATTTGATATTGTATTTAAAACACCATTAATTTAAGCGAGGCTATTACAATATATCAGTTTTCAAAGCCAAGCTTGATTTCATTTTCGTTTGCTCACATGTTATTAATAGTAGCCGTACGACTGGTCTCTGTAACATGAAGATTGCACAATACCGAATTCGTACAAGAGTTAAATTAATCTTTTGTGCATTTGAGGGTTAGTAACTTTTTGGATAACTGCGCTCACATAATATTGATTTGTTGGTATAACTTGCACTGACACCGCAGTAAAGTTGTAATTTATTTTTAAATAGAAATATGGAAAGTTTGCGTTATTAATTTGCATTTATATTATTGCAGGCTTACCCCAATCGCGATGGCACATCAGATTCTGGAAAAGAGTACGAAGTGAAAGTGGCTGCTCTATTAATGATACGAACGATGTGTCAACCAGAAACGAAACAAGCATGGTTTGCTATAAACGTCGATCATTGTGGTGCATTTGATGATGTAGTTCTATGCCGACAAAGAGAAGACTTGGACGTAACAGTTTATCTCATTCAGCTAAAACATGGAGATAAAGGAGGCCACATAGATGCTAAGAAATTCACAACGAAAAAGACGAGTGCATTTTTTCTTCCAAAATATTTTAACAGTATTTCCGAAATCCAGGCGAAAACAATGGAAAATAGAAACAGCGCCCAATTATCAACAGAAAAATCCAAAGGAGTAATTGAGTTTATGTGGCAGAATGACGATAATACCGTGTTTATCCTCTTCACGAATAGAGAGCCTTCCAGCGACTGCAACTTTTTAAAGCCTGTAACTAGAAATTCCTCTATCAACGCAAAGTGGAAGCTGTCAGACACCATTGATACTAGTAGTGGTGCAACAATTTTTGAGTTTGATTACAAAAAGCTTGAGAAGTATGAAATCCATGGCGGTATTCCAGATAGGTTCTTTTTGTTTGCAAGACAGCAACATATAAGTCAAATGAACGACTCATTATGTAGTGCAGTAAAAAAGTTTATATGGCCTATTCAGATTTCAGAAAAAAGACTATTCGAGGTTACCTCGAAACTTTTGCATTATTTAAATGATTGGTCAAAAGGCATATTCGGCGGTCACTATCCACTTACTAAATCTCATATTATCAAGAAACTGGCTGAACTCCTCTTGGAGCCATACATGGTACAGTTAGGTGAACCCAAAGGTAGAAAAAAGTTTGACCAGGACATCTGGAGTCGATTAACTGATGGGCAGGACATAATCTATATTACTCAGTCTGATACTATGGTCATGCAATTTGTGAAAGATTACATCCATGGCCTGCTCGAAGCGTATTGTGCAAATTCAGCGAATAAATCTTGGTGGAAAGCTAATGCAGATACTGTGAAGAAGGAAATGTCGACCATTTTAAATATCACCAACAATATTTCATATATTGAGGCTTATCAGTACTTATGGAAAACAAAGCAAATCCCGTTGTTATTGGAAGTAGCTGGTTGGGAAGCAACTAAAGAGATTCATAGTATTTTAAATAGGTACGATGGAATACTTCGAGTTATAGTTTTAAATAAAAATGAAAGGGTCGTAGAACATTTAGTATCATCAAAGGTTTTTAATAACCTTACGGATTTAGATGCACATCATCAAGATGTAATTTTGCGACGTCCAGTTATATTCCAAGGTAAGAAGATCTCAATAGATTTAATTGATTTAATTGGGGCCGAACATTTGAGTTACGTGACTATTAAGGACATTATCTACATGTTATGTGGCAGTTTTAATATTGGTGGTCAATTTGATTCAATTCCAGAATTTTTTGAGCAAACTTCTGTATCAAAAGTATGGCTTGATACATCAGTTTTGTTGAAGGTACAAAATGAAATGTTCGTTATATTATGTAATAGCTTAGATAAACTTAAGAGATTTTTGCAAAAACAGATTGTACGAATCACAGAACCGTTAATGTCCTCTTGGAAATATATCGATAAAAATCCTCATGCCACTATTATAATTTCTGACAATGAGGAAGAATTGGAAGCAATAAAAAAGTATTGTTTAGAAAGGTCCGAGGTATTCCATATATTAGGTTTTGATGGGCATAGTAGTTTCGAATGGCTAAAATCATCTAGTTCCATAGAAAACATAAAATCGTTTAGAAAAGCAAATATGAATTTGCAAACTAATACTTCGGGAGATTTATTAAATGATATCATTAAGAATAGGAAAGCTATACTCATATCTTCTGAAGCGGGTATGGGTAAGTCTGTTTTATTAAATGAAATGGCACATAATGCACCGTCGGACTTGTGGATACTTAAAATTAATTTGGTGGAATATAAAGAAATCTATAAACTTTGGGAAACAGAGTCCGCTTCAACATCATTATTAAGTAATTTTGTTCATACAGTTTTAAATCAAAATAAATGCGATAATAATTTGAACAGGGCAATATTTGCAAAATATTTTGATAATAGAAATGTTATCTTTCTTATGGACGGTTTTGATGAAATACCTGTCAAGTACCAAATAGGAGCTAAAATACTTCTTAAATTCGTGCAAGATTCCGGACTTCCATTATGTTTAACTACTCGACCTGGTCTCAAAACAGAATTGGAAAATGTGCTTAACACTTTCTCGCTAAAATTGAATTTGCTTACCAGGAGCAGCCAAGAAAAGTTTCTTCAAAAATATTTTGGTAAAGCAACTAATAATGTACTAGCTGATAAACGAATAAAATCTTTTGTTAATGAATTGTTAGATACAACAATACAAAATCTTAATGATAAAGATAATTTCTTTGTTGGTGTGCCGCTACAAATTGGTTTACTAGCACAGACATATCTCAGCGACTGTAGGAAATATCTTGAAACGGGAAATTTTGAAAAAGAGCATTTTGAACTATTGTATTTGTATAAGCATATCATGCAAGAAAAAGTTGAAATAGCGCGTAATAAAATTGAAAGCATTTCCGAAGACGCCCTATATCAGTACAAAATCTGTCATTCGTTTTATGCCCTTCAATTAATATTTCCTGAAAGTAACTTAAAATTATTGCGAGTTGATGAAAAAATCGAAGAAGCCGTTGAACTGTTTCCACTTTTGATTCAATTAATACAGAAGGACGGCATTGTCGTGGCAGAAAATGCACAAAAGGTAACATTTGTAAACAAACGTTTAGCAGAGTATCTTGCAGCTGAATGGATGTCTGAAAACATAGAAGGAGAATACAAAGAAATTGCTACAAATTTACTGAAAGAAGCACTTCATCCTAATTTTGACAGTGTACGTAACCTTTTTGATAGAATTTTGGCCCAAAATTCTCCTCTGCATTTAGCAGTTCTTAATCGCCAAGTAGAAGAATTTAGAAGGCTTATAGGAATCACTAGTGACAATGCTAATGTAACAGATGCAGCGAACAGAAACGTTATGCACCTAATAGCATCTTGGGGACTGCATTGTCCATTAGATGCATCTAAGATCGAAGATTTCTTTAATTTTAGAAGACAAATTACTGACGATGAGATGGTAACATTTTTAAGATGTGTTCCCCAAACTCTCATAGAAGAAAACAATAAGGATATTATTTTAGGCTATACTGCACTAGATTATGCCATAGCTAGGTGTTCCTTCAATCTTGCTAACATTATTTGTGCAAAATTGGAAAACATGTATTACTTCTCATCCATTAACGTTTTAAACAATGGATCTGGTCTGAAATATTTGCGCGATATGCATTTTCAATCATTGCTAACTACCGTCTACAAATTTAGATACAATTTTCCTTCTAATTATCAAAAAATAATTAATATACAGAAACCCGATAGTGTACATTCCATTGTAAGAGGTGGAGATGTGCAGAAAGTTGGTTTCATGATTTCCAATCAGTTGTCTATTAACGAAACTGAAACTGATACTGGTTATTCCCCTCTACATATTGCAGTTATTTACGGATTTACTGAAATCGTAAGTCTGCTACTGTCTAACAATGCAAATCCCTACCAAAAAGATGACAGTGGCAGAACACCTTTGCATTGGGCGTTGTCTAAAAGAACTAGGTATGTAGATTTGGAAAAGAAAAACGCTTCCGATGATTTGACGCTATATCACAGTTCTAAAGACGACGTAACAATCACAAATCTGATTGTTGCTACAAGTAAACATATTAATGTCAAAGATAATGACGGCAATACAGCTCTACATTTAGCAGCAAATAATGGACATGAAAATGTCATCCATTTGCTTCTGTCTCGGGGGGCCGTAAAAGATGAAAAAAATAACGATGGAAATGTTGCTCTTTCTCTAGCTACCTATAACGGTTATTCAAACGTAGTAAGTTTACTATTAGCTGAGGAGGTCGATATGGAAATAAAAAACAACGAAGGTAATAGTGCTCTAAATATCGCTGCATCATTGGGCCATACCCATATCGCAAGATTGTTGCTGTTGAAAGGGGCAGATATAGAAACCAAATCTGATGATGGAAATACTCCTTTAATTACCGCGGCAATACATGGGAACGTGCAAGTTTTAAACCTATTTATACTACAGGCGTGCGATAAAGAAGCTAAAAATAATGATGGCAATACTGCCTTAACGATTTCAGCCGATCACGGACATACAAATATCGTTAATATTCTTTTAACCGAAGGTTGCTCCAAAGATGCCAAGAATAGTTCCGGCGATACTGCTTTCATTATAGCAGCTGGAAACGGATACGTGGATATTATAAACGTCCTTCTAACTCACCGTGTAGATAAAAATGCTAAAAACTTGGTTGGTGTTACTGCTTTGCTAAACGCGTTATGCAGCAACCACGAGGAAACTGTGAATGTGCTTTTAGCTAACGGTTGTGACACGAACGCGAAAGTTTATACTGGGAGTACAGCTTTGACTATAATGGCAGGCACTGGGAAAATCGAGTTTGTAAAACTCCTTTTATCCAAAGGCGCTAACAAGGAAGTGCGGAATGATCAAGGCAATTTACCTATTCATGTAGCAGCATTTAGAGGCCACTCCGCTATTGTTGATTTAATGTTACGTCAAGACTCCAGCATAGACTCTAAGGGTAGGAACAAAAACACGCCCTTGATGTTTGCTGCTGTTAGCGGACACTCCGACATTGTGAATTTGCTTTTAAAACGGGGTTGCAACAAAGACGCTAGGAACGATAGTGGAGAAACCTCATTGATTTTAGCTACAGGGAAGGTACATATCGAGGTCGTTAACTTACTTTTGTGCGCAGGTTGCGATACCAATATTAAAGCTAACAACGGTATTACCGCTTTGATGGTAGCAGCACACAAGGGATATAAAGCTCTTGCGAATTTGTTATTGGCATATAATTCCGACAAAGACACAACATGTAACATTGGAAATACAGCGTTAATTACAGCGGGTAGCCAAGGAAACACTGACATCATTTGTTTACTTTTAAAGGAGGGTTGTAATAAGGATGCAAAAAATTGTTATGACGAAACCGCTCTAACTGTTGCAGCTAACTTCGGATATGCTGAAGTAGTGGATATACTTTTGTCATATAACTGCGATGTAAATGTTAAAACTACTGACGGAAATTCTGCTTTGTATTATGCTGCACTAAATGGACATAATACTGCCGTGAATTTGCTTTTATCACACGGTTGCGATGTAAATGGAAAAAATACTGCTGGGGATACGGCACTGATTGCAGCTGCATCATCTGGACATCATGAAATTATGCATCTATTGTTATCTTACGATTCAGATGTGGAAACACAAAACGATGAAGGAAATAACGCCCTAATTACGGCGGCAAATACTGGAAACGCTAATACTGTATATTTACTTCTATCTGAAGATGCAAATACAGACACGAGCAATAATTTGGGCGACACTGCTTTGATTTTAGCAACAAAAGGCAATCACATGAACGTAGTAAGTTTGCTTCTATCCTATGACGCGGACAAAGAAATAAAAACTGAAAAAGGTAATACAGCTCTACTATTAGCAGCGGGTGAAGGATACACTGACATAGTAAATTTACTTTTATGTGAAGGTGCAAATGCAGAAGTAAGCAATGAGGAAGGCGACACTGCTTTAACGATCGCTTGTTATTCCAACCACGCAGACATTGTAACCGCATTATTGTCTTCCGGATGTGACGTTGATACCAAAAATTTCAGTAACAACACAGCCTTGATTTTTGCAGCAGCTAATGGATGTACTGATGTGGTGAAACTTCTTTTAGCTGAAGATTCAGACGTAAATTCCCAAAATAATGACGGTAATTCTGCCTTAATGCTAGCTGCTTGTCGTGGATACAGTGCTATTGTAAAATTGCTTTTGGAATATGATGATAATTTAGAAAGAAAAAATAATGATGGTGACACTGCTCTGATCTTGGCCTCACGCAACGGCCATTGTAATGTTGTACTTTTACTTTTTGAAGAAGATGTTGACATCGCAGCAAAAAATTACAATGGTCACACTGCTTTGACCTCGGCTGCTTCTAACGGACACCTTTCTGTAGTTGATGTGCTTTTATCCAGAGGATGCGACCATGAGAAAGAAGCAAAAGATGATGATGGTAACACGGCATTGACTTCTGCTGCAATGCATGGACATACAAATGTCGTACGGAACTTGATTGCTAAGGGTTGGAGCAAAGAAGATGAAGACAGCGATGGCAATACTATCTTCATTCTGGCAGCAATGTACGGACATACACCTCTTTTGAATTTTTTATTAACAATAGGGGTAAACAAAGAAGCACGAAATAATGCTGGAAATACCGGTTTGATTATGGCTACCGGTATAGGCCATCAGGACATCGTAGATTTGCTATTAGTTAATAACTGCAACAAAGAAGCAAAAGACAGTGACGGCAATACTGCTCTGATTTTAAGTGCAATTTATGGCCACAAGGATGTATTAAACGTGATTTTAGCACGGCGTCCAAACTTAGAGGCAAAAAATAATCTCGGAAATACTGCTTTGCTTGAAGCTGCTCGTAGGAGCGATGTGGACGCAACTAATTTACTTTTACTTCACGGTTGTAATAAAAGTGTAAAGAACAATGAGGGCAACACAGCTTTAAATTTTGCAATAAATGAACAACACGTAGAACTTATAAATCTGCTAACATAAAACTGCAAGCACAAATAAGTTTTTTATATTGTTTAACAACATTCTTGATGTTCCGGATATAAAATTTTTAAAACATAAGCATGTAAACGTTTTCGTAAAAATGTTTTCGTGTAATTAACGCAACTGAGAAATTAATATATTAAACGTTAATAAATCTGAACTTAGTTTACGATTGTAGTTCCAAGCATGTAGATACTGCGTTTTTAATTTCGAACAATATTTATACAACACTTTTTTCAAACATTTTATTTCAACGAGACGTAAAGAGTTGGCAAATTCGGAAAGTTAATTGGATTATATGTATAGTATTCATAAAAACGTCTAAACTACTAAAGTACTGGTGCGACAATAGTACTTATCTTAAATCAAATGTTGAGACTTCTTCTCTTTATAACATTAACTGATATGTTGAATACCTTAGACCCCTAAAATATTAACTTCAACCGACAAAAGTGTAAAATTAGTATTATTTAAAAACTACTGAAAATAACAAACGAATACAAAGACATTGCGGCTCACAAACTTTAGAACGGAAAGCGTAGCGTTGTTTATTCAATAATTTATCTTGAACGTTTTTTAATTATGCACCACCACAAGGAATTGTTTAAAAATGCCTGTTCTACTTAGAAATTGTAAAACTGGTTTACACTTAAAATAATTATCAATTCCGAATTTACTGCAAGTTCCAGTCAGTTTCCCCGTAGGTGAATTAATTTTAGTACTTATTCTGTGGTATCGTTATTTATTCCTATTTTAGTATTATAATTTATATAGTTGTAGAAATAATGATATTTAGAAAGTGAAATATTTTAAAGTTTGATTTAAAAATGTGTACATTAATCTATTTCCAAGGATATACTTACCAACTGGCTATTTAAAATATTTATTTAGTGATGTAACGTGTGATATTAAATAATTAAATTAAATGTCTTAGTGTTTGCTTATTAACCCCACAGGTTACAGATAATTAAAGGTTACAATAAAATACTACAACGCGATTTCTAAATTGATAAATTAATAATACACTCAACATAACCTCAATACTATATCTGGCTATTGTACCATCTTGCATGTTGGCGATTTTATCATCTCTATGATTGAGTTGGTGAGCTGCGCCCAATCTGCTCTATATCTCCTTCGTTAAACATCATTGAATCGTGTCCTCCTGGGGGACTTATTTAACATGATTTTTCCTGACCGGGATATTGAAAATTTTGAGGTTATGTCTGTCTCATTCCTGGTTTGTATAGTGTCTATGCATGCGTAATCCGTAACTTTAACCAAATTGAATAGAAATTGTCACATCGGATTGGAATTTTCTAAAATCGACATAGTGCGCTTTTAAGGCATGGGCGCGGTAAGATTTTCGGTATAACGTTTCATAACAATAGTAAATTAAGTATTTAGAACGGTAAGGACATTTTACCGATCGAAGACAATTGTTTGGAGGAGGAGCAAAGCGACGAATCTAATTATTGTCTGAGATCGGAAATTCATTTTGCACGATAGAATATTATATAAGTATTAAGAACGGTAAGGACACTTCACCGATCGAAGACAATTGTTTGGAGGAGGAGCGAAGCGAAGCGATCGGTAATTCCTTAACGTTTGTGATGCTTATGACATTTTTTGCACGATAGAAATGTATTTTCCTTCAAACGTCAGAAAATGTGACATTATACCACAGAATAATATGTTGGTGGCACAGTAAGTCTATGTCAAATTCGAGGTTAGCAGGTTAAGTGTTGCGTCAGTCTGTGTCAAAACCTAACCTGCTAACCTCGAATTTTTACTTACCGTTCTAGAACGGTAAGCATAACTTACTGATTTGGCAGCAAACGCGGTAACTAAGTAAAATCGTTCTATCGTGCAAAAATGTATTTTTCTTAAAACGTCAGTAAAATGTGACATTATACCACAGAATAATATGTTGGTGGCAGTGTAAGTCTATGTCAAGTTCGAGCTTAGCAGGTTAGATTTTGCGTCAGTCTGTGTCAAAACTGACGTAAAATCTAACCTCCCCCCTCCAATTTTTACTTGCCATTCTACAACGGTAAATATAACTTACTGATTTGGTAACAAACGCGGTGACGAAAATCGTTCTATCGTGCAAAAAAGTGGTTTTAAACTGCTACTGCATAATGTTTTAGCTTTGATATAATAACAAAGTGTAATATGACTATAATGAGTCCTTAGCCGATAATGGTACGTCCTTTTCTTGAGCTTTTGAAAAATAGCTGAAAAAATTATGGATAAAATCTTAAGATCTGCGTGGTTGGTAGTTTGATGGACAGTTCTTGCTTTTAAAGGCAGGCTAACATTGTTAACTTTTTGATTACGTTATGAATTTTTTTGCAATTTCTCTATATTCCCGTCTTTAATATTCGGCTATTTTGAATTACTTTAACATGTTATATTCATATTTCTTAAGCATGTTGTGTTTTGTCGTTTGATAAAAAAAATTCCCGTAGAATAGCGGCAGGCATTTTCTCAGAAAATAATATGTCCGCGCCAATGTGACTTTTCGCTCTTTGAGAGCGCTCTGCACCTTTGGTTTCTTCCTGGTCAGGATACCAATCAAAACATTACTGAGCTTGACTTGTAATGTGTTTTCACATACAGAACATATTTTGCACATCCATGTGTACGCAGTGCGCTAATTCTGTCTTCAGGTACTAGTGAGAAGATATAATAAAATACTGATTTCATGGTTTTTCGTAATTCCACTTCATCGAATGGCAGAGGAGGATAAGTGGCAAGTTCGTATTTTAGATTTTCTGTGTTTAACGCAAAGGAGGTGGGAGAACAGCAAGGTAAAAACTTTACCTATAACCTATAGACTTTCAAACGAATGCATTTTAATGTTAAAACAATATTTCAAATGTAGCTGCGTGCTTTATATTTAAAAACGAGTAAATCATCCCCTTGTTACTCAATTTGACAATTAACCGCTGAGTTGTTGAATACTTTTTATAGGAAATTTTCGCCTCTCCATACCTATTTGCCAACAACTATTTTCATCCTGAGGCTGAAGGTAAGTGTATAAGGAAAAATGCCATTACAGCCGCACAAATTTCTTTGGAAATAACTGGAATCTACAAAATTGAAACCTAAAGTTTGGTTCCGATACGTTGACGATACCTTTATTATTTGGCCACATGATAAAAATCATCTCAATATTCAACATCCAAACATTAACTTTACCATGGAGATAAAAAGTAACGGTTCCCTTCCTTTCTTAGATGGTCTCTCGCCAACCCAGTTTCAAACTTGGTCATTCTGTATATCGCAAACCCACTCACACTGATCGCTATCTACTTGCCGATTCCCACCATCATCCTACACAAAAACTTTCTGTTATCAATTCGCTTGTACACCGGGCTGTTTCCATATCCCAACTCGATAATATCCACGTTAAATTAATCCATATTCGGAAAGCTCGTAAGAATAACGGTTACTGTGCTAGGGATATACAGTCTGCCATCAATCTCCATCTTCATCCACGGCCACCCAAACCTCCAAAACTCGATCCTCCTGCAGCAATAGTCTTTCTTCTATATATCTACCAAGTCACTGACCGCATGGGAAAGTTTCTTCGAAAACAAAACATTAAAACAGTATTCAAACCCCCGAGCAAAATCTCACAGGTTCTCACTACATCTAAAGATAAATTAAACATTATGTCATCTAAATGTGTTTATAGAGTCCCTTGCTCTTGTAATGCTGTATACATTGGTGAAACAGGTCGTTTAGTGAAAACTCGCATCTCTGAGCACCAGCGCTGTCTCAAGTCTAGTCTCGTTTCATTATCAGCCATCGCCGAACACCAACGGGATACTGGGCATAAGATCCTTTTTGATGAAACTTCCATCATCTGCAAATCCCCATTCTTCTTTAGCAGAAAGAGTCGCGAAGCCATTGAGATTTACAAACACCTTAACAATCTTAATCGGGAGGAAGGCTTTCCCCTTCCTTCTATGTGGAAAGTGCTAATTTCTAAGCCCCACCACCGCCACTGAACCGCGACGGCATTCGCTGAACCGCGACGGCGCTTGCCTATAAATTATCGCCTTTCTCCTTGTGCTCTTCTATCCCTTCCCTTGCAAAGAGAAGTCGCTTGCTAGCCTTTTACGCGAACGGTTCGTTTATAAGCGGCAAAGAGTTTCGCCTCTGGCGTGGTTAACACGTAAGTTACCCTGCTCTTTTGCCTTTTCCTCCTGATGAAGCCCCTTACAAAAGTGGGCGAAACGTTGAGTTCTTCGATCTCAATGACACGGTCCAATCCTGGAAGTCGTTTGTTACTTAATGATAATGGCCGTGAAAGCCTCAGAAATCATTTAATAATCGTTATCTCTAAGTTGGGTATATTTAATGTTGTATCGTAAGCTTTTACAGCTGCTATTTCTCCGTTACATTATTTAGGTGTTCCTCTATTTGAAGATGCAGCAGTGAGACAGCATTTTGTCTTACTGCTGCAAATGTTTACATTTAAAATTGAGGAAGACACTATTGGTTGAGGAGGAGCAGAGAAAATCCTCTTTTGAAAAATTATCAAAATTATGTCTGTCTTCTGAAATCTTCCTGTAATAGTTTCATAGTAAAAGACTTTTCAAGTGCAACTTTACTCAATTTGGGTACATGATATATTGATACGGTTTTTCCAGGATTAACAACCATCCAATTGTTTATTGCTACTTTGAAAAAGCTTTTAAATAGTCCTTATGAAGATATATTTAGTGGCTAAACACTGTGACTGCAATGTGAGAGAAATTCTAGTATAAGTACTACCACTTACATAACCAGCATAACATCTAAAGTTAAACGAGTATAATGATTGTCGATTAGAAGTAGCACAGTAAAAACAGTCTGGCCCGTCATCCAACTTGACGGATTTGCCAATCTTAATTTTCCTACAGGGCAGTCTTCAGCCATAAATGGTTTTGACTCGTGGGAAAACAAAACTGGGGGGACGTTATTTTCAGTTGCAGACAGAATTATTGCAAGCAGCGTAAGTAGCTGCCCACACTCAGCTGTTTAGTACCCCGTAAGCAATTACTTTGGGAAGATATGATGCTGTACAAACCCGTCTCATAATCTGCGTTATAGGTGGCATTTGGAGTAAACTGATATTTCATTAATGCAGCATATACGTTTTTGTAAAAGCTCTCAACAGTAGTTTCGTTGAAAGCAGCTGCTCGAGCCAAACTGGTTATTTGCCCTTCTCAACGACAAATTTGTGTAGTGTTTAATAAAACACTTATACTATAGTCCAGTTTCATAGCTGACGACACAGTATCTACGTTTCTTACCTGCCAAAAAGGAATATTCCAGTAGCGTACATATCGCAATTCAAAAGGGGCTTCATCTTCAGAAATTAACTCTGAATCGTCACTATCACTACTACTACTGTTACTGTCAGGATTAATGTTGATGATAGTGGCTCTACTATGCATTCAACATGTTTGTCCAAGTTCTACGTTTTTTACGTATTCTTGGTTTTCAGCGTGAACAATACACCGTCTCCAAGTATCTACTGTTACATTGGCAATAGCCTCTTCTAGCAAGCCTTTAACGTCAGCCAGTTTAAAGGTGAAATTTTTTAGAGCTACTTTACTTTTAATTTGCGCCCAAATCTATAGGGTTTAGCTCACAACGGTATGCTGCACCTACTGCATATTAAATATAGTGGGTTTGTGTATTTGGACAGTCTGCGGTAGTACCACTTATAGCATATTTTCGTCGATTATTTGAGATTTTCGCCAAGGAAGAAGTTGGTATACTTTCTAAACGTCTGCTGTAGTATGGTGTATTCAGGGCCGCGCCAGCATCAATGGCCGCCTGTGTGCAGAGCCAAATTTGCCGCCCCAAAATTTACATTTTTGTTGTACATACCTAGTTTAACTGTAACAAATCAAATTAATTTAAGTGAAAAACAGAAATTTAAAAAAAGTTTTTTTAACAATAAAATTTACAAAAAAAATAGTGGAATAAAATTAATAAAACAACAAAAAAATTTTAGAAAATTATAAAAAAGCAACTTTCCTAGCTTTTTTCTCCGCAAATTCTTTAATTACTAATTCTAAATCGATGGAATCCATCGTGTCGCTTTCTATTGCTATTATAGACAGATTATTTAATCTGTTTTGTAACATTGTGGATCGCATATAATTTTTAATAATTTTTAGTTTGGCGAAAGATCTCTCATCAGACGCAACTGAAACTGGTAACGTGAGTAATATTCTAAGAGCTATTGACATATTTGGAAATGATGCTATGCGCTGATTTTCAAAAATATATTCAAGAATGGACTGGGGCTCTAACTGATGCTTTTCAGCTGAAGTAGGTTTAAGATGTTATTTTAAAGATTTTATCTCTTCATATAATTCTATTCTATCTACATCTGATTCCTTTCTAGAATCATCAGTTAGATGAAGATGTAAATCTTTAAAACATTGTAATAGCACGTTTTCCGTTAAATCAAAAATATTATGGAGAAATCCAAACATAGTATCATATCTGGTTATTCCCTCAAATCTGTCTCTTAAAGACGATAAAGTTTGATCTAATATATTAAAATAAACGTTAATAATTTTTTGGATCAATAATTGGTTCATCACTGTGTTCATAATCAAATTGTCTGGGTTTTCTTCGTGGTCTAACAGACTGAACAGCAGGGAAATTAGGTTCAATACCGAGTTCATCCGCAAGTGTATTAGCGTCAGTAAGAACATTATTGAATTCTTCATCTGATCGAAGAGCTAAGAAAAAATCTAACAAATTTTGAAAATGCTCTAAGCAAGTTTTTATATTTATAGTAGGATTTTGCATCATCGTGCTCAAAACATTAATTTTGATTAAAATATTGTACCAAATAATTGTTGAGCACAAAAATTTATAACTCTGAATTTTTAATGCCAAAGATTTGGCTTGATGTGAAGCACTGTGGTCTTGCACGGATAAACGATCTTCAATTACTTCTACCAATGCATCATATATTTGCCCAATTTGGTAACGCAGGGGCTTCAAAGCGTCTATTCTACTAGACCACCGTGTATCACTAAGTGGTTTTAAATTTAAATTTGTTGTGTGTTTTTTCAGAATTGACCATCTTTTTACCGACGTAGAAAAAAAAACAAATAATTCTTGAACTATATCAAAATAACCAGAAGTCTCAAAAGAAACTTTAGCAGCATCGTTCACTACTAAATTTAATGTATGGGCTGTGCACGGCACAAAAAATGCTCGCGGATTTATTTCTAAATTTTTTTTGCAAACCATTATGTTTGCCGCGCATATTTGCCCCATTATCGTACCCTTGGCCACGCATGTCGTAAATATTTAAATTCAACTTTGAAAGTAAATTTATTAAAAATTCACTTAAACCCACTCCAGTTGAATCA
This sequence comes from Agriotes lineatus, assembly GCA_940337035.1. NCBI lineage: Eukaryota > Metazoa > Arthropoda > Insecta > Coleoptera > Elateridae > Agriotes > Agriotes lineatus. The sequence goes on along the minus strand of CALNHX010000735.1, from coordinate 183,020 downwards.
TTAATAGGACAAAATTCTATAAAATGCTCGCGTATTTTAATTTTTTTTTGAGGACTCATTCAAAATTGTAAATCTAAAAATTATAGTCATTTGTTCGATATGACTAATATCCGGTGTACAGTCAAGAATGATAGAATAGTATTTACATTTTCTAATTAAATCCAAAATATTATTTCTAATTTTGTTACCAATGACATCTATTATTTCATTCTGAATTTTGTCCCCTAAATAATTTACCATTCGTGTTTCATCTTTTTGTGACTTTTGAGTCCGAAGCACATGTTCTGACATAACAGAATCAAATTTTGAAATCATCTCAACAGCTTTTAAAAAATTACCGTTATTGCTTTCAAATAATTTATTAGATTGCCCGCGTAAAGCAAGACACTGTCGTGACAAATATTGTATTATTAAAATTATTCTCTCAATCACAGCATGCCAGTGCTTTGCTTCTGCATTCAACAAACGTACTTGCGTCTGGTTTACAGTTTGTTCTTTTGATAACAATTTTATAAGTTCTAACTGATTTTTAACATTTGCATTGTGAGTATCACTTTTTTCGTGCCTTGAAATCAATAGTGACAAATGCTGCCAGTCAGAAACACCTTCCTTTTGCGAAAAATTGTTTTTAATTTTGCCAAATATTGTACAACAAAAGCAATAAACTACATTATTGTTTATTGAATAAACTAACCACGGTCTATTAATTTCTTCTCCATTTGGAAGAGAACGGTAGAAATATTTTTTCGAAAACCTTCGACCATTTTCATTAGTTGGAAAATTAAATTGCGTTACCTGAACAGGCCCTCTTTCTACTAAAATTTTTGTTAATGTTGTTGATATTATCTCAGGCCACTCTCCAGGATCATCTGAGGTTGCTGTGTCCTGCTACGACTGCTGTGAATCTGATGAGCAGCCAAATTTCTTTAATTCAGAAAGCCTTGATGAGGATGACGTGCTGGCTTCTTCAGCGTCACCAACTTCTCTTCTCTCTGGTTTTGGAGACTCCGAGTCAGATGAAGTCACCTTCTCTTCCTCAGATTCGGAATCTTCCCTCATAATTTCCATTTCGACTTCTTGGACGCACGGCTCATTAAGTGGCCCGGAAAGAGAACTAGAGCTTGATTCTAATGCTTCCGCTGACACATTTTCTGGCTTCAAATATTTTTCTAAAGTATTGGCCAGTTTTTTCTTTTCTTCTTTTTTTGTAGACTTTGTTTTCGATACTGAAAACCCCACAGCCTTGTAGGTTTTCTGTTCTAGAAAAATTATAACAATTTTATTACTTAATACAATTTAAGAATATGTAGGTAACTATCTGTGTATTGATTGATATATGATTGATATGTATGTAGGTACTTACCATATTTATAACTTTTCTTCAACTTTCTTCAAAACACAATCACTAACAAAATTAATTTTCTCTACTCGATCTTCTCTGCAGCCAATTCAAAAATTAAATTACCAAATAATTATCATTGCACCCATATTACCACAGCATTAATGTAAGCATCATATCTTTATATATATAATTCTTCTGTACGTGTGTATGTGACTGAACTCCTCCTAAACGGCTGGACCGATTTTGATGAAATTTTTTGTGTGTGTTTGAGTGGGTCCCTGGATGGTTTAGATTCACAATTGGATCCGGTAGGTGGCGCTGCAGTAGGGTTCTAGGAATTTTTTTAATTTTTTTTTGACAAATTTATTTTTTTAATTTTTTTTAAGATATCTCGCATATCAGAACATATAACCCCAAAATTTCACCCCCCACCACCCCTCAATATTTTTTTAAAATAAAAAAAATAAAAAATTTGAAAATCGAAAAAACCTTTGCTTAACCTGCTAATAGCAGGCAAACCAACTATCGGGCAGGACAACGTCTGTCGGGTCCCCCATAATTTCACCCTCCTCCCCCCCACCGCCCGCCACCCAATATTTTTTTAAATGAGGGGAATTTTTTTAGAAATTTTTTGACAAATTTCTTTTTTAATTTTTTTTAAAGATAGAACATATAACCCTAAAATTTCACCCCCCACCAACCCTCAATATTTTTTAAAATAAAAAAAATCAAAAATTCGAAAATCGAAAAAACCTTTGCTGAACCTGATAATAGCAGGCAAACCAACGTTCGGGCAGGACAACGTCTGTCGGGTCCCCCATAATTCCCCCCCCCCACCGCCCCGCAATATTTTTTAAAAAGAAAATCTTTATATATGTGACTGAACTCCTAAACGGCTGGACCGATTTTGATGAATTTTTGTGTGTGTTTGAGTGGGCCCCCTCGATGGTTTATATTCACAATTGGCCCCGGTAGGTGGCGTTGCAATCGGGTTCTAGGAATTTCTTATTTATTTTTTGACGATTTTTTAAAATTTGTCTTAAGATTACTCGCATATCAGAACATATAACCCCAAAATTTCACCTCCCCCCCCCCCCACCACTCCCAATATTTTTTAAAATGAAAATTCGAATATCGAAAAAACGTTTGCTGAACCCGCTAATACCAGGCAAACCAACGTTCGGGCAGGACAACGTCTGTCGGGTCCGCTACCCCTTAGGGGTTGAAATGGGGTAAATAAGCCTAAACAATCGATATGGGTGTCGTTATTGAGGTTTTTTGGGACGTTGATTGCGAAAATGGCATTTACTCCAAGACGATGGACATGACATAAAATTAAAACTCTATAGTGGTGAAACGGGGTTTCAGAGACAAATTATTTTTGGGCAGAACAACGTTTGCCGGGCCAGCTAGTAATATTATATTTCTTAAAATCAGCTTTAAACAATTAGGTACTTACCGACAAAAGAGATCGCCGACACCCCGATCAAAAATAATAATAAATACCTACTTCATAAACACGATATGTTTCACAGTCAATAAAAGCCGCCAGCCGCCAGTTTTCTGAAAAGTCACGTTTTTTTTGCTTCTGATAAATATCCGGCTTTTTTGTAATCATTGCATAAAGATGCATGGAAAGCGTTCCTTCAAGTTGGCTTCGTTTAACAATTAGCCGCCACGGAATAAAAACTAACTTCGAGAATTTACATAAACAATAATCCATGTAACCATATTATCAGGTGTTCATTTACACAATAAACATTTTTTATACCTATATAGGTACATATTTTTGAACTTCTAAAACTTCTAAAGTAAAAAAAAGTTATACATTTTTTTTTTTTTGTAATTTGTATATAATTTTTAAACCTTTTTGGCCGCCCCTGAATTTGGCCGCCCGTGTGCGGTGCACACATTGCATACTGGCTTGGCGCGGCCCTGGGTGTATTGTCTATTACAATTAGCGACCCATTATTGACTCTACTGTGGAGAGCCCTCACTAATGCTTCAGATGATGTGTTTGACCCAAACGGTACAGTTCTGAACTGGTAAACGTTTCCATCGACACTGAAATCCATGTACTTGCGCGTGTTTTTCTCCAGGTGGATCAGCCAGAAGGAATTCGTTTAGTCGAGCTTGGTGAAAAACATTTTCTTCAACTGACAAATCAGGCACTACCAACATTTCGAACGGAATTTTTTTGTCACAAAACGTTAAATCAATTATGAATTTCTTATTAACCGTTTACAATTTCTGATTGTTTGCTGACACAAGAAATATTTTTTTTTATTGGAATAAAATTATTTTTAAGTTGTACATAGTTTTTAATAAAATTTTAATTTATTAGTAATAATTCAGCAGCAGTATCTACAAATGCTGTAGCACTTTGATTATTTATGAGAACTAGTATGAAACTTAATTTATGAATAAATGAATTATTTTTATGGTTTATGCTTTTTTTGCGTATCATCCTCTTCAATAAATTCTTTGGAATGGGAATAACATATTTTTAGTAGTACACTAGTCTAGGGCAGTAAGTACCTACACTTAAAAAAATTGTGTATCAGATGAGGTCGAAGTTGTAGCAGCCTCGACCGCCACCTGATTTATATTAACGGCCTGGGGTTAATTATTATTGTTATTGGCCTGCTATTATTGTGTATTTTGATTTTGGCTCCTATTCCTGTAATAGAACTCCGACATCCTACGATAGGAAGTTGCTTCATTGTTTACCTGAGCTTGCTGACCTACCTTATTTGTATCCCTGTTATGACTATTGTGGAACTTATTGACTATTGCATACATCTGTCAAATAACGTCGCTCAACCAATGATTCAGCTCTGTTTGAGAACTTTCAACCAATACCGAACAGCTTGCATCGAATAGTTGGTGTTATAACAACTTATCGGCAAACGTTATATAACGTATTACCGATAATACTGCGTCTAACTTGAAATTTAGCTATTTAATAAAAACACATGAATTTCATAAATTTTATTCAAACAAATAAGTAAGTTACAACATTGTTATCCATTATCTGGTATAATAATTATTAAATGTACAGTTGCAATACTGATGAAACACAGATTGTGCATTTTTATTAACTACTAGGTCCGCAGAGTTGTTCGTATGGACCTTGGTGTTGACGTTGATTTCGCAATTATTTTCTGATGTGGTTAAATCTTGGTTTTCTTCAACAATGGTAGGTGTAGAAGTAGAGATAGACGGCCGATACCTCACTTTTTCCACAATACTGCGATGATGATTTTCATCCAGTTTTATGAGCTGCTGTTCGGGAACATTAGCTTGCGCTAGATGCGAAACTGCTGACGACCGGAGAGAATGATTGCAAATTTTGGCCTGACTGGTATCAATACCAATCTCTTCATCAGCTTGGTTTGTCCACTTCGACAGCTCATTCCTGCTCACGATTGTATTCTTGTACCATATGCCATTTTCTCTTTGTCAGTGAGGATTTGGAGTTAGGAAGAAGCGATCTGTTTTGATATGGGCAGCGCGTTTGCTCACCAATTTTTTGAACAATCTAAAATGTAAATGTTAAAAATTTAAAATTAAAACTTGAGTTTTTATATTTACCTGACTGGACATAATGAGGGATTTTCTTTATTGGGCACGAGCCACTTGGTTTCAGCCAGACGTTTGGAACCTCCCTGTGCAGTCTTTTCAAATATGGGCTGGTAGGCTATGCTTCCTGTTTTCACTCCCATATTATCAACTACCTCGCCGAAATATTGCAATAGACATCGAGACGCTTCTCTTCCTCTCCAGGCTAGCCACATAATAAAACTTGCGGTGTAGGCCAGCAGGCGTATCTTCAGGCCACATATTTTTAATTTTGAAACCTTCATCCTCTGTCATAGCAGCGGCACTTACTTTCCGTTTTTCAGGAATTTCTTGTAATTTTCTTCTTTTTACATTGCGAGCATCTCTAGCAGATTTAAAAGCGATATCCGTGAATGGATCGAATTTCAAATTGTACTTAGTGAAGTACATCTCTTGAACGCTTTTTGCGGTGGTATTCCAAAATAACTTGACCACGGTTTCTTTGTAGTCAGATCCATCTGCCTTCCTCATATTGTAGGCCCAATTTGTTAGAATTTTAGATAACTCTTCCATGGTTCTGAGTCCATCAACTTCAAAGTCCCTTGTGGCACAAAATTTCAGGAACTGATTCCAAATTTAGTTGTTTCATTTCTTCGTATTTTCTGGGCGACTGTTTTCCACAGTGTTCAATATACTAGTCACAGATTCACTTCCACATCGAGAAACAGCCACATTTTCGCTCATTTTCATACAGAATACATCTTTTTGCCGTTTTCTGACAAATAAGCAATTTTTATTTGCTTTGCCAACGGTTGTCAATACACAAAATTTCAAGGCAAGTAGAGAAATACGCTTTTAGTTTTCTGATTTTTGGAATGGGATTTATGCAATAGTCGCGCAAAATCTATTTCGTGCATAGCTCCTTGCTCCGATAATACTGGCCAAAGATGCACACCAGCTTGTTGCTTAAAAAAATTTGCACTCCTGCTTCGCAGTCGTGCAAATTTTCGTCGCAACACGCTGTCATGCATCTGTCTGACCAGTATTGCCGGCAAGTCGCTATGCACTTAATACATTACTGTTGATAAATAATAGTATACAAGCAAACTGCGCGCTACGCGCACGTGAAATAGGATACGCGAAAGGTCAAGCTCCGAGCCGAGCGCTAAGATAAGAAAAACAAAACCTAAACAAATATAAACATCTGTGAAGCCGGAACGTGAGATTTTATTTTGTGCCACAGACACACAGACACACATTAATGAAAATTATATTATAGATTACAGCCCGAAATGGGAAGTGTTTCATTACTGTCGAGAGATTAGTTAGCTGATTGAGACGCGAAGCGTCGAAATCAGCTATTATCTCGAGACTAAGTAAACTTCCTGTCGAGGTTTGTACACTATTTTATTTACAACAATCTAAATTTTAGCACAAAATTTCAAATTTATTTTTTATAATATTTTTCCTGGTCATAGTCTGAGCGGCGGTGACACTAAGTCTAGTGTGATAAAACTTTTCAATGTCATATATATAATTTGATAGGTCATTGATGGGAAAACACAAAATGGCAGTGCTGCCACGTGTGGACCGAACGGCACTATAAAAAATTATTTAAAGAAAAAAAAATTTTTTTTCAATATCTAGTATCATAAAACTTCAGGATTCTGATTGTTCCTCGAGACAGGGAAAGCGTAGGGCTTTAAGAAAAAACAGTGCTGCCACTCCCCGAGCGAACTCTTATCAGCGGCAGCAGGGAGATAAGTGATCCCTCGGATCCTATTTTCTAGTATTATAGATCTTCATACAAATTCAAACGTTATCTGAAAGATCGTCATTTTTTGTGTAAGAAAAATTGCTGCTGCCTTTTCCAGAAAGTGAAGAAAATGGCGGCAGCAGCATTTAAAAGTCGCGATTATCGCAACCGAATTTCGCGTGTCCATTCAGTTTTATCAGCATTAATCCGGTTTTTTTTCGATTTGTACTAATAAAATACGCTGACATCGTAATTTCCAATAAATGTTCAATGTTGTTGATTGTTTAAACAAATGAAATTCTATTTTTTATGTAATATTTTCCGATTTTTCCATATTTTTCTTGTTTTTTTTATAGTTTCCATGCTTTTAAATCCAATTGAGAATAAATTAGTTCTATTTGTTGAAACAATACTTGCGATCATTGTTTAAACAAATTAGATTATATCAATTATTCCAAAGTCATTGATTTTTGGGCTGCTTTTTTAGGTCTTTTCGTGTTTTTTACAGCTAGTACGAATCCGTTTCGCATTTTTTTTTATTCATGCCATTTATTTGTCACGACAGGGATTTTTTGAACAAATTAGAAGTATTTTAGTGGGAACAAAGATTTTTGAGCTATTTTTAAGCAGAAATTGTGTCTGCGGCGTTGATTTATTTTACCAACCTACTTTGTAGGACCCCGGCTGTGCTATTCACAAGTGGCACATTCTGATTGGCTAGAGTGTAGCAAGTACCTACAAAGCCCATTCGTCGGTAGTTGGTATGCTATATGCTCACTTTTGTTGGAGAAGCAGTCAGCAACGGTCGCGTCGCTGTCCTTTTTTGTAATTTCAACGTATTTTACTTCTTCAAAAAATGCTTTGTTTCGTTGACGATATACTATCTTTGACAACAGATAATAATGACGAAGATGAGAAAGAATTTGACGCAGAAAGTTTTGATTCTGACCACGAAAACTAGTGATAAGTTGCTTCGATGCTTTAATTGTTAGCTACTCCTGTAATTTTAACTTTTAATATAATACCAAATTTACTAAATGGGCAAATTGTTTCAATAATAATTCATTGCGAACTTTTCATAATCTTTGTGTTTTTTAGAAACTAACATAAATCTAGAAAGAAATTAAATTCGTTTTCACAAAACAACACTGTTACTTATTTAAACACGTTTCCATTCTCTTACAGTTGGTGAAATAAATCAACGCCGCAGACTCAATTTCTGCTTAAAAATAGCTCAAAAATCTTTATGTTCCAAGTTAAATACTTCTAATTTGTTCAAACAATCCCTGTCCTGATAAGTAAATGGCGTGTTTCAATAAAACTGTGAAACGGATTCGCACGTGCTATGAAAAATGCGAAAAGACCTAAAAAAGCGGCCCAAAAATCAATAAACTTGGAATAATTAATAGAATCTAATTTAGATAGAACTAATTCATTCTCAATTGGAATCAAAGTCTTGGAAAATATGAAAAAAAACAAGAGAAATAAGGAAAACTCGAAAAATATCACATAAAAAAACAATTTCATTTGTTTAAACAATCAACGCAATAGAAAATTTATTGCAATTTACAATGTCACGCGTATTCCATTAGTACAAATCGAAAAAAATCGGATTAATGCCGATAAAACCGAATGAACACGCGAAATTTGGTTGCGATAATCGCGACTTTCACATGCTGCTGCCGCCATTTTCTTCACTTTCTGGAAAAGGCAGCAGGGGTTTTTCTTTCACAGAAATTGAGGATCTTTCAGATAACGTTTGAATTTGTATGAAGTTCGATCATACTAGAAAATAGGATCTGAGGGATCACTTATCTCCCTGCTGCCGCTGATAAGAGTTCGCTCGGGGAGTGGCAGCACTGTTTTTTCTTAAAGCCCTATCCCTCCCCTGTATCGAGAAACAATCAGAATCCTGAAGTTTTATGATACTAGACATTGAAAAAAAATTTTTTTTTCTTTAAATAATTTGCTTGCATCGTTAATCTCTAAAAAAAAATGTCGGACGAAGAGTTCGATTGTAGACCTCCAGAGATTAGGCAAGCATGGTCTAGTTTATTCTAGCTACCGATATTGTTAATTGTTATTTACCATTAAATGGTCGTTCCCAAACAGAAGTTTTGTGTTAATCTATGGACTAACAGTCCCTAAGAAGCTTGGGTGGAGAGAGCGGCCAATGAATACAGGAATTGAGTGCAGGAAGTGAGTGCGGGAAGTAGCGGGTGGAAATGTACGACTTCCCGCACTCAAATGAGGTCAGTAATGTTAACATTACATATATGGTTGCAAATAAAACCTGTTCCTTGATTATTTCAGCTACCTTCCTGCCGGTTAGAGTAATTGCAGTTGTACCCCCTATTAAAACCCTACCCAACCTTCTTGGACTATTGTTCTTATTTCCATACTGTCAGTATTTTGATTTGTGTACTACGTCTTATTCTCTTGATTACCTGACCGATTCTGTCTACTTTTGATTTCGTCCCGCATATCATACCTCCTAACGAGGTTAACAATTTGTTGCAAGTGTTATATCCCCTGTTATCACTTTTTCCCTTATTTCGTCGTCGAAATGTGCTAGTAACTGTCTAGTCAGCATTGGTTCATCTATTCTAGGTTCCAATTGTGGATATGAATTTTTGGTGGAGATATTGCCAGCGTACATACATCAAACAAGTAGAGACACTCATACCAAATGTTAGAACCCTTCTAGAGTGCCTGGGACAGTGCCTTGGGGGGTATTTCTAAGCTTGACTATCAGATGGCAGCACAAAGTTCTACCAATCAGAGCCAGTTACTGGCTCTGCTACCAATCATGATGTGATTACAGTGACTTTATACAAGACAGTGTGGCCATACGATTGTTGGCCGCCATTTTCAGGCAAATTTGAGCCTAGAGATATACAGTGCCTTTAGAAATAATCGAACGTTTTTGACTGGTCATCATTTTGGCACTAGTTATTTTAACTAGTTGATGTTAGCTACACATTCAGTGTTATGTTTGGACATTGACATTTTTCATTGGCGTTCGTTCGTGGTGCTTTAAGGTGTTCCACGAAGTTTACAACCTGTTTCAGTTATGTTAGTTTACAATATAGCTAAATGCCGCCTTCCTGTTCCCTGTCTCCAAACCTCCCTTTCCTGTGCTTGGTCTTCTTCCAGGTTCCTCTCCTCCATGGCTCTCCGAATACCCTCAGTCCACGGTTTGCGTGGTCTATTTCTTTTATTCTTACCCGGTGGCGACCATTTAAAGATCTTCATAGGCCACGTCGTCTCCTCCATTCTCATCAGATGACCAAACCATTTTAACGCTTTCCATTCAATTCTGTCCACAACTGATTCTGGTGCCTCCATGCTGCGTCTTATTTCCTCGTTCGTCACTCTATCTCGTCTCGATACCTTTGCGCTTTTTCGTCCATTTAAACTGTGCTTAGTCTCCGTTTCATTTCCGCTATTATCGTCCATACCTCACTGCCATAACATAGCACCGACTCTACCATTACTTCACCTATTATTTTTTTTTGTTTTTGTTCGAGATAGTATTGCCCCATCAAATTGATTTCAAGCATCCCACTATATTCTTACCTAGTTTGTACTATTCGAGTTCTGATCTCTTCTGTTCCCAAACCTTTTTCATCGATTGTATTGTAGCACCGAGGTATTTAAACCTTACTGCGACATCTTCATTTATTAAGACTTCATATTGTGCTTTCGAGTTGACTACAATAACAACAATAGCACAATTCTAAATTGTCACATTTAAATACCGCGCAGAATATCAGTTTTTTAGGGCAATACATGATAAAATTTCACCCGCTTGCGACGCTAATGAATTATTGTACACTGACAATTTACAATTGTCAGATTTGAAAGGTTTTATTTTTTCCTTAACCAAAGGAACAGGTTCTACCAACCTCTTTGATAACAAATTAGAAGTAACTAAATATTTTGCCTGAAAATGGCGGATATTCGCGTCGACCAATAGCGGCGAAGACATCCCAATGGCCACACTGTCTTGTATATAGCCACTGTAGATGTGATCGTAGATAAAATAATATTATACGAAGTATTATTTTATCTATGGAAGTGATCAAGTAGTGGCGCCATCTGTTAGTAATATCGGATAGTACCCCCCAGGACCCGTTCAAGGTCATCCAAATCGGAATTTTGTAATCAAAGGAACCGACGATGAGTGCCTCTACTTGTTTGATTTATGTACGCTAATATTGCTCCCTAGTATTATTAAAATGTTGTTTACTGTATTTGGCCCCTACTAATTCGAACTTGACCATCCCTTGTTCCCCGAAGTTTCAATAATTCTTTAAAAACATTTCTTTTAATTGCTCAAAATTGTAGCATTGGTCCTCGACGGTTTCGGACCGTGTTTCTGTGTCTCCCTTTAATACGGATTTTATACAGTTTATTTCCGTTATTCTGTCATAGTTTTGTCTCAATAGTTTTCTATGATTGTCCAAGTAAAATTGCAAATTACAGTCTTGGCAGAAAAAATTAAGTTTTAAGGTGTTGTGGTGTCACCAATTATAGTGGGCCCCACTCCCATATTATACTCGGCCCTATTATTCACCTCTATGCCTAAATATCCTATTTTATTTTCTAATTCACTCCTAACTTGACCACACTGTTTTTCTGTGCATCTTTTACTTTCTTCCTTAACTGTCTCTATTTTATTTTCAGTGTTTATCTCCACCTGGAGGACTTTCTGAACTAATTTCCCTCTCACCTTTCATTTGGTTTAAGTTCAAATTCTTCCCTTTTTTAGTGCTTTGCTATATTTCTTGTCTTATTTTTCTGGCTATTTGCTGTTATCCTATCATTTATTTCCCTACTCATATTATTGATCTCCATTTGTTTTATTCAAACTTATGGTCTATACTCTCCAACCTGCTACTCATATTGTTCATCTCCTATTTAATTTCCCTACTCATATTTTACGTTTTGATCCACTTCCCTCAACATTCTCTTTATATAATCGTCTTATCCTACCATATTTTGTTGCTCTAACTGTACCGTTCCTACCTTTTCTGTTTCTATCTGCATGTTCCTACTCCCATGAACTACTTGATTTTCCTCTATTCTCCATTTAATTTTGACTCTTTTGACCTTGCAACGCTCTCCCTGGATGAGGGAAACAATTTTGCGATTAGTCATTGTGAAGCGAGAATTAATCTTCGTTTGTAGCTCATGAATAAGGAGAAAGTGTGTCAAGGTTAATGACAGTGTTTTTGAGACTCCGCTATTCAAGTCCAATTTGGGCCATATCGAGATACTTAAAAACGTGGAAAGATTGTGAAGTGAGAAGTTAAAGGTCGACACAAACTGATAAAGATAAAATACGCAACACAAAGCACCGAACCAGTGAGTAATTTGCCAAATCTAAAACGGGTGGAGGTTAGAAGATAAATAATAAGGTGGAAAATTGCATGCAATAAATTGACAAGGAAAATAACAACATACGTACTGGGGTCACGCCAAAATTGCGAAGATAGGCAACACATCGTACACCGAAGCATCCAAACGCGAAGACACCTATAGGGGCGATGGAGAACGTAGAGGAGCTACTAAAATCAATAAGCGATAGACTGGATGGAATAGATGCGAAGTTAGGACAGATAATTAATGATATGAACGTGATAAAACAGGAAAATAAACAACTCAAAGAAAAAGTCGAGAAACAGGAAAAAAGAATAGAATTCTTAGAGAGAGAAGCCAGAAAAAAGAACCTAGTGATAATGGGAGTGCCGGACGAAGAAGGTGAAGGGGAGAGAGAGACATTGGAAAAAATCCTAGTGGTGATGAATAACATAGGGGTAGAGATGGATAACGAAAAGGATCTAGAAGATTACATAAGGTTAGGAAAATACAAGGTAGCAGGAACGAGACCAATACTATTTAAATTGAGAAAATATAGCAAGAAAATGGAAATTCTAAAGCAGGCCAAAAACTTAAGAGACACCGATTTATGGATCAACGAAGACTATCCTAAGGAAGTACAAGAAGAACGGAAAAAGCTAATTCCTTTTATGAAGGAAGCGAGATTAAAAGGACAAAAGGCGCTGATAAAATACAACAAACTAATAATAAATAATGAAGTATATGATATTGATAGAAAGGAACTGGCAATACAACAACAGCCGCAAAAAGAGAAAGGCGTTGAGACAAGCACTAGTACCAAAAGATTAGTCAGCGAAAGGTCACCCAAAGAAGATGTGTTAGAAGCACAGCTAAGAAAAATCACAAAGACTTCGAGAACAAAAAAGTAATTAAGAAAGAAGAGGACCGGAAAAAAGATAACGACAAAAGCAAGGAACATGAAAACGAAGAGGGAACTAAAAATGAGAAAAATACGGGAAAGAACAATAGAAATGAAAAAACAGAAAACAAAGAATGCAAATACAGAAAGGCAGGGACACAATGCACCAATTTAGGCACATGGAATATACGAAGTCTAAACGGAAAGGAAATAGAATTAAGTGAAGAATTTGAGAAAGCAAGATTGGAGATACTGGTGATAGCAGAAACAAAGAAGAAAGGAAAAGGCAAGGTGGAATTGGACAACGGGCATCTATTATTATGGAGTGGAGTGGATGAAAAGGATAGAGCGAACGCGGGAATAGGTTGTATACTCCATAGAGACATCAAAGAAACAGTAAACAAGTGGGTAGCAGTATCAGAAAGAATACTGACCATTGAGTTTAAAAATAAAACAAGCATGAAAACAGTAATAGCAGTATATGGACCTGACGAAGATGAGAAGGCTGAAAATAAAGAAAAGTTTTGGGACGAGCTAAGTGAAACAATGGAAACAACTAGAGGTAATATTTTTATTGCTGGGGATTTTAACGGAAGAGTTGGAATAAGAGATCATACATATACATCAACTATAGGAAAATATGGAGAAGAAAAAAGAAACAATAATGGGAAGAGACTCTTGAATTTCTGTATAATACATGACTTAATAATAACGAATACTTTCTTTAAACACAAAGACATCCATAAGTTCACAAGAGTGCAACCAAGTAGAGGCGAGAGATCAATTATTGATTACGTATTAGTAGAACGAGAGAACAGGTCAATAATACGAGATGTTAGAGTTAAAAGAAGCTTTGAAATAAACAGTGACCATTATCTAGTAGTAGCAGAAATAAGAACAGATGAAGAGGAAGCTAAGAAAAACAAAGTAGTAGACCAAATGAAAATATATCCGGAAGTGATAAAATCGTACAAGCTACAAGACAAAGCAGTAGCAACCAGATATGAGGAAGAAATAAATGCAAAATTAACAAAAGAAATGAAAATAGTAGAAAATACAGATATAGAAGAAATGTGGAAAATATTTAAAAGTGTTATCACCGAAGCAGCACGTGAGGTATGTGGAATAATCAAGAAGAACAAACATAAGAGACAAACAGCTTGGTGGACAGAAGAAATTAAAGAGGAAGTAAAGAGTAAAAAGGAAAGATGGCGAGCTTATTTAAGAGATAAAACAGAAAAAAGTTATGAACGGTACAAAGAACAAAGGATAAAGGTAAAGAACTTAGTTAAGCAATCAAAACAGAAAACATGGGAAGATTTCGGGAACAAACTAGAGAGAGACAGAAAAAGCAACCAAAAGCTGTTCTATAGAGTCCTAAAAAAATATCAGAGGAGACAAAAAAGTTAACAGTTTAGCAATTTCAAATGAGGCAGGAGAGATATTGACAAAAGAATCAGAAATAATGGAAAGATGGAAACAATATTTTCAAGGGTTACTTAATGACGAATCAATAACAGAACAGCAAAGAAATGAAGACCAAGAAATACAACAAGAAGAGCAAATAGAAATAAATGAAGGCCAAGAAATAACAAGAGAAGAACTAATAGATGCTATCAAACAGTTAAAGATAGGTAAAACACCAGGAAGAGACAAAATTACAACCGAAATGGTCAAAAACATGGGAGAAGAAGGAACATTACTACTCCTGAAGATCTGCAATAAAGTATGGAAAGAGGAACAAGTGCCAAAGGACTGGGAAATGGGACTAATTCTACCATTACACAAAAAAGGCGACAACAAAGATTGTAGTAACTACAGAGGTATCACTCTATTAAGTACAGCAGTAAAACTCTTCGAAAAAATAATCGAAATAAGATTAAGAAAACAAATCGAACCATCGCTATCAGACACCCAAAGTGGATTTCGGAAAAATAAGTGCACTTTAGACCACGTATTCGCTATAAAAGAAATTATCAACAGAACCCTAGCAAGAAATAGAACAGCATATATAGCTTTCTTAGATATGGAGAAGGCCTTTGACAAAGTGCCAAGAGCGAAAATATGGGAAATCTTAAATAAAAAGAAGGTGGAGCCAAAACTAATCAGAGTAACTAAATGTTTGTACAAAACAACGAGAAATTGTGTAATAAGTAAGAATTTGATATCCGAAGAATTTGTCACCAAAGAAGGAGTAAGACAAGGGGGAAGTTTAAGCCCACTGTTATTTATAACTTTTATGGACGAACTGATCAAAAAGACTCAAAGATTAGTAAAACCAATGTTTTTAGGTTACAGAAATTTGGAAACAATTAGCGTCTCAGAATGCGCCTTCGCGGACGATATTGCAATTGTAGCAAGAAGTGAAAAAGAGTTAGAGGAAAATATCAATATTTGGAATAAAGTACTAACTGAAAATGGGATGAGATTAAATAAAAATAAGAGTAAAGTTATGGCTGTATCTGAAGAAAGAAAGGAAATACATATAAGAGTAGAGGGGGAACTAATAGAACAGGTTGACAGTTTCCAATACTTAGGGATTATTTTGGACCAAAAAGGAAGGCAGGATACTGAACTAAATGCTAGAATCAAAAAGGCAAATAGAGTATATTACGCGATGAGTAAGTGTCTCATAAATAAAAAGGAAGTGTCATCCCAAACAAAAATGAAAGTCTACAAATCGATATATAGGCCTATTCTGACATATGGATGTGAATCATGGGTGTTAACAGTAAAAGATAAAAGTAAGATTAGAGCAACAGAAATGAAATACTTACGAAGAGCCAAGGGAGTGACAAAACTAGATAGAGTGAGAAATGAACAAATTAGAACAGACCTTAATATAGAACCAGTCGAAGAATACATAGAACAACGACAACTAGGATGGTGGGGACATCTCCAAAGACTAAACAGCACAGCACTTGTTAAAAGAATCTGGGAATGCAAACCACCGTAGAAGAAAAAAAAGAGGAAGACCGAAAGAAACTTGGGACAACACAATAGGAAAAATCCTAAAGAAGAAAGAGAAAACCTGGACAGAAGCAAAGAAACTTGCACAAAACAGAAAAGACTGGAAAATGTTTATAAAGAAGTAGTTTTAAGTTTGAACTGTATTTTAAGTATGAATTGTATTTTAGTTGAATTTGGCCCTTACACCCTCCGGGTAAAAAAAGGGATTTGATTATATATATATATTGTAGCTCATACCATCAAGTAGCTCAAATCGAAGGGGTATGAAACTAGCCTTGACCCAAAATTAACAAAAAAAAGTAGGTAAACCATAAATCATTTATTCTTCTCTTAAATAAAGGTTTAAAATAAAAGTGTATTTTGTATGTACAATAATAATTCAATCTTCGTTAACTGGTCGGCACGATAATCCGGGGGGTAGGTCGGTTGTCCTCGGACTCGCAGTAGGTCGAGTGTCTCCAATTTTAACAAATGTTAGCTTGTTGTCGGTTGGTAAATTCGCAAGAATTTATACGGACGGCGGAAGACGGTTCCGGAAGTTTTCGCAGGTATGACAGGTGATGTGAGGTTATAATTGCTCTTTGACGGAGAGGCGAGCCTCTGCAATTTTCAATTTTCGTCTCCCTACGTGATCTTGTACACTTCGCTTTTATGGTTCGGAGTCAGTACAGTTATGTAGGTAGGGTAGTCGACGGGGCTTATCGGTTCGGGGTGCTGGCGGTTCTATGCCTTGAAGGACCAAAGCTGCGATCATACAGCGGAAGTATCAGCGGTGATGCCAGAACTTTTCAGGCGGATGCGAGGATATCGAGGTGGAACTCGATTCCTGTTTTCTCTAGGAGAATTTGCTTGCTTTTATACTCTCCGAGGATTCTTCCTTTTGCGTTATCTTGACGTAGCGGTTTTGTGGGAGATGCGCCGTGGTGCCGTTTTCGCTGCTATCCGGTAATCGGTGCATAGCGGTCAACATATCGCTTACTTGGTTATCGGTGCGAGCGAAGTTTTATAATTTCAAAAATCCAGGCGCAGAAGGAATTTTTGCAGCGTTTAACGTTGTTTAGAAAATAATTCCTTTCAGCAAAAACGTTATATTTGCCCCTCTCTCTGGGAAAAAGTTCGTAGTGAATCTTCAAGGTAGGAAATGGAAATCAATAGGTGAGAGTGCAGCAGCTGAACAACTTCTTCATCGAGTTAAATTTTTCAGGTACGGGAGGCTCGATGAGGGCATTATTAACGGTATGCGTACAGGTCGCGTTTGCGACTTGCGTCTCATGTGCGAGTGTTTCTCTTCTTTGAATATTAGCCAGTTTGCCTGGAGGTGTAATAAATGTTTCCTGGGGTTCCAGAAGCTCAGAAATATGTAGCTGGAGAATTGCAGTGATGGTGGTTTCGAGCGGCTTCAGCGGAACTAGGGTTTCCGTGGCGAAGAGTTCTAGAGGCGCTTCGGTGGCTTTTCAATAGCCGGAGTTTTCGGCCATTTGCTCAGATACCTCGGGGTTGCTAAGTCCGTAGCAGCACTAAATAATACTGGTCCCTGAGGGTCTTAACTGGAGGCATCTTCCTTTTTCGGAGAAATTCTCAGCCGGGAGCGACCAAAAATTTGACAGGTAGCATGTTGAACGCCTTGAAGGAGAGCACTGAATGGTTCGGTGAAGGAGAAACTTAAGTAGCGTGACAGCAAAGAACTGGCACGTGGTAGGGGAACCGCACTTTAAATCACTGACGTGAACTGCAAGCTTTGGTGTCGGCTACACTCTTACCAAAAGAGCGATCAGAATAATAACAGAATGGAAACCGGATGCTAAAAGATATAGAGGAAGACCGAAAGCAACTGGTGGAATAATATACTAGAAGACCTGGAAATACTGGAAGTGACAAACTGGAAACTAGAATGTCGTGATAGAAAGAAATGAAAAAAAATGATAGAGACTACCAGAACACATTTTCTTATACAATCTTATTTTGAGGTTGGAAAAAACCTGGCGGCCAACAATCATATGACCACACTGCGATTATAAAATCACTGTACATGTACACATGGCTACATGCATTTCTACAGCTTAATCGCAGGTACGAGTACCACAACAGTTTGCGGTCCTCATATTTTGCAAACGAAAATACTTTTGGAACCTGTACTAAATTAGTTATCAATCTTTCACGTGTCTGTATTGGTCTTGAGTGACACTTCAACTTTTTAGATGCGCTTCCATCATGTCATGAATGTAGTCATTGTGTAGTAGTCAGTTCGTGTTTTCTTAAATCTTCATATAAATGATGGAACTCGCCGAATTCATACCTTTTAGTGTTTGTAGGATGTGCAGAAAACTTACATTGTTTAGCGTTTATAATGACACGCTCTTTACTAACGATATCTAATAATAATAATAATGTTTATTGAGAATTTTTTTACATCATTCTCAAAAGGCGGGGTATCAGCATAGCCGTTTTTCAACTCCGCCTGTAATAAGAAAAAGAAAAGAAAAAATATATATGCACATACAATATACATATAAAAAAAGAAAGGAAGAATAATGTAAATAAGTATATAAAATAAATAAGTATGCAGTGGAATAAATATCTAAAGTAAAACAGTAGTTCAATATAACATGTACTAAAAGAAGTAACAATAATAATTACTGTCAAGATTGATTATCATGAAATGTAGATTTACAATTTAATTTAAACGCATGAGAGTTCGCACTGATAAGGAATAATTCGTGAATATCAATTATCAAAGTGGGTGCTATTATTTCAAAGCAGCCTTCGAATTTGGCTGTGTTATGAAATGGTATAGCAAACTGTTCCCTATTTCTCAAATTTAAATCGTGATAAACCATTCTCTGATTTAAAAGAGAATACAAATATTTAGGTAGGTACCTTGCAAATTAAAATGTGATATACAGTGTGCCCGCGGATTGAGTTCACATAAGCTGTAATTAATAAAAAATATTCAACTTAGAAGCTAATACTCCTGCTTGTTCTCAAATCAAGATTTTGAGAAAATCAATCAAATTAAATAATATACAGGGTGTTTTTCGAATCGATTTTTAAAAAATGGCCAAGAGTTAGTTTATGAACCAGTTAGAGTGCCTCCTACAGCCACGATAAAAAGTATGTTGGTATAAAAAACCAAAACATATTTTTTTTAAATCAAAAGTAAGCCGATTTGTCTGAAAATTGAGAGTCTGCCGTCACGCTTAATTCTAAACAATTTCTCTTAATACTTGTTTTTGTTATCTCTTCTAAGAAAGGTAGTTTACTCTTGGCCATTTTTAAAAAATCGGTGAAAAAAACACCCTGTATAATAATGAATTTCATTGATTTTCTCAAAATCTTGGTTTGAGAACAAGCAGGAGCGAATCCTAGAATATCAGCTTCTAAGTCGAATATTTTCTATTATTTACACCTTATGTGAACTCAATCCGCGGACACACTGTGTGAGCGTACAGTAATATACGGAAAAACGATATTCAACCTTGAGTATTTTCAATTCATTGTAATAAGGTGTAACATGTTCTCTACGATTTATGTTAAATGAATAACACAAACAGCAGTTTTGCAAAAACTGAAGTTTATGTTTATATTGCTGAGTTAAAAATTTGTAATACACCTGACTACAATAATCCAGTTGGTTAATAAGTAAACTATTGACAATGCGCCATTTAACATCAGATGGCAGAACACTCTTAAATTTATACACCGAAGACAGTTTCGCAAAACACGATTTGTATTTTTTCGTTATATGCGATTCGAAATTTAAATTGCAATCGAGTCACACACCAAGGTTTTAACGTTTCTTTTTCATCAGCAACAATCACTGCTTCTTAGGAAGACAATATACTCTGTATGACTTCTTCGTTATTTTTACTATTCAGCTCTTTGCAACAAACTGAGGTGCAGCATAAGAAAACAGCATCATCATAAACAGTTCGAGATAGAGTTGCTCATTGCTTCTTAAACGCGACGCTCAAAGCTTCAACATAAACTTCAGATACGATAAATTTATTAGTAGTTTTACAAAATAATTTGTTTTACACGTTACAATGATACGATGATACACAGGCTCATTACATACAATAATTAATATATAAAATGATAAAAAACAGTCTATTTTTACAGACGCAAACAATTCAATTATATAAAACCAAATAGTGCGTTTAAGTTTTACTAACACTAATAGAAATTGTTACTTTAAGGTACCTATATCATTAAAGTTTCTTGCGAGGTATTCATCAGGTGAGTAAAAAGCCCTCGACAATAGGTATTTTTTATTAGTTTTTTGAATTTAATAAATAGAACAGTTTTAAGGGAAGACCCTGGTCAGGTTTCCAATTAAGAAACATTTTCTTCCAAGCTCCGCCATATGCTCAACCAAAGTCATTCCAGTATCAAGACAGAGACCCAATAGTCTGAGCGGCGGTGACACTAAGTCTAGTGTGATAAAACTTTTCAAGGTCATATATCTAATTCGTTACGTCATTGATGGGGGAACACAAAATTACCCTGCTGCCACGCGTGGACCGAACGGCACTATAAAATAAATATTAAAATTTTTTTTTTTAAATATCTGGTATCATAAAAATTCAGGATTGTGATTGTTCCTCGAGACAGGGAAGGGGTAGGGCTCTAAGAAAAAACAGTGCTGCCAGCCCCCGTGAGAACTCTTATCAGCGGCAGCAGGGAGATAAGTGATCCCGCGAATCCTATTTTCTAGTATCATCGAACTTCATAAAAATTCAAACGTTATCTGAAGGACCATCAATTTCTGTGTAAGAAAAACCGCTGCTGCCTTTTCCAAAAAGTGAAGAAAATGGCGGCAGCAGTATTTGAAAGTCGCGTCTCCATTCAGTTTTACAGCATTAATCCGTTTTTTCGATTTGTACTAATGAAATCCGCTGACATTGTAATTTCCAATAAATTTTCAATGGCGTTGATTGTTTAAATAGATAAAATTGTATTTTTTATGTGATAGTTTTCGATTTTCCTTATTTTCTGTTTCACATTTTTATTGAATTCGCATTCGGAGATTTCACTTGAACTCTATATCTCTTTCGGGACTATTTTCGGGATCTTCGGGACTAGTCCCGGAGATTTAGCTCGTATAGGTCCCGAAAACACTTTTGGTCCCGGGACTTAGAAACCCTAATACCGACGATTGGGCTTTTGTTACCCTCTCTAGCCAATCAGAATGTGCCACTTGTGAATAGCACAGCCGAGGTCCAACAATGTAAGTTGGTAAAATAAATCAACGCCGCAGACTCAATTTCTGCTTAAAAATAGCTCAAAAATCTTTATGTTCCAAGTAAAATACTTCTAATTTGTTGAAACAATCCCTGCCGCGATAAATAAATGGCATGTTTCAATAAAAATGCGAAACGGATTCGTACGTGCTATGAAAAACGCGAAAAGCACTAAAAAAGCGCCCCACAAATCAATGACCTTGGAATAATTAATAGAATCTAATTTGTTTAAACAATGATCCGAAGTATTGTTTCAACGAATAGAACTAATTCATTCTCAATTGGAATTGAAAGCATGGAAAATATGAAAAAAAAAACAAGAAAAATAAGGAAAAATCGAAAAATATCACATACAAATTACAATTGAAAATGTATTTGAAATTACAATGTGAGCGTATTTCATTAGTACAAATCGAAAAAAACCGGATATATGCTTTCTTACACAGAAATTGATGATCTTTCAGATAACGTTTGAATTTTTATGAAGTTCGATGATACTAGAAAATAGGATCCGCGGGATCACTTATCTCCCTGCTGCCGCTGATAAGAGTTCTCACGGGGGCTGGCAGCACTGTTTTTTCTTAGAGCCCTACCCTTTCCCTGTCTCGAGAAACAGTCACAATCCTGAAGTTTTATGATACTAGATATTTAAAAAAAAAGTTTTAAATATTTTTTTATAGTGCCGTTCGGTCCACACGTGGCAGCAGTGTCATTTTGTGTTCCCCCATCAATGACGTAACGAATTAGATATATGACATTGAAAAGTTTTATCACACTAGACTTAGTGTCACCGCCGCTCGTACTACAAGAACTTAACCGCTGATTGATTTTGATCCTGTACATGATCATTATGTCGAAGAGAAAAGTACATGTTCTAGGTTTTACTATTATTCAGCTGAGATTGTTTGCAGTAAACAAATCAGTTATCAATTTTTGTGTGGATTTCAGATATTGTGACTGCTACTACTATTGGAAGTAGACGGTAGTATCAATAAATAACAGGTTTATATTGTCTACAGCATTTATAAGGTCGTTTACATAGATTAAGAAAATAGTTGGTCCCAGTACCGATCCCTGAGGAACTCCATGTTCCAAGGCTGCCCGATTAGAAACGCTTCCGTCGTATGCTAAACATTGCTGACGATTTTCAAAGTAGAACCCAATCATTGCCACACTGCTAGGCTTAAAGTTGTAAAAGAGTGTGTGTAACAGGATAGGGTGATAAACACAATCAAAGGTGAAAGATTGATGCATACGTATCACAGCCCACCTCAAAACCTTCAAAGATATTCGATCACAAGAAGCTAATAACGCGTGTGGTAGATTTTTTATTGCGGATGCCAAACTGGCTTTGTAAAAAGAGGTTGTTCAATTCAAAATAGTTTTTAATTTGAGGATTCTTTCAATGTTTCGGTCTGTAATTCGTTGCACCATCTCTAGACCCGTTATTTTTATATATAGGCACAACTCTGGCAGTTTTGAACACAAATGGAATGATACTGGACAAGATAAGATAGGGTTCTTTACTGGTATAGAGATTGTTAATTAGTATTAATACTAAGTCGTACACCCGAAAATGGCAGTTATAAGTTATAACTCATTAAAACAAACAACTTTTCTTAGTTCCAACATTTTATTTGGTGCCCCGGTTCGTAGTTAATGGAGTACTTTTGTTTTTCGAAAAATCGTCATAACTCCCTTATTTTAAGGACTATTGATTTACATTTAATCTGTTACTGTTACGATGGGTCATCTTCAACAATATAAGTACAGCCTCTTTAAATGCAGGGGTTCGACGTAATCTGTTGGCGTTCCCACCAATTGTCTTTGACAAACGTCTACAAATTTTTCTAAACAGTCGGTTACTTGGTTGTTGACGATTTGATTATCTTCTCTATAGATTCTTCGCGCTTCCTGTGCATTATGCCTTGCCTCTCCAAAAACCAAAAGCACGCCAAGAAGTTCAACGTTTTGATAATAATACATAATACACAAATGATTAACTTTAAATTATTTAAATTTGTCACATATAAACTAGAAAACATACACCTGTATTAAGTTTGAAGTATCATGTTCGGCTTTGTGTAGTTGTCAAATCTAATATTCTTTTGTTTCATTGTTCAATGGTAGGAAGCTACTTCGTTTTAGATTTTTTTTTTGTAGTTTGTTAATACTTATCTGTAATTCAAGAATACAGACTTATTGAAAAAAAATAGGACAAATGTTGTAGTAGATAGATTAAGGATTTGATAAATATTTTACCTTCAAAAATCGATGAAGTGGTTATCAAAAAATCTTGTTTTGAAATTTTTTATATATCGCCAATTTGTTATTTGACAAAATAAACAGTATTGTAATTGCAAATGTTTTAGGGAGCCGAAAGCTAATTTTGAAAAAGTTTGTTTTTTTACTAGTCCTTAAAATAAAGGAGTTATGACGATTTTTCGAAAAACAATAACTACGAACCGGGGCACCAAATCAAAAATTAGAACTAAGACAAATTGTTTGTTTGAGTTCTAACTGCAATTTTTAGGTGTAACAACTTAGTATTAACAATCTATATAGTATAGGTCTGTTTAGGACACAATGACTTTTTAAGGATTTCGCCCTGTTTTTAAAATACATTCAAAAAAGTTAAAATTTCAAGGCATTTTGACCTGTTTTTTAAGTTTGTACCATCTGTAACTGTGCAGGACAAATTGAGATTTTGAAACAATTTGAATATATTTTAGAATTATTAAAATGAGTCATAATTACATGATATCTCCTCCGCCTCATGACGCTTCGCTGAATTCTTGTCAAAAAAATTGTTACAATAAAAATTATTTGACACATCCCAATTTTGAAGACGTGTTATTCGGAAAGAAAAAATAAAACCTGCTCGATATAAAATAATGTTATGTAAAGGATAGGATAGGATTACTTATATGCTGTTGCCATTCAAATTGTATCCTTCGATGTCATGCAACATTACTGTTATTGTTATTCCACTTATTGAACGCACGTTTAAACGCTGCTCTGCAGGTTGTAACTGTTTTTAAAATACATTCAAAAAAGTTAAAATTTTAAGGCAATTTGACTTGTTTTTTAAGTTTATATCATATAAACCTATGCAGGACAAATTGAGATTTTGAAACAATTTGAATACATTTTAGAATTATTAAAATGAGTCATAATTAAACGATATCTCCTCCGCCTCATGACGCTTCGCTGAATTCTTGACAAAAAAATTGTCATATACAATACCGCGAGCGGTCGACGAATTGCCGAAAATTTTAGTCAAAGTGTATGAGTGTTTATTTTGAAGCAGTAAGCACGAATAAACACTTTGACAAAAATTCATGCAATTCGTCGGCTGCAAGCGGCATTTGAAGCACTATTCAACGAACAAAATTGGCATTTCTTAGTAATTAATCAATTTTATCACGTCCTCTTTGAAAATAAAAATCTATTGACGTAAAATAAATTGTTTGTCAAATTTGACATTTCTAATATCATATTTGATTAATTTTGCAGGAAGTTAAATAAATGTCACAGGAAGAGAACAAAATTGTCATTAAAACTCCGCTAGCGGAATTGTTGCACAATTTTACGCTGATTGGTGGCAAATGACAAAAATACTAAATTATGATTGGTGAATAGTTAACTTGAAGGGGGTGAGTTGAATAGTCATAATAAAAATTATTTGACACATCCCAATTTTGAAGACCTGTTCGATACAAAATAATTTTATTTAAAGGATAGAATATCTAATAATTACTCGCTTTCACTAGACATCAACGGTGGTGGTGTTGGTAGTAATGGCATTTCTCTGAAACAAAATTAAACAATTAGTACACAATAAACTGTCAAACACCCGCTCAATTCAACCTCACTGAAACATGGCATTTGAATTATTTTTGCTGAACTTATGTCAATACCAAATACATATACAGCGCATCCAAAAAGTCTCTGATCCCTTCATAAAATCAGAGATACAAATCTTTGAAAAAAAAAATGTCAATTCATATTTTAACCAATCTACGTTTGGTGACATTTTTGGTACTTTTGTAAGATGTTTTAGACATTCTGTATATAAAATGAGGTTACATTTTATTACCACATGAAATTATGGGATTCAGCTAAGGCTAGAGAGAACACCACCCCTGTTGGAAATGTAAGAATAACAGAGTTTGGCAATGGTGGTGGCCTTAGGATTACTTCTATGCTGTTGCCATCCAAATTGTACCCTTCGATGTCATGCAACATTACTGTTATTGTTATTCCACTTATTGAACGCACGTTTAAACACTGCTCTGCAGGTTGTAACTGTTTTTAAAATACATTCAAAAAAGTTAAAATTTCAAGGCATTTTGACTTGTTTTTTAAGTTTATATCATATATATCTATGCAGGACAAATTGAGATTTTGAAACAATTTGAATACATTTTAGAATTATTAAAATGAGTTATAATTAAACAATATCTCCTCCGCCTCATGACGCTTCGCTGTATTCTTGACAAAAAAAATTGTCATAATAAAAATTATTTGACACATCCCAATTTTGAAGACGTGTTATTCAGAAAGAAAATATAAAACCTGTTTGATACAAAATAATTTTATTTAAAGGATAGAATATATAATAATTACTCGATTTCACTAGACATCAACGGTGGTGGTGTTGGTAGTAATGGCATTTCTCTGAAACAAAATAAAACAATTAGTACACAATAAACTTCCAAACACCCGCTTTTATTCAACCTCACTGAAACGTGGCATTTGAATTATTTTTGCTGTACGTGTGTCAATACCAAATACATATACAGCGCATCCAAAAAGTCTCTGATCCCTTCATAAAATCACAGATACAAATCTTTGGAAAAAAAATGTCAATTCATATTTTAACCAATCTACGTTTTGGTGACATTTCTGGTACTTTTGTAACATGTTTTAGACATTCTGTATATAAAATGAGGTTTCATTTTATTACCACATGATAGGGCTAGAGAGAACACCACCCCGGTTGGAAATGTAAGAATAACAGAGTTTGGCAATGGTGGTGGCCTTAGGATTACTTCTATGCTGTTGCCATCCAAATTGTACCCTTCGATGTAATGCAACATTACTGTTATTGTTATTCCACTTATTGAACGCACGTTTAAACACTGCTCTGCAGGTTGTAACTGTTTTTAAAATACATTCAAAAAAGTTAAAATTTCAAGGCATTTTGACTTGTTTTTTAAGTTTATATCATATATATCTATGCAGGACAAATTGAGATTTTGAAACAATTTGAATACATTTTAGAATTATTAAAATGAGTTATAATTAAACGATATCTCCTCCGCCTCATGACGCTTCGCTGAATTCTTGACAAAAAAAATTGTCATAATAAAAATTATTTGACACATCCCAATTTTGAAGACGTGTTATTCAGAAAGAAAATATAAAACCTGTTTGATACAAAATAATTTTATTTAAAGGATAGAATATATAATAATTACTCGCTTTCACTAGACATCAACGGTGGTGGTGTTGGTAGTAATGGCATTTCTCTGAAACAAAATAAAACAATTAGTACACAATAAACTGCCAAACACCCGCTTTTATTCAACCTCACTGAAACGTGGCATTTGAATTATTTTTGCTGTACTTATGTCAATACCAAATACATATACAGCGCATCCAAAAAGTCTCTGATCCCTTCATAAAATCACAGATACAAATCTTTGGAAAAAAATGTCAATTCATATTTTAACCAATCTACGTTTTGGTGACATTTCTGGTACTTTTGTAACATGTTTTAGACATTCTGTATATAAAATAAGGTTACATTTTATTACCACATGATAGGGCTAGAGAGAACACCACCCCGGTTGGAAATGTAAGAATAACAGAGTTTGGCAATGGTGGTGGCCTTAGGATTACTTCTATGCTGTTGCCATCCAAATTGTACCCTTCGATGTCATGCAACATTACTGTTATTGTTATTCCACTTATTGAACGCACGTTTAAACACTGCTCTGCAGGTTGTAACTGTTTTTAAAATACATTCAAAAAAGTTAAAATTTCAAGGCATTTTGACTTGTTTTTTAAGTTTATATCATATATATCTATGCAGGACAAATTGAGATTTTGAAACAATTTGAATACATTTTAGAATTATTAAAATGAGTTATAATTAAACGATATCTCCTCCGCCTCATGACGCTTCGCTGAATTCTTGACAAAAAAAATTGTCATAATAAAAATTATTTGACACATCCCAATTTTGAAGACGTGTTATTCAGAAAGAAAATATAAAACCTGTTTGATACAAAATAATTTTATTTAAAGGATAGAATATATAATAATTACTCGCTTTCACTAGACATCAACGGTGGTGGTGTTGGTAGTAATGGCATTTCTCTGAAACAAAATAAAACAATTAGTACACAATAAACTGCCAAACACCCGCTTTTATTCAACCTCACTGAAACGTGGCATTTGAATTATTTTTGCTGTACTTATGTCAATACCAAATACGTATACAGCGCATCCAAAAAGTCTCTGATCCCTTCATAAAATCACAGATACAAATCTTTGGAAAAAAAATGTCAATTCATATTTATACAATCTACGTTTTGGTGACATTTCTGGTACTTTTGTAACATGTTTTAGACATTCTGTATATAAAATGAGGTTACATTTTATTACCACATGATAGGGCTAGACAGAACACCACCCCGGTTGGAAATGTAAGAATAACAGAGTTTGGCAATGGTGGTGGCCTTAGGATTACTTCTATGCTGTTGCCATCCAAAATGTACCCTTCGATGTCATGCAACATTACTGTTATTGTTATTCCACTTATTGAACGCACGTTTAAACGCTGCTCTGCAGGTTGTAACTGTTTTTAAAATACATTCAAAAAAGTTAAAATTTCAAGGCATTTTGACTTGTTTTTTAAGTTTATATCATATATATCTATGCAGGACAAATTGAGATTTTGAAACAATTTGAATACATTTTAGAATTATTAAAATGAGTTATAATTAAATGATATCTCCTCCGCCTCATGACGCTTCGCTGAATTCTTGACAAAAAAAATTGTCATAATAAAAATTATTTGACACATCCCAATTTTGAAGACGTGTTATTCAGAAAGAAAATATAAAACCTGTTTGATACAAAATAATTTTATTTAAAGGATAGAATATATAATAATTACTCGCTTTCACTAGACATCAACGGTGGTGGTGTTGGTAGTAATGGCATTTCTCTGAAACAAAATAAAACAATTAGTACACAATAAACTGCCAAACACCCGCTTTTATTCAACCTCACTGAAACGTGGCATTTGAATTATTTTTGCTGTACTTATGTCAATACCAAATACATATACAGCGCATCCAAAAAGTCTCTGATCCCTTCATAAAATCACAGATACAAATCTTTGGAAAAAAAATGTCAATTCATATTTTAACCAATCTACGTTTTGGTGACATTTCTGGTACTTTTGTAACATGTTTTAGACATTCTGTATATAAAATGAGGTTACATTTTATTACCACATGATAGGGCTAGAGAGAACACCAATCCTGTTGGAAATGTAAGAATAACAGAGTTTGGCAATGATGGTGGCCTTAGGATTACTTCTATGCTGTTGCCATTCAAATTGTATCCTTCGATGTCATGCAACATTACTGTTATTGTTATTCCACTTATCGAACGCACGTTTAAACGCTGCTCTGCAGGTTGTAACTGTTTTTAAAATACATTCAAAAAAGTTAAAATTTCAAGGCATTTTGACTTGTTTTTTAAGTTTATATCATATATATCTATGCAGGACAAATTGAGATTTTGAAACAATTTGAATACATTTTAGAATTATTAAAATGAGTTATAATTAAACGATATCTCCTCCGCCTCATGACGCTTCGCTGAATTCTTGACAAAAAAAATTGTCATAATAAAAATTATTTGACACATCCCAATTTTGA
This sequence comes from Agriotes lineatus, assembly GCA_940337035.1. Classification (NCBI taxonomy): domain Eukaryota; kingdom Metazoa; phylum Arthropoda; class Insecta; order Coleoptera; family Elateridae; genus Agriotes; species Agriotes lineatus. The sequence goes on along the minus strand of CALNHX010000735.1, from coordinate 153,925 downwards.
AGACGTGTTATTCAGAAAGAAAATATAAAACCTGTTTGATACAAAATAATTTTATTTAAAGGATAGAATATATAATAATTACTCGCTTTCACTAGACATCAACGGTGGTGGTGTTGGTAGTAATGGCATTTCTCTGAAACAAAATAAAACAATTAGTACACAATAAACTGCCAAACACCCGCTTTTATTCAACCTCACTGAAACGTGGCATTTGAATTATTTTTGCTGTACTTATGTCAATACCAAATACATATACAGCGCATCCAAAAAGTCTCTGATCCCTTCATAAAATCACAGATACAAATCTTTGGAAAAAAAATGTCAATTCATATTTTAACCAATCTACGTTTTGGTGACATTTCTGGTACTTTTGTAACATGTTTTAGACATTCTGTATATAAAATAAGGTTACATTTTATTACCACATGATAGGGCTAGAGAGAACACCACCCCGGTTGGAAATGTAAGAATAACAGAGTTTGGCAATGGTGGTGGCCTTAGGATTACTTCTATGCTGTTGCCATCCAAATTGTACCCTTCGATGTCATGCAACATTACTGTTATTGTTATTCCACTTATTGAACGCACGTTTAAACACTGCTGTGCAGGTTGTAACTGTTTTTAAAATACATTCAAAAAAGTTAAAATTTCAAGGCATTTTGACTTGTTTTTTAAGTTTATATCATATATATCTATGCAGGACAAATTGAGATTTTGAAACAATTTGAATACATTTTAGAATTATTAAAATGAGTTATAATTAAATGATATCTCCTCCGCCTCATGACGCTTCGCTGAATTCTTGACAAAAAAAATTGTCATAATAAAAATTATTTGACACATCCCAATTTTGAAGACGTGTTATTCAGAAAGAAAATATAAAACCTGTTTGATACAAAATAATTTTATTTAAAGGATAGAATATATAATAATTACTCGATTTCACTAGACATCAACGGTGGTGGTGTTGGTAGTAATGGCATTTCTCTGAAACAAAATAAAACAATTAGTACACAATAAACTGCCAAACACCCGCTTTTATTCAACCTCACTGAAACGTGGCATTTGAATTATTTTTGCTGTACGTGTGTCAATACCAAATACATATACAGCGCATCCAAAAAGTCTCTGATCCCTTCATAAAATCACAGATACAAATCTTTGGAAAAAAATGTCAATTCATATTTTAACCAATCTACGTTTTGGTGACATTTCTGGTACTTTTGTAACATGTTTTAGACATTCTGTATATAAAATGAGGTTACATTTTATTACCACATGATAGGGCTAGAGAGAACACCACCCCGGTTGGAAATGTAAGAATAACAGAGTTTGGCAATGGTGGTGGCCTTAGGATTACTTCTATGCTGTTGCCATCCAAATTGTACCCTTCGATGTCATGCAACATTACTGTTATTGTTATTCCACTTATTGAACGCCTTTTAAACGCTGCTCTGCAGGTTGTAACTGTTTTTAAAATACATTCAAAAAAGTTAAAATTTCAAGGCATTTTGACTTGTTTTTTAAGTTTATATCATATATATCTATGCAGGACAAATTGAGATTTTGAAACAATTTGAATACATTTTAGAATTATTAAAATGAGTTATAATTAAACGATATCTCCTCCGCCTCATGACGCTTCGCTGAATTCTTGACAAAAAAAATTGTCATAATAAAAATTATTTGACACATCCCAATTTTGAAGACGTGTTATTCAGAAAGAAAATATAAAACCTGTTTGATACAAAATAATTTTATTTAAAGGATAGAATATATAATAATTACTCGCTTTCACTAGACATCAACGGTGGTGGTGTTGGTAGTAATGGCATTTCTCTGAAACAAAATAAAACAATTAGTACACAATAAACTGCCAAACACCCGCTTTTATTCAACCTCACTGAAACGTGGCATTTGAATTATTTTTGCTGTACTTATGTCAATACCAAATACGTATACAGCGCATCCAAAAAGTCTCTGATCCCTTCATAAAATCACAGATACAAATCTTTGGAAAAAAAATGTCAATTCATATTTATACAATCTACGTTTTGGTGACATTTCTGGTACTTTTGTAACATGTTTTAGACATTCTGTATATAAAATGAGGTTACATTTTATTACCACATGATAGGGCTAGACAGAACACCACCCCGGTTGGAAATGTAAGAATAACAGAGTTTGGCAATGGTGGTGGCCTTAGGATTACTTCTATGCTGTTGCCATCCAAAATGTACCCTTCGATGTCATGCAACATTACTGTTATTGTTATTCCACTTATTGAACGCACGTTTAAACGCTGCTCTGCAGGTTGTAACTGTTTTTAAAATACATTCAAAAAAGTTAAAATTTCAAGGCATTTTGACTTGTTTTTTAAGTTTATATCATATATATCTATGCAGGACAAATTGAGATTTTGAAACAATTTGAATACATTTTAGAATTATTAAAATGAGTTATAATTAAATGATATCTCCTCCGCCTCATGACGCTTCGCTGAATTCTTGACAAAAAAAATTGTCATAATAAAAATTATTTGACACATCCCAATTTTGAAGACGTGTTATTCAGAAAGAAAATATAAAACCTGTTTGATACAAAATAATTTTATTTAAAGGATAGAATATATAATAATTACTCGCTTTCACTAGACATCAACGGTGGTGGTGTTGGTAGTAATGGCATTTCTCTGAAACAAAATAAAACAATTAGTACACAATAAACTGCCAAACACCCGCTTTTATTCAACCTCACTGAAACGTGGCATTTGAATTATTTTTGCTGTACTTATGTCAATACCAAATACATATACAGCGCATCCAAAAAGTCTCTGATCCCTTCATAAAATCACAGATACAAATCTTTGGAAAAAAAATGTCAATTCATATTTTAACCAATCTACGTTTTGGTGACATTTCTGGTACTTTTGTAACATGTTTTAGACATTCTGTATATAAAATGAGGTTACATTTTATTACCACATGATAGGGCTAGAGAGAACACCAATCCTGTTGGAAATGTAAGAATAACAGAGTTTGGCAATGATGGTGGCCTTAGGATTACTTCTATGCTGTTGCCATTCAAATTGTATCCTTCGATGTCATGCAACATTACTGTTATTGTTATTCCACTTATCGAACGCACGTTTAAACGCTGCTCTGCAGGTTGTAACTGTTTTTAAAATACATTCAAAAAAGTTAAAATTTCAAGGCATTTTGACTTGTTTTTTAAGTTTATATCATATATATCTATGCAGGACAAATTGAGATTTTGAAACAATTTGAATACATTTTAGAATTATTAAAATGAGTTATAATTAAACGATATCTCCTCCGCCTCATGACGCTTCGCTGAATTCTTGACAAAAAAAATTGTCATAATAAAAATTATTTGACACATCCCAATTTTGAAGACGTGTTATTCAGAAAGAAAATATAAAACCTGTTTGATACAAAATAATTTTATTTAAAGGATAGAATATATAATAATTACTCGCTTTCACTAGACATCAACGGTGGTGGTGTTGGTAGTAATGGCATTTCTCTGAAACAAAATAAAACAATTAGTACACAATAAACTGCCAAACACCCGCTTTTATTCAACCTCACTGAAACGTGGCATTTGAATTATTTTTGCTGTACTTATGTCAATACCAAATACATATACAGCGCATCCAAAAAGTCTCTGATCCCTTCATAAAATCACAGATACAAATCTTTGGAAAAAAAATGTCAATTCATATTTTAACCAATCTACGTTTTGGTGACATTTCTGGTACTTTTGTAACATGTTTTAGACATTCTGTATATAAAATAAGGTTACATTTTATTACCACATGATAGGGCTAGAGAGAACACCACCCCGGTTGGAAATGTAAGAATAACAGAGTTTGGCAATGGTGGTGGCCTTAGGATTACTTCTATGCTGTTGCCATCCAAATTGTACCCTTCGATGTCATGCAACATTACTGTTATTGTTATTCCACTTATTGAACGCACGTTTAAACACTGCTGTGCAGGTTGTAACTGTTTTTAAAATACATTCAAAAAAGTTAAAATTTCAAGGCATTTTGACTTGTTTTTTAAGTTTATATCATATATATCTATGCAGGACAAATTGAGATTTTGAAACAATTTGAATACATTTTAGAATTATTAAAATGAGTTATAATTAAACGATATCTCCTCCGCCTCATGACGCTTCGCTGAATTCTTGACAAAAAAAATTGTCATAATAAAAATTATTTGACACATCCCAATTTTGAAGACGTGTTATTCAGAAAGAAAATATAAAACCTGTTTGATACAAAATAATTTTATTTAAAGGATAGAATATATAATAATTACTCGATTTCACTAGACATCAACGGTGGTGGTGTTGGTAGTAATGGCATTTCTCTGAAACAAAATAAAACAATTAGTACACAATAAACTGCCAAACACCCGCTTTTATTCAACCTCACTGAAACGTGGCATTTGAATTATTTTTGCTGTACGTGTGTCAATACCAAATACATATACAGCGCATCCAAAAAGTCTCTGATCCCTTCATAAAATCACAGATACAAATCTTTGGAAAAAAATGTCAATTCATATTTTAACCAATCTACGTTTTGGTGACATTTCTGGTACTTTTGTAACATGTTTTAGACATTCTGTATATAAAATGAGGTTACATTTTATTACCACATGATAGGGCTAGAGAGAACACCACCCCGGTTGGAAATGTAAGAATAACAGAGTTTGGCAATGGTGGTGGCCTTAGGATTACTTCTATGCTGTTGCCATCCAAATTGTACCCTTCGATGTCATGCAACATTACTGTTATTGTTATTCCACTTATTGAACGCCTTTTAAACGCTGCTCTGCAGGTTGTAACTGTTTTTAAAATACATTCAAAAAAGTTAAAATTTCAAGGCATTTTGACTTGTTTTTTAAGTTTATATCATATATATCTATGCAGGACAAATTGAGATTTTGAAACAATTTGAATACATTTTAGAATTATTAAAATGAGTTATAATTAAATGATATCTCCTCCGCCTCACGACGCTTCGCTGAATTCTTGACAAAAAAAATTGTCATAATAAAAATTATTTGACACATCCCAATTTTGAAGACGTGTTATTCAGAAAGAAAATATAAAACCTGTTTGATACAAAATAATTTTATTTAAAGGATAGAATATATAATAATTACTCGCTTTCACTAGACATCAACGGTGGTGGTGTTGGTAGTAATGGCATTTCTCTGAAACAAAATAAAACAATTAGTACACAATAAACTGCCAAACACCCGCTTTTATTCAACCTCACTGAAACGTGGCATTTGAATTATTTTTGCTGTACTTATATCAATACCAAATACATATACAGCGCATCCAAAAAGTCTCTGATCCCTTCATAAAATCGCAGATACAAATCTTTGGAAAAAAAATGTCAATTCATATTTTAACCAATCTACGTTTTGGTGACATTTCTGGTACTTTTGTAACATGTTTTAGACATTCTGTATATAAAATGAGGTTACATTTTATTACCACATGATAGGGCTAGAGAGAACACCACCCCGGTTGGAAATGTAAGAATAACAGAGTTTGGCAATGGTGGTGGCCTTAGGATTACTTCTATGCTGTTGCCATCCAAATTGTACCCTTCGATGTCATGCAACATTACTGTTATTGTTATTCCACTTATTGAACGCCTTTTAAACGCTGCTCTGCAGGTTGTAACTGTTTTTAAAATACATTCAAAAAAGTTAAAATTTCAAGGCATTTTGACTTGTTTTTTAAGTTTATATCATATATATCTATGCAGGACAAATTGAGATTTTGAAACAATTTGAATACATTTTAGAATTATTAAAATGAGTTATAATTAAATGATATCTCCTCCGCCTCACGACGCTTCGCTGAATTTTTGACAAAAAAAATTGTCATAATAAAAATTATTTGACACATCCCAATTTTGAAGACGTGTTATTCAGAAAGAAAATATAAAACCTGTTTGATACAAAATAATTTTATTTAAAGGATAGAATATATAATAATTACTCGCTTTCACTAGACATCAACGGTGGTGGTGTTGGTAGTAATGGCATTTCTCTGAAACAAAATAAAACAATTAGTACACAATAAACTGCCACCCACCCGCTTTTATTCAACCTCACTGAAACGTGGCATTTGAATTATTTTTGCTGTACTTATATCAATACCAAATACATATACAGCGCATCCAAAAAGTCTCTGATCCCTTCATAAAATAGCAGATACAAATCTTTGGAAAAAAAATGTCAATTCATATTTTAACCAATCTACGTTTTGGTGACATTTCTGGTACTTTAGTAACATGTTTTAGACATTCTGTATATAAAATGAGGTTACATTTTATTACCACATGATAGGGCTAGAGAGAACACCACCCCGGTTGGAAATGTAAGAATAACAGAGTTTGGCAATGGTGGTGGCCTTAGGATTACTTCTATGCTGTTGCCATCCAAATTGTACCCTTCGATGTCATGCAACATTACTGTTATTGTTATTCCACTTATTGAACGCCTTTTAAACGCTGCTCTGCAGGTTGTAACTGTTTTTAAAATACATTCAAAAAAGTTAAAATTTTAAGGCATTTTGACTTGTTTTTTAAGTTTATATCATATATATCTATGCAGGACAAATTGAGATTTTGAAACAATTTGAATACATTTTAGAATTATTAAAATGAGTTATAAATAAATGATATCTCCTCCGCCTCACGACGCTTCGCTGAATTCTTGACAAAAAAAATTGTCATAATAAAAATTATTTGACACATCCCAATTTTGAAGACGTGTTATTCAGAAAGAAAATATAAAACCTGTTTGATACAAAATAATTTTATTTAAAGGATAGAATATATAATAATTACTCGCTTTCACTAGACATCAACGGTGGTGGTGTTGGTAGTAATGGCATTTCTCTGAAACAAAATAAAACAATTAGTACACAATAAACTGCCAAACACCCGCTTTTATTCAACCTCACTGAAACGTGGCATTTGAATTATTTTTGCTGTACTTATGTCAATACCAAATACATATACAGCGCATCCAAAAAGTCTCTGATCCCTTCATAAAATCACAGATACAAATCTTTGGAAAAAAAATGTCAATTCATATTTTAACCAATCTACGTTTTGGTGACATTTCTGGTACTTTTGTAACATGTTTTAGACATTCTGTATATAAAATGAGGTTACATTTTATTACCACATGATAGGGCTAGAGAGAACACCACCCCGGTTGGAAATGTAAGAATAACAGAGTTTGGCAATGGTGGTGGCCTTAGGATTACTTCTATGCTGTTGCCATCCAAATTGTACCCTTCGATGTCATGCAACATTACTGTTATTGTTATTCCACTTATTGAACGCACGTTTAAACGCTGCTCTGCAGGTTGTAACTGTTTTTAAAATACATTCAAAAAAGTTAAAATTTCAAGGCATTTTGACTTGTTTTTTAAGTTTATATCATATATATCTATGCAGGACAAATTGAGATTTTGAAACAATTTGAATACATTTTAGAATTATTAAAATGAGTTATAATTAAATGATATCTCCTCCGCCTCATGACGCTTCGCTGAATTCTTGACAAAAAAAATTGTCATAATAAAAATTATTTGACACATCCCAATTTTGAAGACGTGTTATTCAGAAAGAAAATATAAAACCTGTTTGATACAAAATAATTTTATTTAAAGGATAGAATATATAATAATTACTCGCTTTCACTAGACATCAACGGTGGTGGTGTTGGTAGTAATGGCATTTCTCTGAAACAAAATAAAACAATTAGTACACAATAAACTGCCAAACACCCGCTTTTATTCAACCTCACTGAAACGTGGCATTTGAATTATTTTTGCTGTACTTATGTCAATACCAAATACATATACAGCGCATCCAAAAAGTCTCTGATCCCTTCGTAAAATCACAGATACAAATCTTTGGAAAAAAAATGTCAATTCATATTTTAACCAATCTACGTTTTGGTGACATTTCTGGTACTTTTGTAACATGTTTTAGACATTCTGTATATAAAATGAGGTTACATTTTATTACCACATGATAGGGCTAGAGAGAACACCACCCCGGTTGGAAATGTAAGAATAACAGAGTTTGGCAATGGTGGTGGCCTTAGGATTACTTCTATGCTGTTGCCATCCAAATTGTACCCTTCGATGTCATGCAACATTACTGTTATTGTTATTCCACTTATTGAACGCACGTTTAAACGCTGCTCTGCAGGTTGTAACTGTTTTTAAAATACATTCAAAAAAGTTAAAATTTCAAGGCATTTTGACTTGTTTTTTAAGTTTATATCATATATATCTATGCAGGACAAATTGAGATTTTGAAACAATTTGAATACATTTTAGAATTATTAAAATGAGTTATAATTAAATGATATCTCCTCCGCCTCATGACGCTTCGCTGAATTCTTGACAAAAAAAATTGTCATAATAAAAATTATTTGACACATCCCAATTTTGAAGACGTGTTATTCAGAAAGAAAATATAAAACCTGTTTGATACAAAATAATTTTATTTAAAGGATAGAATATATAATAATTACTCGCTTTCACTAGACATCAACGGTGGTGGTGTTGGTAGTAATGGCATTTCTCTGAAACAAAATAAAACAATTAGTACACAATAAACTGCCAAACACCCGCTTTTATTCAACCTCACTGAAACGTGGCATTTGAATTATTTTTGCTGTACTTATATCAATACCAAATACATATACAGCGCATCCAAAAAGTCTCTGATCCCTTCATAAAATCACAGATACAAATCTTTGGAAAAAAATTTCAATTCATATTTTAACCAATCTACGTTTTGGTGACATTTCTGGTACTTTTGTAACATGTTTTAGACATTCTGTATATAAAATGAGGTTACATTTTATTACCACATGATAGGGCTAGAGAGAACACCACCCCGGTTGGAAATGTAAGAATAACAGAGTTTGGCAATGGTGGTGGCCTTAGGATTACTTCTATGCTGTTGCCATCCAAATTGTACCCTTCGATGTCATGCAACATTACTGTTATTGTTATTCCACTTATTGAACGCACGTTTAAACGCTGCTCTGCAGGTTGTAACTGTTTTTAAAATACATTCAAAAAAGTTAAAATTTCAAGGCATTTTGACTTGTTTTTAAGTTTATATCATATATATCTATGCAGGACAAATTGAGATTTTGAAACAATTTGAATACATTTTAGAATTATTAAAATGAGTTATAATTAAACAATATCTCCTCCGCCTCATGACGCTTCGCTGTATTCTTGACAAAAAAAATTGTCATAATAAAAATTATTTGACACATCCCAATTTTGAAGACGTGTTATTCAGAAAGAAAATATAAAACCTGTTTGATACAAAATAATTTTATTTAAAGGATAGAATATATAATAATTACTCGATTTCACTAGACATCAACGGTGGTGGTGTTGGTAGTAATGGCATTTCTCTGAAACAAAATAAAACAATTAGTACACAATAAACTTCCAAACACCCGCTTTTATTCAACCTCACTGAAACGTGGCATTTGAATTATTTTTGCTGTACGTGTGTCAATACCAAATACATATACAGCGCATCCAAAAAGTCTCTGATCCCTTCATAAAATCACAGATACAAATCTTTGGAAAAAAAATGTCAATTCATATTTTAACCAATCTACGTTTTGGTGACATTTCTGGTACTTTTGTAACATGTTTTAGACATTCTGTATATAAAATGAGGTTACATTTTATTACCACATGATAGGGCTAGAGAGAACACCACCCCGGTTGGAAATGTAAGAATAACAGAGTTTGGCAATGGTGGTGGCCTTAGGATTACTTCTATGCTGTTGCCATCCAAATTGTACCCTTCGATGTAATGCAACATTACTGTTATTGTTATTCCACTTATTGAACGCACGTTTAAACACTGCTCTGCAGGTTGTAACTGTTTTTAAAATACATTCAAAAAAGTTAAAATTTCAAGGCATTTTGACTTGTTTTTTAAGTTTATATCATATATATCTATGCAGGACAAATTGAGATTTTGAAACAATTTGAATACATTTTAGAATTATTAAAATGAGTTATAATTAAACGATATCTCCTCCGCCTCATGACGCTTCGCTGAATTCTTGACAAAAAAAATTGTCATAATAAAAATTATTTGACACATCCCAATTTTGAAGACGTGTTATTCAGAAAGAAAATATAAAACCTGTTTGATACAAAATAATTTTATTTAAAGGATAGAATATATAATAATTACTCGCTTTCACTAGACATCAACGGTGGTGGTGTTGGTAGTAATGGCATTTCTCTGAAACAAAATAAAACAATTAGTACACAATAAACTGCCAAACACCCGCTTTTATTCAACCTCACTGAAACGTGGCATTTGAATTATTTTTGCTGTACTTATGTCAATACCAAATACATATACAGCGCATCCAAAAAGTCTCTGATCCCTTCATAAAATCACAGATACAAATCTTTGGAAAAAAAATGTCAATTCATATTTTAACCAATCTACGTTTTGGTGACATTTCTGGTACTTTTGTAACATGTTTTAGACATTCTGTATATAAAATAAGGTTACATTTTATTACCACATGATAGGGCTAGAGAGAACACCACCCCGGTTGGAAATGTAAGAATAACAGAGTTTGGCAATGGTGGTGGCCTTAGGATTACTTCTATGCTGTTGCCATCCAAATTGTACCCTTCGATGTCATGCAACATTACTGTTATTGTTATTCCACTTATTGAACGCACGTTTAAACACTGCTCTGCAGGTTGTAACTGTTTTTAAAATACATTCAAAAAAGTTAAAATTTCAAGGCATTTTGACTTGTTTTTTAAGTTTATATCATATATATCTATGCAGGACAAATTGAGATTTTGAAACAATTTGAATACATTTTAGAATTATTAAAATGAGTTATAATTAAACGATATCTCCTCCGCCTCATGACGCTTCGCTGAATTCTTGACAAAAAAAATTGTCATAATAAAAATTATTTGACACATCCCAATTTTGAAGACGTGTTATTCAGAAAGAAAATATAAAACCTGTTTGATACAAAATAATTTTATTTAAAGGATAGAATATATAATAATTACTCGATTTCACTAGACATCAACGGTGGTGGTGTTGGTAGTAATGGCATTTCTCTGAAACAAAATAAAACAATTAGTACACAATAAACTGCCAAACACCCGCTTTTATTCAACCTCACTGAAACGTGGCATTTGAATTATTTTTGCTGTACTTATGTCAATACCAAATACATATACAGCGCATCCAAAAAGTCTCTGATCCCTTCATAAAATCACAGATACAAATCTTTGGAAAAAAATGTCAATTCATATTTTAACCAATCTACGTTTTGGTGACATTTCTGGTACTTTTGTAACATGTTTTAGACATTCTGTATATAAAATAAGGTTACATTTTATTACCACATGATAGGGCTAGAGAGAACACCACCCCGGTTGGAAATGTAAGAATAACAGAGTTTGGCAATGGTGGTGGCCTTAGGATTACTTCTATGCTGTTGCCATCCAAATTGTACCCTTCGATGTAATGCAACATTACTGTTATTGTTATTCCACTTATTGAACGCACGTTTAAACACTGCTCTGCAGGTTGTAACTGTTTTTAAAATACATTCAAAAAAGTTAAAATTTCAAGGCATTTTGACTTGTTTTTTAAGTTTATATCATATATATCTATGCAGGACAAATTGAGATTTTGAAACAATTTGAATACATTTTAGAATTATTAAAATGAGTTATAATTAAACGATATCTCCTCCGCCTCATGACGCTTCGCTGAATTCTTGACAAAAAAAATTGTCATAATAAAAATTATTTGACACATCCCAATTTTGAAGACGTGTTATTCAGAAAGAAAATATAAAACCTGTTTGATACAAAATAATTTTATTTAAAGGATAGAATATATACCAATTACTCGCTTTCACTAGACATCAACGGTGGTGGTGTTGGTAGTAATGGCATTTCTCTGAAACAAAATAAAACAATTAGTACACAATAAACTGCCAAACACCCGCTTTTATTCAACCTCACTGAAACGTGGCATTTGAATTATTTTTGCTGTACTTATGTCAATACCAAATACATATACAGCGCATCCAAAAAGTCTCTGATCCCTTCATAAAATCACAGATACAAATCTTTGGAAAAAAAATGTCAATTCATATTTTAACCAATCTACGTTTTGGTGACATTTCTGGTACTTTTGTAACATGTTTTAGACATTCTGTATATAAAATGAGGTTACATTTTATTACCACATGATAGGGCTAGAGAGAACACCACCCCGGTTGGAAATGTAAGAATAACAGAGTTTGGCAATGGTGGTGGCCTTAGGATTACTTCTATGCTGTTGCCATCCAAATTGTACCCTTCGATGTAATGCAACATTACTGTTATTGTTATTCCACTTATTGAACGCACGTTTAAACACTGCTCTGCAGGTTGTAACTGTTTTTAAAATACATTCAAAAAAGTTAAAATTTCAAGGCATTTTGACTTGTTTTTTAAGTTTATATCATATATATCTATGCAGGACAAATTGAGATTTTGAAACAATTTGAATACATTTTAGAATTATTAAAATGAGTTATAATTAAACGATATCTCCTCCGCCTCATGACGCTTCGCTGAATTCTTGACAAAAAAAATTGTCATAATAAAAATTATTTGACACATCCCAATTTTGAAGACGTGTTATTCAGAAAGAAAATATAAAACCTGTTTGATACAAAATAATTTTATTTAAAGGATAGAATATATAATAATTACTCGCTTTCACTAGACATCAACGGTGGTGGTGTTGGTAGTAATGGCATTTCTCTGAAACAAAATAAAACAATTAGTACACAATAAACTGCCAAACACCCGCTTTTATTCAACCTCACTGAAACGTGGCATTTGAATTATTTTTGCTGTACTTATGTCAATACCAAATACATATACAGCGCATCCAAAAAGTCTCTGATCCCTTCATAAAATCACAGATACAAATCTTTGGAAAAAAAATGTCAATTCATATTTTAACCAATCTACGTTTTGGTGACATTTCTGGTACTTTTGTAACATGTTTTAGACATTCTGTATATAAAATAAGGTTACATTTTATTACCACATGATAGGGCTAGAGAGAACACCACCCCGGTTGGAAATGTAAGAATAACAGAGTTTGGCAATGGTGGTGGCCTTAGGATTACTTCTATGCTGTTGCCATCCAAATTGTACCCTTCGATGTAATGCAACATTACTGTTATTGTTATTCCACTTATTGAACGCACGTTTAAACACTGCTCTGCAGGTTGTAACTGTTTTTAAAATACATTCAAAAAAGTTAAAATTTCAAGGCATTTTGACTTGTTTTTTAAGTTTATATCATATATATCTATGCAGGACAAATTGAGATTTTGAAACAATTTGAATACATTTTAGAATTATTAAAATGAGTTATAATTAAACGATATCTCCTCCGCCTCATGACGCTTCGCTGAATTCTTGACAAAAAAAATTGTCATAATAAAAATTATTTGACACATCCCAATTTTGAAGACGTGTTATTCAGAAAGAAAATATAAAACCTGTTTGATACAAAATAATTTTATTTAAAGGATAGAATATATACCAATTACTCGCTTTCACTAGACATCAACGGTGGTGGTGTTGGTAGTAATGGCATTTCTCTGAAACAAAATAAAACAATTAGTACACAATAAACTGCCAAACACCCGCTTTTATTCAACCTCACTGAAACGTGGCATTTGAATTATTTTTGCTGTACTTATGTCAATACCAAATACATATACAGCGCATCCAAAAAGTCTCTGATCCCTTCATAAAATCACAGATACAAATCTTTGGAAAAAAAATGTCAATTCATATTTTAACCAATCTACGTTTTGGTGACATTTCTGGTACTTTTGTAACATGTTTTAGACATTCTGTATATAAAATGAGGTTACATTTTATTACCACATGATAGGGCTAGAGAGAACACCACCCCGGTTGGAAATGTAAGAATAACAGAGTTTGGCAATGGTGGTGGCCTTAGGATTACTTCTATGCTGTTGCCATCCAAATTGTACCCTTCGATGTAATGCAACATTACTGTTATTGTTATTCCACTTATTGAACGCACGTTTAAACACTGCTCTGCAGGTTGTAACTGTTTTTAAAATACATTCAAAAAAGTTAAAATTTCAAGGCATTTTGACTTGTTTTTTAAGTTTATATCATATATATCTATGCAGGACAAATTGAGATTTTGAAACAATTTGAATACATTTTAGAATTATTAAAATGAGTTATAATTAAACGATATCTCCTCCGCCTCATGACGCTTCGCTGAATTCTTGACAAAAAAAATTGTCATAATAAAAATTATTTGACACATCCCAATTTTGAAGACGTGTTATTCAGAAAGAAAATATAAAACCTGTTTGATACAAAATAATTTTATTTAAAGGATAGAATATATAATAATTACTCGCTTTCACTAGACATCAACGGTGGTGGTGTTGGTAGTAATGGCATTTCTCTGAAACAAAATAAAACAATTAGTACACAATAAACTGCCAAACACCCGCTTTTATTCAACCTCACTGAAACGTGGCATTTGAATTATTTTTGCTGTACTTATGTCAATACCAAATACATATACAGCGCATCCAAAAAGTCTCTGATCCCTTCATAAAATCACAGATACAAATCTTTGGAAAAAAAATGTCAATTCATATTTTAACCAATCTACGTTTTGGTGACATTTCTGGTACTTTTGTAACATGTTTTAGACATTCTGTATATAAAATAAGGTTACATTTTATTACCACATGATAGGGCTAGAGAGAACACCACCCCGGTTGGAAATGTAAGAATAACAGAGTTTGGCAATGGTGGTGGCCTTAGGATTACTTCTATGCTGTTGCCATCCAAATTGTACCCTTCGATGTAATGCAACATTACTGTTATTGTTATTCCACTTATTGAACGCACGTTTAAACACTGCTCTGCAGGTTGTAACTGTTTTTAAAATACATTCAAAAAAGTTAAAATTTCAAGGCATTTTGACTTGTTTTTTAAGTTTATATCATATATATCTATGCAGGACAAATTGAGATTTTGAAACAATTTGAATACATTTTAGAATTATTAAAATGAGTTATAATTAAACGATATCTCCTCCGCCTCATGACGCTTCGCTGAATTCTTGACAAAAAAAATTGTCATAATAAAAATTATTTGACACATCCCAATTTTGAAGACGTGTTATTCAGAAAGAAAATATAAAACCTGTTTGATACAAAATAATTTTATTTAAAGGATAGAATATATACCAATTACTCGCTTTCACTAGACATCAACGGTGGTGGTGTTGGTAGTAATGGCATTTCTCTGAAACAAAATAAAACAATTAGTACACAATAAACTGCCAAACACCCGCTTTTATTCAACCTCACTGAAACGTGGCATTTGAATTATTTTTGCTGTACTTATGTCAATACCAAATACATATACAGCGCATCCAAAAAGTCTCTGATCCCTTCATAAAATCACAGATACAAATCTTTGGAAAAAAAATGTCAATTCATATTTTAACCAATCTACGTTTTGGTGACATTTCTGGTACTTTTGTAACATGTTTTAGACATTCTGTATATAAAATGAGGTTACATTTTATTACCACATGATAGGGCTAGAGAGAACACCACCCCGGTTGGAAATGTAAGAATAACAGAGTTTGGCAATGGTGGTGGCCTTAGGATTACTTCTATGCTGTTGCCATCCAAATTGTACCCTTCGATGTCATGCAACATTACTGTTATTGTTATTCCACTTATTGAACGCCTTTTAAACGCTGCTCTGCAGGTTGTAACTGTTTTTAAAATACATTCAAAAAAGTTAAAATTTCAAGGCATTTTGACTTGTTTTTTAAGTTTATATCGTATATATCTATGCAGGACAAATTGAGATTTTGAAACAATTTGAATACATTTTAGAATTATTAAAATGAGTTATAATTAAACGATATCTCCTCCGCCTCACGACGCTTCGCTGAATTCTTGACAAAAAAAATTGTCATAATAAAAATTATTTGACACATCCCAATTTTGAAGACGTGTTATTCAGAAAGAAAATATAAAACCTGTTTGATACAAAATAATTTTATTTAAAGGATAGAATATATAATAATTACTCGCTTTCACTAGACATCAACGGTGGTGGTGTTGGTAGTAATGGCATTTCTCTGAAACAAAATAAAACAATTAGTACACAATAAACTGCCAAACACCCGCTTTTATTCAACCTCACTGAAACGTGGCATTTGAATTATTTTTGCTGTACTTATATCAATACCAAATACATATACAGCGCATCCAAAAAGTCTCTGATCCCTTCATAAAATCGCAGATACAAATCTTTGGAAAAAAAATGTCAATTCATATTTTAACCAATCTACGTTTTGGTGACATTTCTGGTACTTTTGTAACATGTTTTAGACATTCTGTATATAAAATGAGGTTACATTTTATTACCACATGATAGGGCTAGAGAGAACACCACCCCGGTTGGAAATGTAAGAATAACAGAGTTTGGCAATGGTGGTGGCCTTAGGATTACTTCTATGCTGTTGCCATCCAAATTGTACCCTTCGATGTCATGCAACATTACTGTTATTGTTATTCCACTTATTGAACGCCTTTTAAACGCTGCTCTGCAGGTTGTAACTGTTTTTAAAATACATTCAAAAAAGTTAAAATTTCAAGGCATTTTGACTTGTTTTTTAAGTTTATATCATATATATCTATGCAGGACAAATTGAGATTTTGAAACAATTTGAATACATTTTAGAATTATTAAAATGAGTTATAATTAAATGATATCTCCTCCGCCTCACGACGCTTCGCTGAATTTTTGACAAAAAAAATTGTCATAATAAAAATTATTTGACACATCCCAATTTTGAAGACGTGTTATTCAGAAAGAAAATATAAAACCTGTTTGATACAAAATAATTTTATTTAAAGGATAGAATATATAATAATTACTCGCTTTCACTAGACATCAACGGTGGTGGTGTTGGTAGTAATGGCATTTCTCTGAAACAAAATAAAACAATTAGTACACAATAAACTGCCAAACACCCGCTTTTATTCAACCTCACTGAAACGTGGCATTTGAATTATTTTTGCTGTACTTATGTCAATACCAAATACATATACAGCGCATCCAAAAAGTCTCTGATCCCTTCATAAAATCACAGATACAAATCTTTGGAAAAAAAATGTCAATTCATATTTTAACCAATCTACGTTTTGGTGACATTTCTGGTACTTTTGTAACATGTTTTAGACATTCTGTATATAAAATGAGGTTACATTTTATTACCACATGATAGGGCTAGAGAGAACACCACCCCGGTTGGAAATGTAAGAATAACAGAGTTTGGCAATGGTGGTGGCCTTAGGATTACTTCTTGTGCTGTTGCCATCCAAATTGTACCCTTCGATGTCATGCAACATTACTGTTATTGTTATTCCACTTATTGAACGCCTTTTAAACGCTGCTCTGCAGGTTGTAACTGTTTTTAAAATACATTCAAAAAAGTTAAAATTTTAAGGCATTTTGACTTGTTTTTTAAGTTTATATCATATATATCTATGCAGGCCAAATTGAGATTTTGAAACAATTTGAATACATTTTAGAATTATTAAAATGAGTTATAATTAAATGATATCTCCTCCGCCTCACGACGCTTCGCTGAATTCTTGACAAAAAAAATTGTCATAATAAAAATTATTTGACACATCCCAATTTTGAAGACGTGTTATTCAGAAAGAAAATATAAAACCTGTTTGATACAAAATAATTTTATTTAAAGGATAGAATATATAATAATTACTCGCTTTCACTAGACATCAACGGTGGTGGTGTTGGTAGTAATGGCATTTCTCTGAAACAAAATAAAACAATTAGTACACAATAAACTGCCAAACACCCGCTTTTATTCAACCTCACGAAACGTGGCATTTGAATTATTTTTGCTGTACTTATATCAATACCAAATACATATACAGCGCATCCAAAAAGTCTCTGATCCCTTCATAAAATCGCAGATACAAATCTTTGGAAAAAAAAATGTCAATTCATATTTTAACCAATCTACGTTTTGGTGACATTTCTGGTACTTTTGTAACATGTTTTAGACATTCTGTATATAAAATGAGGTTACATTTTATTACCACATGATAGGGCTAGAGAGAACACCACCCCGGTTGGAAATGTAAGAATAACAGAGTTTGGCAATGGTGGTGGCCTTAGGATTACTTCTATGCTGTTGCCATCCAAATTGTACCCTTCGATGTCATGCAACATTACTGTTATTGTTATTCCACTTTTTGAACGCCTTTTAAACGCTGCTCTGCAGGTTGTAACTGTTTTTAAAATACATTCAAAAAAGTTAAAATTTCAAGGCATTTTGACTTGTTTTTTAAGTTTATATCATATATATCTATGCAGGACAAATTGAGATTTTGAAACAATTTGAATACATTTTAGAATTATTAAAATGAGTTATAATTAAACGATATCTCCTCCGCCTCATGACGCTTCGCTGAATTCTTGACAAAAAAAATTGTCATAATAAAAATTATTTGACACATCCCAATTTTGAAGACGTGTTATTCAGAAAGAAAATATAAAACCTGTTTGATACAAAATAATTTTATTTAAAGGATAGAATATATAATAATTACTCGATTTCACTAGACATCAACGGTGGTGGTGTTGGTAGTAATGGCATTTCTCTGAAACAAAATAAAACAATTAGTACACAATAAACTGCCAAACACCCGCTTTTATTCAACCTCACTGAAACGTGGCATTTGAATTATTTTTGCTGTACTTATGTCAATACCAAATACATATACAGCGCATCCAAAAAGTCTCTGATCCCTTCATAAAATCACAGATACAAATCTTTGGAAAAAAATGTCAATTCATATTTTAACCAATCTACGTTTTGGTGACATTTCTGGTACTTTAGTAACATGTTTTAGACATTCTGTATATAAAATGAGGTTACATTTTATTACCACATGATAGGGCTAGAGAGAACACCACCCCGGTTGGAAATGTAAGAATAACAGAGTTTGGCAATGGTGGTGGCCTTAGGATTACTTCTATGCTGTTGCCATCCAAATTGTACCCTTCGATGTCATGCAACATTACTGTTATTGTTATTCCACTTTTTGAACGCCTTTTAAACGCTGCTCTGCAGGTTGTAACTGTTTTTAAAATACATTCAAAAAAGTTAAAATTTCAAGGCATTTTGACTTGTTTTTTAAGTTTATATCATATATATCTATGCAGGACAAATTGAGATTTTGAAACAATTTGAATACATTTTAGAATTATTAAAATGAGTTATAATTAAACGATATCTCCTCCGCCTCATGACGCTTCGCTGAATTCTTGACAAAAAAAATTGTCATAATAAAAATTATTTGACACATCCCAATTTTGAAGACGTGTTATTCAGAAAGAAAATATAAAACCTGTTTGATACAAAATAATTTTATTTAAAGGATAGAATATATAATAATTACTCGATTTCACTAGACATCAACGGTGGTGGTGTTGGTAGTAATGGCATTTCTCTGAAACAAAATAAAACAATTAGTACACAATAAACTGCCAAACACCCGCTTTTATTCAACCTCACTGAAACGTGGCATTTGAATTATTTTTGCTGTACTTATGTCAATACCAAATACATATACAGCGCATCCAAAAAGTCTCTGATCCCTTCATAAAATCACAGATACAAATCTTTGGAAAAAAAATGTCAATTCATATTTTAACCAATCTACGTTTTGGTGACATTTCTGGTACTTTTGTAACATGTTTTAGACATTCTGTATATAAAATGAGGTTACATTTTATTACCACATGATAGGGCTAGAGAGAACACCACCCCTGTTGGAAATGTAAGAATAACAGAGTTTAGCAATGATGGTGGCCTTAGGATTACTTCTATGCTGTTGCCATCCAAATTGTACCCTTCGATGTCATGCAACATTACTGTTATTGTTATTCCACTTTTTGAACGCCTTTTAAACGCTGCTCTGCAGGTTGTAACTGTTTTTAAAATACATTCAAAAAATTTAAAATTTCAAGGCATTTTGACTTGTTTTTTAAGTTTATATCATATATATCTATGCAGGACAAATTGAGATTTTGAAACAATTTGAATACATTTTAGAATTATTAAAATGAGTTATAATTAAACGATATCTCCTCCGCCTCATGACGCTTCGCTGAATTCTTGACAAAAAAAATTGTCATAATAAAAATTATTTGACACATCCCAATTTTGAAGACGTGTTATTCAGAAAGAAAATATAAAACCTGTTTGATACAAAATAATTTTATTTAAAGGATAGAATATATAATAATTACTCGATTTCACTAGACATCAACGGTGGTGGTGTTGGTAGTAATGGCATTTCTCTGAAACAAAATAAAACAATTAGTACACAATAAACTGCCAAACACCCGCTTTTATTCAACCTCACTGAAACGTGGCATTTGAATTATTTTTGCTGTACGTGTGTCAATACCAAATACATATACAGCGCATCCAAAAAGTCTCTGATCCCTTCATAAAATCACAGATACAAATCTTTGGAAAAAAATGTCAATTCATATTTTAACCAATCTACGTTTTGGTGACATTTCTGGTACTTTTGTAACATGTTTTAGACATTCTGTATATAAAATGAGGTTACATTTTATTACCACATGATAGGGCTAGAGAGAACACCACCCCGGTTGGAAATGTAAGAATAACAGAGTTTGGCAATGGTGGTGGCCTTAGGATTACTTCTATGCTGTTGCCATCCAAATTGTACCCTTCGATGTCATGCAACATTACTGTTATTGTTATTCCACTTATTGAACGCCTTTTAAACGCTGCTCTGCAGGTTGTAACTGTTTTTAAAATACATTCAAAAAAGTTAAAATTTCAAGGCATTTTGACTTGTTTTTTAAGTTTATATCATATATATCTATGCAGGACAAATTGAGATTTTGAAACAATTTGAATACATTTTAGAATTATTAAAATGAGTTATAATTAAACGATATCTCCTCCGCCTCATGACGCTTCGCTGAATTCTTGACAAAAAAAATTGTCATAATAAAAATTATTTGACACATCCCAATTTTGAAGACGTGTTATTCAGAAAGAAAATATAAAACCTGTTTGATACAAAATAATTTTATTTAAAGGATAGAATATATAATAATTACTCGATTTCACTAGACATCAACGGTGGTGGTGTTGGTAGTAATGGCATTTCTCTGAAACAAAATAAAAGAATTAGTACACAATAAACTGCCAAACACCCGCTTTTATTCAACCTCACTGAAACGTGGCATTTGAATTATTTTTGCTGTACGTGTGTCAATACCAAATACATATACAGCGCATCCAAAAAGTCTCTGATCCCTTCATAAAATCACAGATACAAATCTTTGGAAAAAAATGTCAATTCATATTTTAACCAATCTACGTTTTGGTGACATTTCTGGTACTTTTGTAACATGTTTTAGACATTCTGTATATAAAATGAGGTTACATTTTATTACCACATGATAGGGCTAGAGAGAACACCACCCCGGTTGGAAATGTAAGAATAACAGAGTTTGGCAATGGTGGTGGCCTTAGGATTACTTCTATGCTGTTGCCATCCAAATTGTACCCTTCGATGTCATGCAACATTACTGTTATTGTTATTCCACTTATTGAACGCCTTTTAAACGCTGCTCTGCAGGTTGTAACTGTTTTTAAAATACATTCAAAAAAGTTAAAATTTCAAGGCATTTTGACTTGTTTTTTAAGTTTATATCATATATATCTATGCAGGACAAATTGAGATTTTGAAACAATTTGAATACATTTTAGAATTATTAAAATGAGTCATAATTAAATGATATCGCCTCCGGATCATGACGCATCGCTGAATTCTTGACAAAAAAAAATTGTCATAATAAAAATTATTTGACACATCCCAACTTTGAAGACGTATTATGCGGAAAGAAAAAATAAAACCTGTTCGATATAAAATAATGTTATGTAAAGGATAGAGTATATAATAATTACTTGCTTTTACTAGACATCGACGGTGGTGGTGTTGGTAGTAATGGCATTTCTCTGAAACAAAATTAAACAATTAGTACACAATAAACTGTCAAACACCCGCTCAATTCAACCTCACTGAAATATGGCATTTGAATTATTGTTGCTGTACTTATGTCAATACCAAATACATATACAGTGCATTCAAAAAGTCTCTGATCCCTTCATAAAATCACAGATACAAATCTTTGGAAAAAAAATGTCAATTCATATTTTAACCAATCTACGTTTTGGTGACATTTCTGGTACTTTTGTAACATGTTTTAGACATTCTGTATATAAAATGAGGTTACATTTTATTACCACATGACAGGGCTAGAGAGAACACCACCCCGGTTGGAAATGTAAGAATAACAGAGTTTGGCAATGGTGGTGGCCTTAGGATTACTTCTATGCTGTTGCCATCCAAATTGTACCCTTCGATGTCATGCAACATTACTGTTATTGTTATTCCACTTATTGAACGCACGTTTAAACGCTGCTCTGCAGGTTGTAACTGTTTTTAAAATACATTCAAAAAAGTTAAAATTTCAAGGCAATTTGACTTGTTTTTTAAGTTTATATCATATAAACCTATGCAGGACAAATTGAGATTTTGAAACAATTGGAATACATTTTAGAATTATTAAAATGAGTCATAATTAAATGATATCGCCTCCGGATCATGACGCATCGCTGAATTTTTGACAAAAAAAATTGTCATAATAAAAATTATTTGACACATCCCAATTTTGAAGACGTATTATGCGGAAAGAAAAAATAAAACCTGTTCGATATAAAATAATGTTATGTAAAGGATAGAGTATATAATAATTAGTTGCTTTTACTAGACATCGACGGTGGTGGTTTTGGTAGTAATGGCATTTCTCTGAAACAAAATTAAACAATCAGTACACAATAAACTGTCAAACACCCGCTCAATTCAACCTCACTGAAACATGGCATTTGAATTATTGTTGCTGTACTTATGTCAATACCAAATACATATACAGTGCATTCAAAAAGTCTCTGATCCCTTCATAAAATCACAGATACAAATCTTTGGAAAAAAATGTCA
Organism: Agriotes lineatus; assembly: GCA_940337035.1. Taxonomy (NCBI): domain Eukaryota; kingdom Metazoa; phylum Arthropoda; class Insecta; order Coleoptera; family Elateridae; genus Agriotes; species Agriotes lineatus. The sequence continues at coordinate 130,565 of CALNHX010000735.1, read as the reverse complement.
ATTCATATTTTAACCAATCTACGTTTGGTGACATTTTTGGTACTTTTGTAAGATGTAAAATGAGGTTACATTTTATTACCACATGAAATTATGGGATTCGGCTAGGGCTAGAGAGAACACCACCCCTGTTGGAAATGTAAGAATAACAGAGTTTGGCAATGGTGGTGGCCTTAGGATTACTTCTATGCTGTTGCCATCCAAATTGTATCCTTCGATGTCATGCAACATTACTGTTATTGTTATTCCACTTATTGAACGCACGTTTAAACGCTGCTCTGCAGGTTGTAACTGTTTTTAAAATACATTCAAAAAAGTTAAAATTTCAAGGCAATTCGACTTGTTTTTTAAGTTTATATCATATAAACCTATGCAGGACAAATTGATATTTTGAAACAATTGGAATACATTTTAGAATTATTAAAATGAGTCATAATTAAATGATATCGCCTCCGGATCATGATGCATCGCTGAATTCTTGACAAAAAAAAATTGTCATAATAAAAATTATTTGACACATCCCAATTTTGTAGACGTATTATGCGGAAAGGAAAAATAAAACCTGTTCGATATAAAATAATGTTATGTAAAGGATAGAGTATATAATAATTACTTGGTTTTACTAGACATCGACGGTGGTGGTTTTGGTAGTAATGGCATTTCTCTGAAACAAAATTAAACAATTAGTACACAATAAACTGTCAAACACCCGCTCAATTCAACCTCACTGAAACATGGCATTTGAATTATTGTTGCTGTACTTATGTCAATACCAAATACATATACAGTGCATTCAAAAAGTCTCTGATCCCTTCATAAAATGACAGATACAAATCTTTGGAAAAAAATGTCAATTCATATTTTAACCAATCTACGTTTGGGGACATTTTTGGTACTTTTGTAAGATGTAAAATGAGGTTACATTTTATTACCACATGAAACTATGGGATTCGGCTAGGGCTAGAGAGAACACCACCCCTGTTAGAAATGTAAGAATAACAGAGTTTGGCAATGGTCGTGGCCTTAGGATTACTTCTATGCTGTTGCCATCCAAATTGTACCCTTCGATGTCATGCAACATTACTGTTATTGTTATTCCACTTATTGAACGCACGTTTAAACGCTGCTCTGCAGGTTGTAACTGTTTTTAAAATACATTCAAAAAAGTTAAAATTTCAAGGCAATTTGACTTGTTTTTTAAGTTTATATCATATAAACCTATGCAGGACAAATTGATATTTTGAAACAATTGGAATACATTTTAGAATTATTAAAATGAGTCATAATTAAATGATATCGCCTCCGGATCATGACGCATCGCTGAATTCTTGACAAAAAAAAATTGTCATAATAAAAATTATTTGACACATCCCAATTTTGTAGACGTATTATGCGGAAAGAAAAAATAAAACCTGTTCGATATAAAATAATGTTATGTAAAGGATAGAGTATATAATAATTACTTGCGTTTACTAGACATCGACGGTGGTGGTTTTGGTAGTAATGGCATTTCTCTGAAACAAAATTAAACAATTAGTACACAATAAACTGTCAAACACCCGCTCAATTCAACCTCACTGAAACATGGCATTTGAATTATTGTTGCTGTACTTATGTTATAATATTTCACCCTTGTGCTCATTAAGGGTACAAAGATAATTACTAATTAACTTTCTGATAGCTAGTCGAGTCGGAGACAGGGCCAAGATTTCCAGATATACATAAGAAGCGCAGCAAACCAAACACAGGATAGCTTTAAACAATTTAATATTGGTGCTCAGAACTATTTACAAACGTAATCATAATTGTATAATTGAAAATTAACATGTATTTTGATAATAAAAGTAATCTTCGGTCCTCCGTTGCGTTTTGCCCCTTTTTGCTGCAACCCGTCGTACAGCCGTGTAAACGGTTGTTTCTGGTTGCCCCCTCGGGAATTCTTGCGGGTACGACGCTGGTGGCTTCTGGAACGGCTTGAAGTTAACCCCAAGGCGAAAGGGTTATGAGCACATGTTGCTGTAATGACAGGTTAATTAGCTAGATACCGGGATTTTGCTTACGTGACGGTAGCGTTTAAGAGGTTAGCCCTTATTCGGAGACTTCGCGACATGATGTTTGGTGTAAGGTGCGTTGCCACGAGGATTTGGTGGAAAAATCCATCTCGTGAGCTTCCTCGAGCCGGTGCCGGTGACGAGGAGATTTCCTCCACGACGAGACGGCCTGGAGATGTTGATATCAGATTCCCCAGGTAGGTAGAATTCTGTAGCTAATAAGAACATTAACCAATTCTTTCAAAGGCCGTAATTTAGTAATTATTTGGGCTTTTAAAATAGATGTTGCGAGATGCTTTTGTCAAATTTTAATTGTAAGGACCTTTGGGAGATTATTATTAGCAAAATGACATTTAGGTTGCTTGCTACGCAAGTTATTTAAACAGACGGGCCTGGCGGTCTCTAAATTGAGTCTTTGCCTGCAAACACGTCTTAAGGATTTGTCAAATTAAATTATTATCAAATGGTAGCAGAACGGCGGAGCGGCTTTATAGTGGACTTCGTCCCGTACCTATTCTGCAGGATAAGGAGAGGATTTAAGTTTGTAATCGTGAAGGCGGCCTACTCCTAGGAGAAGTCTTCGCCTATCGCCGACTACGGGTCAGGTCGGAAAATGAAATTAATTCGTAATTAAATAACTAGACAGGACGGAAAGGGATCGGGATCTAGGAGGGGAATGGATGCTGGTGACGGTGTCGGTGGACGAGTGGATGAATGCCTTGAGGAGCGGTCGTGGAACTGCTTATAAGTGTTCGCCTTCGGGCTTCGTGCAGCGAACAACTTCCTCGGAGGGTTTAAGAGTGGGACCGGCGCAGAGATGCGCGTACGTGGAGCGGGGGATCCGTTGATGACGCGCCGTTATCGCTGGACGGGCGTTTCAGATCTACAGCCCCTGATAATCGAAAATCGCTGAGGGAGAACGCGCTAATTAATTTGAATTTAAAAACGCGTTCGCGCGGGGCGAAACGTTACAATGTCAATACCAAATACATATACAGTGCATTCAAAAAGTCTCTGATCCCTTCATAAAATCACAGATACAAATCTTTGGAAAAAAAAATTCAATTCATATTTTAACCAATCTACGTTTGGTGACATTTTTGGTACTTTTGTAAGATGTAAAATGAGGTTACATTTTATTACCACATGAAATTATGGGATTCGGCTAGGGCTAGAGAGAACACCACCCCTGTTGGAAATGTAAGAATAACAGAGTTTGGCAATGGTGGTGGCCTTAGGATTACTTCTATGCTGTTGCCATCCAAATTGTATCCTTCGATGTCATGCAACATTACTGTTATTGTTATTCCACTTATTGAACGCACGTTTAAACGCTGCTCTGCAGGTTGTAACTGTTTTTAAAATACATTCAAAAAAGTTAAAATTTCAAGGCAATTTGACTTGTTTTTTAAGTTTATATCATATAAACCTATGCAGGACAAATTGAGATTTTGAAACAATTGGAATACATTTTAGAATTATTAAAATGAGTCATAATTAAATGATATCGCCTCCGGATCATGACGCATCGCTGAATTCTTGACAAAAAAAAATTGTCATAATAAAAATTATTTGACACATCCCAATTTTGAAGACGTATTATGCGGAAAGAAAAAATAAAACCTGTTCGATATAAAATAATGTTATGTAAAGGATAGAGTATATAATAATTACTTGCTTTTACTAGACATCGACGGTGGTGGTTTTGGTAGTAATGGCATTTCTCTGAAACAAAATTAAACAATCAGTACACAATAAACTGTCAAACACCCGCTCAATTCAACCTCACTGAAACATGGCATTTGAATTATTGTTGCTGTACTTATGTCAATACCAAATACATATACAGTGCATTCAAAAAGTCTCTGATCCCTTCATAAAATCACAGATACAAATCTTTGGAAAAAAAAATTCAATTCATATTTTAACCAATCTACGTTTGGTGACATTTTTGGTACTTTTGTAAGATGTAAAATGAGGTTACATTTTATTACCACATGAAATTATGGGATTCGGCTAGGGCTAGAGAGAACACCACCCCTGTTGGAAATGTAAGAATAACAGTTTGGCAATGGTGGTGGCCTTAGGATTACTTCTATGCTGTTGCCATCCAAATTGTATCCTTCGATGTCATGCAACATTACTGTTATTGTTATTCCACTTATTGAACGCACGTTTAAACGCTGCTCCGCAGGTTGTAACAGTTTTTAAAATACATTCAAAAAAGTTAAAATTTCAAGGCAATTTGACTTGTTTTTTAAGTTTATATCATATAAACCTATGCAGGACAAATTGAGATTTTGAAACAATTGGAATACATTTTAGAATTATTAAAATGAGTCATAATTAAATGATATCGCCTCCGGATCATGACGCATCGCTGAATTCTTGACAAAAAAAAATTGTCGACCTAAAAATCCCAATTTTGAAGACGTGTTATTCAGAAAGAAAAAACAACACCTGTTCGATATATAATAATTTTATGTAACGGATAGAGTATATAATAATTACTCGCTTTTACTAGACATCGACGGTGGTGGTGTTGCTAGTAATGGCATTTCTCTGAAACAAAATTAATTAATTAGTAGGGGGAGTGCGGGACAGTTGAACCACTTTTCCTTTACATTTTTTTTCCAATTCCTTGTCACTTCGAGATTGATGTCTTAGAGGCCTTGTAAACGTGTAGGTAATTTAGAATCAATATAAATATATATTTTTGGAATTATTTTCAAATACACATAGTGAAGGCATAATTTAAAAAAGTCGGAATTTGGGTCATGTCTCCCCAACCACCGGGAGAGTTGAACCAGTGATTGGGGAGACATGACCATACTATATTATGTGAGTAAAATTAAAAGTACACTCAGGAAATTAAAGTAGTTTTATTTTCAAAAAAAAATATATATTTTATACACATTGAACAAAGAACGAACAAACTTAAAACTGAAGGTAAAAACTATTAAATGCAAAAACAAGGTAAAAACTATTAACTTCAAGAACATGAAAAGGTTTAAAGTATTTTCTTCTATATAATAGCGCAATTAGGGCAGTAAAAGATCTCCTTTTTTAATTAACCCAACGCAGGTTTCGTGGACATATTTTGTGCAGTTAACACATAGTCTCATGTCTAACATGTCATTCGTGTTACAAATGAAACAAGACCAACTTTGATCAGATGTTTCCTCTTCATTCCACGGACTATCCGAGTCATCACATATATTCTCTGCTTCTAATTCAGACCCACTATCACTCGACTGAAACATTTTTCTTTTGTAGCTTTTCTTGGTGTTAGCTCTTTCATTAGATTTTTTCGCCACTTTATTGTCTTTAGTGTTCTTGCGTTTTTTTCCATACTGTGATTTTTTAGCGTAGTCTGTTTATTGTTTTTTTCAGGTGTTAGAATATCATTATACTTTGCGGGTTTTTCGGTAGCTTCGGTCAAAATTTTTGTTTTTCCTGGCTTACGGTCCTTAGTAGTTTTCCTAGGTCCGGCTTTTGGATATGGCTTAATTATTTCAGGTGTGACTACTTTTAATCCTGGTGCATCTGATGAAGATGTAGATGGCACAGCAATTTCAACTAAGTTTTCTCTTTCCTCGTTAGCGGTGGCAATTTCATTACGAGGCACTGGTGGATTTGTTACTTCGGAGATCATAAAGTCTGCATCTGAGAATATCGCTGGATTGAATGGATGTACTCCCGAATTTTGAAACCACTAGTTATATTAGATTGTATGAATGCTCCGGGCATGGCATCCTTTACAAATTCAGGAATATTGTAAATTGTTACCGTTTTTCCTGGATTAGAAATCACCCAATTTGACATCGCGACGTTGTATTTCGTTTTGAAAGGTTAATAGACTGTTATATCTAACGGATGCATTTTGTTACAGCAATGTGGTGGCAGCGTTAAGAGATTGACGCCATGTTTTTTTGCATAATCAATTACATCTACAGCCACATGGCTGTCATGATTATCCATTATTATGCAAGTGCGGTGTTCGAGAGATGAATGTGAATATTTCACAAAGTGCTTCAAATATTTTAGAAAGCTGGTTGTAGTCATCCATCCAGATGGATATGAATCTCCGTCTGATCCTTCTGGTCCATTAGAAACGAATGCTTCATTATATTTTACTCTTGGGAATATAAAGAATGGCGGAAAGGCGTTTCCGATGGCGTTTATTGTAAAACAAACTGTCACTAGAGTGCCTCTTTCTGTGGATGTAACTTGACCAACTTGACGATCTTTTTATTGGCCATGACTTTCGGGCATTTTTGTACTGTAGTACAGCCTGTTTACAGCCTGTTTCGTCACAGTTATATATATCTTGAGGCTCAAACTTAAACTTTTCTCTCAATTTCTTCCAGTGGTTAAACAAGTCAGCAACATTCTTCCTGTTCTACCAGTTAAATAACTAGAAAGAGGTGCTATAGCATGTGATGTAGTAGAGTGATTTGTAATATTAAAAGCCTTCGAAAATCCAACAACACTAGGATGGTCGCCATTCCATGATCCAATGCTCTGAAAATGTCATCAGTAATTGCAAGTGCTGCGGTGCAGCAACTGTAACCTGGTCCAAATCCTGACTGAACTTCAGGTAAGATATTTTCTGCTTCATTAAATTCACGTAGTTGTATATCCATGATTTTTGAAAAAATGGGCAATATGCTGATAGGTCTTATATCTTTTAATTGTTTTGGTGTATCAACCTTAGCTAAAGGAATAATGTAAGCCTTCTTCCAAGTATTTGGGAAACCGCGTTACGTAGTATGAAATTAATAATATGAGTTTAAAATGGGAGTATATAAGGAACACAAAGTTTAATCATGGCAATACTTATACCATCGCATCCTACAGCTTTAGTTTTGATAGAACTAATTATTTTCAATACATCAATCTCATCCACTGTTTCAAATCTATATATGTTTATATTTTGATAATCAAGATTTAAGTTTTGGTAAATTGTAGCTACATTTTCAAAGATTTGAGTCAGTTTTCGGAATTGATTGAACTAAATAAGAATTGATTTCATTAACATCCGATAAGTGATCAGAAAGTGCCACTAGATTCTTATTTTTACCTAAGTTTAATTGCTTTAGATCTTTCCCTATTTCAACTGAGGTCTTATTTTTAAATTGAGCATCAAAGTATTTTTTTCTTTTCTTGCCTACAGGCAGTTCTTTGTAATATTACCAAGCTGGTTCTGAATTGCAAGCTTTGAAACGCAGCAAAGCCTTGTCATGTTATTTCATAAGAGAATGAATTTCAAATACTGTAAAATATTAAATGTTAATAATTGAACTTTAGAATCTATATCTACCTGTTCATATATGGGGGATGGAACGCAAGTCAGCAGAGAATTATTCATAATTTATATTGCAGGGTGACCTATAAGTTTTATAAAATTGGCTAGTGCCAGGAATGTCCCAGGTAATGGTGCAGTAAATTAGATCATGGTCTGACAGTGTCCTGTCAATGCTAATTACACCACTACCTTTAACAACCAACGAATCTTTAATAAATAGTAAGTCGATTATGCTCAGATAATGAATAGAATGCGTAATAATTTGTTTTAAATCAACATTTTCACTAAAAGAAACCAATTCACTACTAGCCGTATCAATGGTTAAATAGTCAATATTAAAGTCACGCAACAGTACCAAACTATCAAAAGAAATTAATTTCGCCAACTGGTATTTCATAAAGTTCAGTTAATAATTCATAGTAATTTGTTTATGTGGATTATATATAACGCCAACTATAATAGAACATTTTTTAATTTTAATATTTATCCATAATTGTTCAACTTTCCAACTGCTCTTAATTATAGTGTAGTTATAACAAGATTTAAGATAAATTCCCGCTCCACCCGCACGCGTTGGTCTATCCGATCTGACAAAGTTGTAACCATCTATTTTTAATACGTTGTTGGTTATATAAGGTTTTAACCAAGTTTCACGGAAAGTACATCATAATCAAAAGATGTTACTATATCGCTAAAATTTTCAATTTTGATAGACGAAGAGCGAATATTTAAATGAGCCAATCGAAAGTCGCCTGTAGGCAGTGATTACCGAAGATGTTGTGCAAGATGTACGTGCTCATCTTGAACGTAGTCTGAGAAAAACTTTACGTCAATTAGCCGAACAAAATTGGTTTGTCGTATGGCTCATGCCATACCGTTGTAAAGCGCAGGCTGCATTTCCATCCCTGCAAGGTTTCCGTAATTCAAGAATTATTTCCAACTGACTTTGAGAAACGTATGCAGTATTGCAATTATTAATTTAATGCAAATTTACGAACTGATAATTTGTTAGACAAAACATTGTTTATACCCCCTGTTATCACTTTTTCCCTTATTTCGTCGTCGAAATGTGCTAGTAACTGTCTAGTCAGTATTGGTTCATCTATTCTAGGTTCCAATCATTGATATGAATTTTTGGTAGAGATATTGCTCCCTCATCAGACAGCTATATAGTTGTCCACTGTTGGACGTAAGCCTCCCGTAAAGACTTCCATTTCTCCCTGTCTTGCGCTGCATTTATCCAGTTGGTGCGGATGCGTTTGAGATCATCTGACCATCGCGTGGGCGGTCTGCCTCTGCTGCGGAAAGCTTGCCCCACTCTCGGAGAAAATGTTCGTAGTGAATCTTCAAGGTAGGAAATGGACATCATTAGGTGAAAGTGCAGCAGCTGGACGACTTCTTCATCGAGCTAAATTTTTCAGGTACGGGAGGCTCGATGAAGCCAGCATAAATTTATTAACGGTATGCGTAGAGGTCGCGGTTGCGACTTGCGTCTCTTGTGCGAGTGTTTCTGTTTTTTTAATATTAACAGTTTGCCTGGAAGTGTAATAAATTTGTCTTTCCCTTCTTCTTCTAGGATGTTGGACCTTTAATTAATTCTAGTAGTACGATCTGGGCGCGCATCATCGTAATCCTCTCTCCCGAAGGGAGTTTCTGCCGGTATTGTGTTACTTACGCTGAATTTTTCAAGAGCTCTTCTGCGGTGCTGGTTTCCTGGGGTTCTAGAAGCTCAGAGATATGTAGCTGGAGAATTGCATTGATGCTAAGTCCGAAGCAGCACTAAAAATAATACTGGTCCCTGAGGGTCTTAACTGGAGGCATCTTCCTTTTTCGGAGATATTCTCCAGATTTTTAGTTTAAATATGGTTATCATCCCTGCCCTAGTTCGCGGCGCCCGGGGTGGGGGCGTCGTGATGCGCAATGTAGAGGTGTTTTACGTGGGCTCGCTATGTTTTTCAGTTCCCTCTTGGACGCCTTAGCTCTAATATTACGGGTGAAATCACTTTTTGAACTTCATACGGTCCGGAATGCTTCGGAGCCAACTTCGAGTTTATCTCGCGTGCGGCATCGGCTAATATTCGTCCTTTCTTGTACACAAGCTGCCCTACGTTGGATGTGTCTGGCGAAAAATGTGGCTAAATTATTTCTTAGTACCTCGATAATGTTGTCGAGCTTCGTTAATTGTTTTAGGTAGGGATCTGAGGCAGGAATCTATTTTTTTAAGTTGTGGAAAGATGCGGATAGTAGAGTAGAGTGGTCCGTTCTGAAACACCCCCCACAACTTGGCCTTGAGTTCAAGCTCAAGGCCACGTTCAAGCTCAAGGCCACGTTCGAGCTCAAAGCCACGCACAAACAATGGTAGATATACATCAGGAATTATCCGAGGCTGCGAGCAACTTCTTCAAGACAGGAGATTTATTCTTTAGTAAAATCGTTTGCCAATTGGTGTCTACCGCATATGTAGGAAAATGGTATTTTATCTTGAAAGTTAAAAAATAATTTTCAGTAAAGTTGTTCATTTGTATTTTAAAAACGGAAATAGTCGCCAATGAACTGGTATCCATATTACGTCACGTCACGTTGTGTACTCCATCATTATAGGCAAAAGAAGCCGAACTGCGATGGGGTGGATGAAGCATATGTAGAATCCTATCATGAACTGCACCGGGAGCGACCAAAAATTTGACAGGTAGCACGTTGAACGCCTCGAAGGAGAGCACTGAATGAATGGTTCGGTGAATGAAAAACTTAAGTAGCGTGACAGCAAAGAACTGGCAGGTGGTAGGGGAACCGCACCTTAAATCACTGACGTGCAAGCGACGTATATAGCTACTTGATATTTTGTACAATGATAGGTTTTAGGGGCCCTATAGAAGAAAAAATTGTAAAACTGTAACCCGTAGCGTGACAGCAAAGAACTGGCAGGTGGTAGGGGAACCGCACCTTAAATCACTGACGTGCAAGCGACGTATATACCTACTTGATATTTTGTACAATGATAGGTTTTAGGGGCCCTATAGAAGAAAAAATTGTAAAAATGTAACCCTTAACACCGCCTAGGTGTGCAAAATTTTAGTATTCATATAGAAACTTGCCGCAGTTATAAGTTTTAAGGTTGAAATAAAGAACGAAATCGGAAAATCACAAAATTATCCCCCAACCCCTTAGGGGATAAAAGTTGAAGTAAGGGAGTAAGATTACGTTTATTACAGTTTATAAGTTTTGAGATTTTAATAAAGAAAACATGAACTCGAAATTTTCAAAATCGTCCCGCGACCCCTTGGGGTACAAAATTCACCTACGTCACATAGGAAAAAAATGCCTTAGTGTTTGTTTGTTAAAAAAAACATAATATCTAGTGCAAAGAATAATTCTCATAGTTGATAATAAACTTGGAGTTGAAGCCCATATTACTCAATACTGCTTGTGGTATCAACTTGAAATCCTAATCCTCTCTAATGAGTGTGCTAAAGAATGTTGGCTAAATACCGTCAACTATGTTAGTTAGAAAGTTCACATTTCAAATACTGACCTTCGTACTTTGTTTATGCTGTTTGGGTCATCGTTCTACGTTACATAAAAAGTAAAATTTGTAGTATATATAACATATGACGTAATTTGCTTTCCGAGTGTCTCTCAATATTAATTTGAAATTCTTGTTATGGGTAAAGGTTAAAATATTAAAAAAAAAGAAATTACCCCAATATGTTTAAAACACTGCAAAGGAAAGGGAATCATTACCACAACAAAAATACATTTTTTACATTCTAATAATGTTCGGTGACTGGCGAATCGTAATTATTTCCATTAAAATTACAGTAATACCGAAAAATACATGTTGAGTTATTCCTTTATAATTTTCTTATCTAAACTTATAAGCATTCGTTTGCCCAACACCAACTTAAATTTCGCGCCTTTGGTCTGTATAATAATTTGAGATGCCGGCTATGGATTTGTAACAGTACTACCAACCTCTACGTTAAACAGTTAAAATTTTTAAAAGCTGTGTTTGGTAACCGCTTAAGCTCTTCAGTAAAGCACATTTGCAAGAAGCAGACTGGCAAATACTTTTGTCCGTGATAGTACATAATATCGGCGTACTTCTCATTTGAAACTTGCATGGGCAGTTTTTACAGTAAAGTTGATAACTGTGTACAACATTGAAAGGTAACACACCACACCTACATAAGTTTACAATTGACGGCTCGGAAAGCAGAACGAGATCTGCGTTCGAACCGGGACAGTTCGGCTTCGTTTCATAATTTTCATGTCTCGTGCATAAACGACTTTTAGCACGCGTTGGATACAATATTTTATCTACGACCTTAATTTTACGGTTATTAATCCATAAATATCGATATAACAAAGGTTTGCATCTACGACACTTCTAATTTATGTCATAATAAACAGTAGGCCATGCTGCTCGCGCGAATGTTTGCGAAGCCAGTGCTGTCAAGGTCAGTTACGAAAGGTAATTATTAATACTCCACATCTGACTGTATTCATTACATAACGCTTTAATTATTTCAAAAACACTTTACCTGTAACGCGAGAAGCAACTAGAATAACTTGACAACTTCACTTCCAGTTCGAAATTGTAGTTTTATAACCTCACTTCACTTTTAGCACATCGGCTAAAAGTAAACAGCTGATTTCTTTAACCACGTGTTACGGTATTAAATGCTCAGATCGACATTGCTCATGAGCACTGTCGAAAATCGGGTACAAACTACAGAGTTCGCCGGCTTTTCCTAGAAATCACAGATCTTAATGTGTCGGAGCAGATGACGGCGCTCCAGTTACCCTCAGGCTAGCTTAATCGGTTGGGCGGGATTCGAATACTCAAAAGGAAAAACCGACGGGGTACTTACCCTATAGCTTACTTAAAAGAAAAAGAAATGCCTGAGCGCCACTTGTTTCTAGGTAGGGAATGGCTAACGTGTTAGAAACAAGAACACACACGTAGCCTATGGGGAGGTCCTCCAGGTAACTGCACTCCGCTACAGCGTCTCCTCCGCCAAGCTCCTTCGGGCCTGTTGGTGTATACACGGTGTGGCCTTGCGACAAATGACTTACCTTGATGGCCACACCCTCTAGAGCAATAAAAGAAAACACTGACACAAGCCCAAATCTAGGGGCGTTCTTAATTGAAAGGCAGGCTTTGGGTTCACACTTAATTACACCAGGCTTTTGCCGTAATTAACTTATGACTAAAGGGTTCAGCAACAACAAATAACTAGACTGAAATTATCCAAGATTTATGTTTAATAGCCCACCCAGCGGTGAGTTTGAATTTAATACAAAGGGTACATCCTAACTGGAATTTCGGGGTCCCCTAGCAAAAGTTAACTTAATCTAAGCATTATTAACAAGTAAGCAGAACAAAATCACAGGAGAGACGCCCCTACGTATAATAATTGATTTGAATAGCTCAATCAAGCGGGCGTACGCAATGTCCAATATAAACTTCGATAGCGCACGACAGATGGTCGGTATCACTTCACACGGCACATAATTAAACAAAGCGAAAACACATATTTACTGTAAACAATTTTACCTTGGCCTCAAAGCGTGTTGTCGGCGGGAGCGGTGAACCAGGTCCCGGTGGAGTCACTTGGCAGAGTGAGGGCTGCAGTGCAAACGGAGTTGTTGGGATGAAGCTCTGGTGAAACGTGACGAAGGTGTTGCGAAAAACCCCAAGAAGGAGGCAAAGAAGGGTAAGCCGGAACCCCCCAACGGTTGTAGAAGAAATGACAGCAGACAATACAATGTCGCGCGGCGATCACTATTTAATTCAAGCACGGCGTTGATACTTAAATATGCATTAAGCAATGGTTTTCCCCCCCTTAACAGGGAAAAGTTAGTTAAAGGCTTCAAGATGACGTCTCTTAACAAATCGGCAATTAAAGCCAAGACCTCCCCCGGGAAGCAAAACTATATGAGACGCCACTGCCTATCGTAACGATGCCGGCTTCACTACTTTACTTCACTCCGCTCGCCGCGCGCGCACTTTCAAAACGCACCAGAATGATTGCTTCGAAGGTTCGAGCTTCACTCAAAAATCCACAAGAACACAATTACTTGCTTCACAAGGTTCTCCAAAACTACTATGCGCAAATCAGCGCAACCCCCGGCTTCCGAAGGCCGGGGGGGTGCAAAACTTCACACAACTCTCTTCTGTGAGTGTCTGATACGGATTAATTATTTCCAATGCCCAGGGCTTAAGAACAACGTCACGGAAGAAAGTTTTGAACTCGAAAAGTAATAATCCCATATGCACGGTTAACCAAGGGCTTATCGAAACTTTCTTTTCCCTGGCCCAAAACTTAACGCACAAGCGTAGGTAGAAAACAAACAACGAAAGCCTTCGGCGGCTGATGTCATATCTGACTTAGCAAAATTCGGGGGGAAAGCCCCGCTTAAAACAAAGCACAAAGGAAGTCTCACATACTTATCAAATGTCCCTAACGGCGTTAAGAATTCTACGAAAGAAAGCAGCTAAGCTGCGTTCGAGTATAGATTACGTCACCCTGAACAGAAATAAGCCCGACTCGATACCAAGAATTTCGACGGATATGTAGGTTGTAAATGATTTACGATGAATTGCAAGGTCCCAAAAAAAACTAAATAGGCTCGTGAGAAACAATGCAATACAAACAAGCCCGGGCAATTCGCTGCCGTAGCTTGAATGACTTTAAATTACACGATCGGTTTTAAGGCAGGGCCGGTTTTAAGGCAGCGCCGGTTTTAAGGCAGAACCGGCTCCAGAAATTAACGAGGTCGAAAATAATCTAACACACGGTAAACTATAAAACGTCACTTTTAGTGAAACAAGCTAGCGCTAAAAGGCCTACTTTTAGTAATGGTCGTAGATAATAGCTATTAACATATCTAGGAATGTTATGAGTATCATAACTGCCGCAGATGTTGTATTGAAATCCGAGCTCGCAGAGCGAGGATTTTAAAACATCTAAGGCTGTTATGAATCATAACATCCGTGATTTGTTCAATAGTTTATCAGTTGCCATGTAGGGTAATGGTTGCCATGTACGGTAATGGACTATTACCGTACAGGTCAATTATGATTTAGTTACCAGCCTACTTTTGTATATGTAAACAAAGGATTAATATTCTGCAACCGATAAAACAACTTAACCTATGTGTTCCCATGGATAAAAGAACATTTCTGTAATTATTGTAAAGTTTGTATCTTTCTATACACTACTGCTGATTAAGAGTACAACATAATCAAAAAATATGTCGCTACAGCTGTAAATAATCTTATTTGAACATAATAAACTTCTTGTGGCGCTTTCGACGACAAATATGTTGGTAAATTTGGAAATACGCTTGGAGACAGCATTGTCAGTTAAAAGGAAATGTTATAGTTTGCATACGATTTTCTTTTAAGTTGGTTGGTACACAGCGTCTTCGCGGTATTCTAAATATACAATTAAAAGTTACAAGAAATGCTCAAAAAATGAGGTTAGATTGTTATTTATGTACCTCAATGTACATAATAAAAACCCATAACTTCTAGAAGCAATTTTACTTGCTCTTATCACGAACAGTAGATACAGTAATATAAATAAATGTATTCCTTCAAACTTAGAGCAGTCCAATATAGTAATATATAATCACACGCCACATTTGGACAGGCGTTTTTATAAACAGAACAAAAATTGGTACCTATACGATCGGCGTTGCCAAATCTCCAACAGCATGGCTTGCAAGTGTAGGCGGTAGTGATTGACGGGAAGTTAAAATTTAAACTCAACTTTGTTGTTAAAGCTCCTAGCTCGTCAAGCCGTGCTCCAGTGATAATGCAACATACATGCGGCAGTTGATTTTTATGTAGTACCTATACAGGGTGTTCGGTAAAGAATGGGACACCGATTAGCCATAGATTCCTTACGTTGCAATAAATCGATTAAACCTAATATACCTTAGTACAAAGTCCCTTCAGTAAAAAGTTATAGGGCCTTGAAATTCAATTTTTTATTTCTTATTTTTTTGTTAATTTCCACAAATGTAGAGATATCGATTTGAATTTTGGTATACGTGCGCACTATTATGTACTGCACTAATTATTTTTTTTTTCATAAATTGGATTTGATTGTAAGAGGCACTTTACCTATCTTTGAAAACTTGTTTTAACTATAACTTCGTTATCTGTAATATTTTTTTCCGCCAATCGTACTAGAACTGTCACATTATTCACAAAATTTTGTTGAGCAAAGTCAAACATTCCATTACATCAGCCGTTGGTAGGCAATATACAATAAAACTGTACAGGAATAATATTCCCGGCCTAGGCAAGGAATATTTTTCGAATGTAATTATTGCTGACTAGTGAGTCACCCGAACTACGCTTCGGTTCGCTAATTGAAGAGAGTTTCATTAATATAAATTTTAAAAAAAGGATGAGAGATTCATTATTTTAAATTATAAAAAAAGATGCATTCTGCCGAGAATCGAACCCGGGCCGCACGCGTGACAGGCGAGCATTCTACCACCAGACCAAAATATCTTGTATTATTCAAATCTGCTGTAATGATATATGAACATAGTGAATCACCCGAGCTAACACTACTAACAGCACACGGCCACAGCAGCTGTCACACCGTAGCCCAGGGAGACAGACGCTCCGCTCCGCTGGCGGGCCTACGACCTAAGTCTAAAACTTAGCAAACTTTTAAGCCATCATACAACTCAATTGGTCCAGTATCTTTGGAGGAGATAGCAAACAAAGATACATACAAAGAAAGAGAGCAACGATTTTATGTTATAGGATGATGATTGATTCACAGGAAACAGATAAATCGTTTATTAATTTCGTTACATAATTATGTTATAACAAATTAATGTGTATTTGTTATATTTACAGTAATAGTAGAATTAGTACAATTAGTAAACAATGAGGGAACATTATTTGCTGAGAAATGAGCAAGATTATTAGAACAGTGAGCGACATTGTTAGAACTGGAAAGAACATTGTCAGAACTATGATTAATATTATCAGTGAAACTATTAGTAACGTAACAAGAACTGGTAGAAGTATTTTCTCGCACATTTTCTACTGTAAAAATTCTATTTGCTATCTCTACTTTATTGTTTACAGATTCCTCAATGTATCCTTCTGCAACACTTGAGGAACTCCAACCCCTGTGCCTCTTCAAAGTCGTTATATCTGCTCCGGAATTAACTAATATAGTGGCAGACGACCGACGGAAGCAATGGCCTGTATAACGTTTCGGCTCTGGCAAGTTTAAATAAGTCGCAACAATTTGTGGAGTTTTTCCAAATTGATGAACTCCCGCAACCTGTCCATAGCTTTTTCCTTTATTATTTTTAAAGAAAAATCGTTCACTTTCCATATTTTTTGGTCTTAGTGCAACGTACTTCCGGTACACATTTAGGTAACTTTCATTCATCATTCATTCATAATCTATAGCCTCTTTTACCTTTCGGCGTCGAGGACCATTCATGCCTCGCGGGAAGTGCAACGGAGGTAATGCGCCGCACGTGACTTACATTACGCTCCCCCGCATGCAAACACACCACACACACAACAACTTACATCTACCTTAACTAATGGATTCAAATCCACTGCCGCTCCGAGAAAATTCTCGGCTACGGCCAGATTTGAACCCATGTCCACCTGGTTGCTAAGCAGACAACAAGACCACTCAACCACCGAGGTAGCCTTAGGTAACTTTCATTTACAACAAATGATCTTGGTTTTTTGGTTTTCGTATCTGGTATGCTAATTAGAAGCTTAGACTGTAGGTCTTGTATATCATTTATAGTCATTCGGGTTAGCTCATCCCGGCGGCACTCACCCGAAACACCAAAAATTAAAGCGACCTGGAAAAATTATAAATAGGTTTGTAAATTTCATCAAAAATTTAATTTAGCTATTTACCTTAATCATTAAGTATTCAAAATCTGAAGCTTCCCGAATAAATTTGTTTATTTCATCATTACTTAAAATCTTTGATTTTTTTGCCCTATGACCTTCAGATAGCCTTTTCAAAAAGGAACGAAGTTTTAGAAATTTAGATATATCAACATCATCTTTAATGGCAAGCGTTGACCTTAACATGGAATAATTTGCCCATAAAGTTGACGGCTTCATCTTTGAAGATAGTTCCAAAAAGTATGCCATTACAACGTTCTCCGAAAAAGAAGTAGTAGCTTTATCCCGACGATAGTCCATGAAACGTTTATATGCACCTTCGTGATCACAAAAACAATGATAAATCAATTAATGACATTAGTTACATAAGAATTTGTTCGTTTAAGAAAATGCCGCTAAATAACGAATTCTCCAAATGCTGAAAGGTTCGTTATGTCGCAGCATTTTCGTAAGCACAAAAGACAAAAAACTGATGTCACCAATGTCATTAATTGATTTCTTGTTGTTGTTTACTAGATTACAATCATTACCCATTGTTGTTGTGATCATAGCTAATTGATAATTGCACGTCTTAATGACAACCAAAAACCTTTGATGGGCATTTTAAGGTAAACGGTTGCTCTTACACTTATGAACTGAGAGGACATTATTTTTGTGTATTGTAATTCTCTTTCAAATAATAACCTGAAATTTTAAAAATCTTACAGATAACGAAC
The DNA here is from genome assembly GCA_940337035.1 of Agriotes lineatus. Lineage (NCBI taxonomy): Eukaryota > Metazoa > Arthropoda > Insecta > Coleoptera > Elateridae > Agriotes > Agriotes lineatus. The sequence goes on along the minus strand of CALNHX010000735.1, from coordinate 112,574 downwards.
TTAGAGCTAAAAAAGTGTTGAAAGATAGGTAAAGTGACCCTTACAGTCTAGTCTAGTTTATGAAATTTTTCCTATTAGTGCAGATCATAGTAGTAAGTATGTATAGCAAAATTCAAATCGATGTCTTCACATTTGTGGAAATTAACAAAAAAATAAGAAATAAAAAACTTAACTTCAAGGTCCCGTAACTTCATACTGGGAGTCTCGTTTTGGATTTCGAATGAGAAACACGTGTATACAGGTGATCCGTATGCCAGTGCAATTATAAAGGAATTCCACAGTGTTTGGTTTCTGTGTGGTGATGATGACTTAAACAAACGTTGCCTACAGATAAGTACCATATTTTTCGCCTTTACTTTGATTAGATTAGGATTTTATTTAATTTTTTTGTGGAAACCTGCATTTTGCGCTAACACGTGGTTTTGTTAATCGCATTCTCCACGCGCACTCGGCGCGTGGGGGTCCTTCGTTTTGTGTTCATTGCATCGCAGTGCAGTTCGCTAAATAGGAGAGACGCATTGGCGTCTGCACTTTATTAAGATGAATAACCTATCAAATAATATTCTAATTGCTTCTGGGGATGGAGGCAATCTAGATCACGAAAATGTATTGACAGGTAGTAATTCAACTGAGTCTGTAACAGTAACTACAAATACACAGTCCTTTGCGACTGTTGTTAAAGAATTTAGCAGTTCTAAATTTGTTTTTCCCGATCGTGAGCAAGCTATTATTTTAGATGCCATCGAAAATACCCAAAAGAATGATTACATCATTGCAGTTGGGGAGTTAGTTGGTCCAAAAAACGTGATTTTTGCCTCTCGTGTTTCTAACAACAGGATTTGCATCTATTTAGCGTCAAAAGAAATAGTTAATTTATTTATGTCCAACAAGGGTGGCATAACAATAAACGAATCATTTATTCCTGCTCGTAGATTGGTGTCACCAGCTAAACGCATAGTTATTTCTAATGTTTCTCCGTGCCTGCCGCACGAAATAATAGAGAAAGAAATAAAACGTTTAGGTTTAAAAACTGTGTCTCCTATCAATTTTATAGGAGCTGGCTTGAATAAACAAGAGTATAAACACGTCCTTAGTTTCCGCAGACAGGTTTATATTATCCTCGAGGAAAATGATGTCTTACCAGAGTCTATCTTAGTTCAATATAAACAAAATTCATTTAGAATTTTTTTTACTACGGACGAAATTAGGTGTTTTACGTGCAAAAAAATAGGACACATTGCTACTAAGTGTCCAACTTTATCTGAAAACAATAACGTGATAAACACTACTGCCGATATTCATAGGGACCCAGAACAAACGTCAGTAGTAAATAATAGCACGCAGGAAGTTAGATCGAATTTGAAACGTAACGAACTAAGCAATAGGTCCGATGTTGTTCATAGCGGTTCGGTAAGAAATTCAGGGGCCGTAAAACGCCAAGCTCCGTCATCTACAGAATCAGATATCATATCTCTAGATGAGGTTTCAGTAAATGATAAGCAAGAAGACCCTGTAGAGCAAAGTAAAGATTCAACATCGAAATTTGAGTTTATTAAACCGAAATCCAAAAGATTAAAGGAAAACACAATCTCAGATGATAGTACTTCATACTCTGAGTTTAAAAAAATTTTTGACGACGACATTGAAGTGATTAATTTTGAAAAATTTTGCGAATTCCTAACAATCGTCAAAGGCAAACAAGATGTTTTAACAGTTGCTAAAGCATTCACATCTGACATAGAATCGCTATTAGAATTAATTGTCAAGGGCATTCGTGTTGTAAATTCAAATACCCTAAAATCACGGCTAAAACGATTGATAAAAAAGATTAATAAAAACTCTGAGTATGAAATAGGTCAACTTAGCTCATCGCAAGATGAAACAGATGGTTACACAGATACTCAGGGATATGCATCGGAGTCTTCCGATGTAATTGTTTAAAATGTCTGTCTATGTCTTCTTATCTTTATCGCTTACCTATTACGTTTTTTCATCAACGAGAGTTTTCACCTCTTGCAGTTATAATGGCTAATTTTAATTTAAATATCATTCAGTGGAATGCTCAATCTGTCCCAGCTAAAAGGGAAAATTTAGAAAAGATACTTGTAGAATATAATATCGACGTAGCCTTAATTAGTGAAACTTGGTTTAAGCCTCAGTATAAAATATCTTTAAATTACTATAATATTCAGAGATGTGACCGCAATGACGGTTATGGTGGCGCCGCAATATTAATCAACAAAACTATTTCCTTCACACCCATTAACTTTCCAAATAAAATTAATAATGTCAATATATGTGGTGTATTTCTACCGCAAGTAAAGATATCGTTTATTTCGATTTATCGTCCAAATCATGCAAACTTAAGCTACAACGATTACGATAGTTTATTCTCACAGGCTCCCTCCCCGTTTATTTTTGGTGGAGATTTCAATGCTCACCACACCTTATTCGGTTCGTCTAAGTCCGAAAATACTGGAAACATACTCTTAAAGTCAATCGACAAGCATAACCTAATTGTTCTTAATGACGGTTCCCCAACAAAAATAAACAGACCAAATGAAAATATCTCAGCTATTGACATTACCTTAACCTCACCGGTTCTGGCCCCAAAAATCTGTTGGAATGTTTTAGAGGATACCTACTGTTCCGATCATTTTCCCATTCTCATTACGTTGGAGACAAGTGATATTGGAAATAAAACGATTTATCCAAGCAGAAAATGGAAAATTGATTCAAACAAGTTACGATCCTATCACGACTACCTTTTAAGATACTCGGATATTGACAACATTCAGTTACGCTCAGCGCAAGATAAATTTATATTCATCCGAGACATCATGGAGGAGGCTGCGGAAAATACATTTAAAAAACTGAAACCCTCACTCATTAAAGGAAAACCACCACCACCATGGTGGGACGAGGATTGTTCCAAAATTGTAGAGGAACGTAAAAAGGTACTAAAACAGTATAAAAATAACACAACTCTAGAAAATTTCATCAAAGTCCAAGAAACATTTGCGTATGCAAAAAGGTTTTTAAAGAAAAAGAAACGACAAGGCTGGATTTCTTTTTGCAACAGTCTTAATAAAGATTCGCCTTGTAAAGACATTTGGCAGTCGATTAGGAAATTTCAGAGGATTAGAGTACATGTCAAAAATACAAACGAGGACTGGATTCCAAGTCTTCTTCAAACTTTGACACCACCTTCAGCCAGCAACCTATTACCTTATTGCTCGAATTCTGATAATGATAATTTTTTAAGTACTCCGTTTTCAATGTTAGAACTCCAACAAGCACTAAGCACTCCCCAAAACAGTGCCCCAGGGTTTGATAACATGCCTTATGTTTTGCTCAATCAACTTCCATCAAATATTCAGCAAGTGCTATTATCAGTTTTTAATTCCATGTGGGTAGACGGTGTAATAATCCAGGATTTGAAGAATGTTGTGGTTGTTCCTATTCTAAAGCCTGGTTGCGATGCTACTCAAGCAGCATCCTATCGACCTATATCTTTATTATCGTGTGTGCTTAAAACATATGAGAAAATGATTAAGAGGCGACTCGAATGGTGGATGGCAGTGAATAATATTCTCCCATCCCAGCAATATGGGTTTCGTAAATCAATGGGTACTATCGATGCTGTAACCGATCTTATCACAGAAATTCAAAGGAGTTTTTCTCATAACTATTATCTAAGCACAATTTTCTTGGATATTAAAAATGCATATAACTGTGTAAATTTGGATATATTGGAAAACAAATTAGTATCTTTAGGTTTGCCAATGTTTGTGGCACGGAATATAACAAACTTATTTAGAGATCGCAGGTTGTATATCAGGACTAATAAAAATCAATTAATAGGTCCCAGAACTGTATCAATAGGTCTGCCTCAGGGCTCTATTTTGAGTCCTATTCTTTTCAATTTGTATACAGCCGAGTTTCACAAAATTTTTGATTCGTCTGTTAAAACTATCCAATATGCTGATGACATATGCATAGTTTCGTCTCACAAATCTTTGGATAATCTCAAAAGTAACCTCTCGGTGGCAGTAAGTCATACACAAAAGTGGTTAGAGTGTAATGGTTTCGAGTTATCTAGTCAAAAAACGAATGTGGTATTTTTTTCTCGACACAGGAACCTTCCAGAAAATTCCATTATCTTAGGAGATATTAAGCTTCCAATTAAAGAATCCGTTAAATACCTAGGATTCATAATCGACAATAAGTTAAATTGGGTTCAACATATCAATTACATTACTGCAAAATGTGAGAAGTATTTGAACCTTCTTCGTATGATGACAAAGGTTAGATGGGGAGCGGATGTTACAATCGCACGCAACTTTTACAACGCATGCATTCGTTCACATCTCGAATTTGGCTGTATTTTGTTTGGTTCCGTTAGTAAGGGACAATTAAATCGCCTTAAGGTTGTTCAAAATAAGGCTCTTCGTATTTGTGTTGGGGCAATGAGTTCTACTCCAATTGAAGCGTTGCACGTAGAAGCGGAAGAACCTCCATTGGATTTACGTCGACAGTTCATGGCTGTTAAATATGTTATAAAACTGAAAACTAGCAGTTCAAATACTATATATAGCAATATTCACACCCTTTCGGTTTTGGATTTGGTGAATAGGTTCTGGGCGAAAAAATCATCGCCACCTCTAGTGGAAGCTTACAGGTACGTGTCGTCTTTCGATGAGGTAATTCCCAAAGCTAAATTCCCAACAGAAAGTTTTCTTCAATATCTTAAACCAGTTAAAATTGTATTTCCGCCATATAACGGAGATGTATATAACGATAAACTGGTTTATCTGTCTACATTGGACCGTTTATCAAACGCAACAGTTATATATACTGATGCCTCAAAATCTATAGATGGATGTGGAGGTGCATATTATGATGCAACCAATAACATCCAAAAACAATTTAAGTTAAATAACAACTTGTCCATATTTTCTGCGGAAACGAAAGCAATTTTAGAAGCGATTAAGTACGCATGTACCCTTAACGCTAATAATGTTGTAATTATGTCTGATTCTCAAAGTGTACTGCAAGCGCTCAGACATAGAAAACATTACTCCAACTGTCATCCTTTGGTGTCTGAGGTAGTATCCAAATATTGTTTTCTTGAACTTAAAGGGGTCGAAGTACGTTTTTTCTGGATAAAAGGACATTCGAATATTCAACCTAATGAAAAAGTAGATAAGCTAGCTAAGGCAGCAGTGCATAGAAACACCATTGACGACAATAACATGTCTGGGCAAGACCTAATTGTTTTGGCCAAATCAGATATTCTCAGACGCAACTGGAACACTCGATGGCGAATGTTTTACAGTGAAAGAATGACTCAATATGCTTTGATTCATCCGAGAGTCGATTATGCCCGCTGGTATAAGCAGGGGAGCATATCTAGATTTTTCTACTCGACAGTTGCAAGACTGAAATTTGGACACGGTTGTTTTCCAGCTCACTTGCATAACATTAATTTGTTAGATTCTCCAAAATGTGAATGTGGATATGAAGTGGCAGATTTGAACCACATTATTTTTGCGTGCACCAAACATCATATACAACGCACACAGTTTATGGAGCAGTTAAGGTTAATGGGTATTTCGTTTCCCTTAAATGTGGTCAGCATGCTTTCTTCCAACAATATAAATATTTATAAAGTACTGGTGAAATTTTTGAGTGAGGCGTCAATTAAGATTTAAATTATTGAAATTTTGGTCGTGTTAAAAGTTTTACATTAAGTATTTTACTGTAACAAATTCACGTGGCGGATGGGCTAAGATCCCAAAAAAGCCTTAATAAAAAAAAAAAAAAACTTCATACTGAAGGGACTTTGTACTACGGTGTATTAGGTTTAATCGATTTATTATAACGTAATGAATCTATGACTAATCGGTGTTCCATTCTTTACCGAACACTCTGTATACTTTCTACCCAACAGACAGGAATGCAGATCTACTGGAGTTCTGGCGATCAGCCAAATGGAACTGTAAATACAATTTATCGAATTATTTTAGGTGAAAGAAAACATTTCTAGATTATACGTAAAAATAATGATTATTAACCGAAGCGAAATTTGTTGTCCCATTTTCTAATTTCAAAAAACGCACCTAGTAGAATATGTATAATTCACCTAGCTTTAAATGGAAGATATGGTAAGATATCAAACTTAACTTTGGTGTTAAAGCTCCTATTTCGACCAAATTTTAAACAGCTGTAACCAGAGATGTCCCTAACGACTTAAAACCACTTGGAAACATTAAAAGTCACCCCTCGGATAGAAAAAAAAAACATTAAAGTTTTATGAATTTAAACTTTCGCACGAAAATGCGTTCGGTCATGTTCGCACAAGTCCGAAAATCGTTGTATGACCTATTATATCTATATATGTCATTTCGCTATGTATTTTGGGTGTGACACATTCCGAAGATTGTTTTGTGTTCCGAAGCGTCGTAAGTGATCTTGCTCACATTCGATTGACCTATAAAGGCCCATACAGCACACAGTCGTGCTGCGCAGCAAAAAGTAGTCGAGGCAATTATTACACTACTAGCTGACCCGGCAAACGCTGTTCTGCCCAAAAATAATTTGTCTCTGAAACCCCGTTCCACCACTATAGTTTTAATTTTATGTCATGTCCACCGTCTTGAACTTAAAAATAAATGCCATTTTCGCAATCAACGTCCCCAAAATACCTCAATAACGACACCCATAACGATTTTTAGGCGCATTTACCCCATTTCACCCCCTCAGGGGTTGATTTTCGGAAAATCACGAAATACGTGTTTGCTTATTTATTTTTAGGAGTACTCCTACGTAGTTTCCAGTCGAAACGTCTATTTAATATTATTTTTGCGTACAAAATTGGAACCCTCATTTTACCCCTTTAGAGGTTGACTTTCGAAATATCCTTCCTTATTCCTTGTATGCATTATAGCTGTGACCCACCCGGCGTTTCCCGGGCATAATATTACGTAAATCTATGCGTGTGTGTTTTGAAACATGACTTTTCCATTGTTCTATTTCGGTTTTTCCATCGTGAGTTTTTTTTTAATTTTTCTTTATTTCCGAGGTTTCCACTCTCATTTTCCCATTTTTCTCTTCGAAAAGCCATTCAGAAACGAAAACATACGAAATTCCAACAAAATAAAGAAAGAAAATCATCTTTTTGGTTTTCCGAATTTTCCGACTTTTCCGGTGCATTTCCCCAAAATATTCTTTCATACAAACCTTGTCCTGACAATTAGAAACACGACAAAAATAATGAGCCAAATCGGTCAAGCCGTCCTCCAGTGATGATGTAATATGCAAGCGGCAAATGATTGTCACTCTCACGGTATATTATACCGTGTGAATAATGTATGACTATACTTTGGCAACCTTATTTTAGTAGTAATCAATTTACCCATGCTAGTAACAATTGTCGGTTTTGAAATTGCAATGAAATAATGCAGTTTCAATTAGTTTCTATAGTCACTATGTTGTTATTTTGTTTACAAACACCATGGTAACATTAAGTAAATTTTCTATGTCTAATTTTGCATAATTCAGCCATGTACAGTCTTACATTATTCTCACTGTATATAAAGGGACTTTTAAGAAAATCTTCCGTTACACTTGTAGGCAACTCAGCAGGATCCGGCAACCGTGCTATTGGCAGCGGAATATTCCTGGAAATCTAGATGGCAACGTCGCTTTTCGCTCCAACGTAGATGCAAGGTGCAAGTCTGCTATATTTCGCCGGTCGAAACATTCTTTTGTTATGCCCGTGTTATTAGTTCAACTATTGCGCATGTTCGTTTTATTAGGCCCCCTGCGGATCCGGAAATTCAGCACATATTTGTTTTTGTTCGACTCAAAGAGAATACATAGGCGAGGCAAAAGTCCCTAATAAACTGTTGGCGGCAAGGCGATACTAACGCCATTAACCTTCACTGGCGGAACTAAAAGCGTAAACAAAAAAAATGGCGCAAATTTAAAATATTTTTACTGTTCAGAAATATAGTACGAGCAAAAATTATAGCTATTAAGGCAACTAGTGTTGTTGCGACCCGAACCTTACGGGCACAACGAAATACCGGCGGAGAATCACGCAAGTCGTCGCGGTCGTGAATGATTGAACACAACGAATATAATTGTAATAACACTTTATTTACAATATATACACCAATGTAACACTAAAAGCGGACTGTATAATTACAAATTTAAACTTGCCGGTACTGATTATAGAGGAGATGTATATCTCTCGGTGTCTTAACGTGACTCTGATCGTGTCTGTCTATTCGAGCCCAAGAAAACTCGGACACTCGTTAAACCACCCCTTTAGGAGTAGGGGGAAGGAATGGTCGACCATCGCAAGAGAGAGCTGCATTTCGCCGAAAGCTCTAACAATAAACTAATGACATCCGTTTTAAATTGCAGATGGTATTTACAAATGACATGCAAATCCAAGATTAGGATCTTAAGTATGATAGATTGCTGGACAGCGGGAGATGAGCAAGACTTAAATTAACCTGGCTGCAGCTCCTAATGCCACGAACAATTTCTAGGATTATTCTCAGCTATAATATCCCAAGGCCAGTGATAATTACGAAATAATTTTATTGCAGTTTTCGAAAGCACGTTGCTTGGAAACAGCCCGACGCCAACGGCGGAGGGCTGTTGCCTAAAAGCAACGTGCTTGAGGAAGTTGGAATAAAATTATAAGTATTTATCAATGGTCGAGGGATATTCGGTTAGACAATTTTTTGCTCTTGAAACTATTTATTTAGTACATTTATTTAGTGGAAGTGCAATTATGAAAAGAATATTACATATTAACGCTGCTATAATGATATATGAACATATAGTCTGTTCACTAAACATAAAAACACAAAGTGGCCTTTGATTTCTAAAATTTCATGAGTGTACTCCCAAAATGCATCTTTTGTCTATGAATGTACTTACAAAAAGTTACTAAAAGAAATAGGTTAAGAGTGTGACATTTAATTAGTATCTGTCATAACTACTTTTAAGGATGTTAAACAAATACTGTGTTGGATACTATTGATATAGAATTTATTAATAAGTATTGTTATTACATTTTATAAAACTTCAGGCAAGAATTTCCAGAATAATATGTACTTTGACACTGAAATAATGAGATTTATTAATTGTCATTTTTAAATTCAAAGTCAACTTGATGCAGGTGTGGAAACCTTTGCAAAACAAAATACAGAATCCCTACCACAACAATTTTACATATATGCCAACTTTTAAAAAATTTAAATGTTTTTGTGTTTACTGAATGGCCTATAGTGAATCACCCGAGCTAACAGCACACGGTCACAGCAGCTGTCACACCGCAGCCCACGGCGACAGATCTAAGTCTACAAATTAGCAAACTTTTAAGCCATTATACAACTTAATCGATCCAGTGTCTTCGGAGGAGATAGCGAACAAAAATACAAATAAACAAAGAAAGAAAGGCCCAGTCTTTTAGTATCAGTGCCAATTCATCTCCGGTACGCTTTTCATTCAGTTCAAATTTTCGGTCGCCGCAAAAATTCATAAACATTCTCCATGTATATTTTCTACTACTTACAGTATTTTGTGGGGTATTTTCTTCTATTATCACGTTTATTGAATCGTTATTATCACTACCAAAGCGTGTATGTGACATTTTACAAAAATGTTCTGTAAATTATGAAACTGTCAAGTTAAATTTGACGTCACAATATTTGATTCTGAGCTGTTAAAAACTTGACGTAACCTAGCAACCCCACCTGTAACCTAGCAACCACACCTGACCGCTGTACACAAAGTGATAACAACCCATGGGTCGTTTTCAATGTAAGGATAATCTAATTGGTTGATTTTGCCCACATGACTAGAAAAGAGTTAATTTCATTGGATCACTAATTTCACAAAAAATTGTCAAGTAAATATTAAATATGATGCTTCAACAAGTGTTTTAAACTGTAAAACACGAGTTGGCTTCAATATTTTTTCTACAGCCGAGGAGTTTGTTAGCTTAAATGCCCTCGGGACTTCGCCCCTCTCCAAAGCGGCCGTCGGGACTCCACCCCTCTCCAAGGGGGCCCTCGGGACTCCGCTCCTTTCCAAGGTGGCCCTCGGGGCTCGGCCCCTCTCCAAGGGGGCCCTCAGGGCTCGGCCCGTCTCCAAGGGGGCTCTTGGAGCTCCACCCCTCTCCAAGGCTGCCGTCGGGGCTCCGCCCCTCTCCAAGGGGGCCATCGGGCTCCGCCCCTCTCCAAGAGGGCCCTCGGGACTCGGACCCTCTCCAAGGGGGCCCTCAGGGCTCGGCCCCTCTCCAAGGGGGCTCTTGGAGCTCCACCCCTCTCCAAGGGTGCCCTCGGGGCTCCGCCCCTCTCCAAGGGGGCCATCGGGCTCCGCCCCTCTCCAAGAGGGCCCTCGGGACTCGGACCCTCTCCAAGGGGGCCCTCAGGGCTCGGCCCGTCTCCAAGGGGGCTTTTGGAGCTCCACCCCTCTCCAAGGGTGCCGTCGGGGCTCTGCCCCTCTCCAAGGGGGCCATCGGGCTCCGCCCCTCTCCAATCGGGCACTCGGGGCTCCGCATACAAATCGGTCCGATATAATAACTGTACTTCTAATCTTCACAAATAAGGTTTTATAAACTCTTAAAGTACTCCGTGCTTTAAATGGAATGGCGTGTTTTATAGACAACATAAAGCACGCCGCATATGACCCTTGGAAACAGTTTAAAATCACGGCTGTAGAAAAAATCCATAAGGAATGCTTTCGGAATTTTGGAGTCGTATTATAACACTACAAAATATGAAACTGTCTGACACTGGCAGTTGCTATTTTGTGGGGTGCTATAATACACGACTTGAAAATTGCATAGGTATTCCTAATGAATTTACTTTTCGTTCATACTGTTACGATCCTGAGGGCCGAGGGATGAATGAGTCAGCAGCCTTGGCGATTAATACGCGAGCGTTCCAGAGCTTCTCGAGGCGGCTGCAGAAATATGAGTCACAGCTGTCGAATGCTCGGGAAGCGCCCTGGAACCAGGTGTACTGAATGACTCACGCTCGCTTACGAGAACAACACCTGCGAATGCCGGAGTGCATTCGCGAGGATTCTGGAATCTCCCCAGTGAAATATAAATGCGCGGCTTTCAGACCGGTGGGGCAGTTCGTATTCAACATCAGAGCGGCGGGCTCGCAGATAAATAAAACGCGTGAAATAAATAAATCTGTATGTAGTAGAAACACATCGTTAGTGTTTAAGAGTGATATAAATAATAATAGTTGTTAGAAATACGTGTACCGATAGTCGTTCGTGCTTGAATTAATTTGTAATCTGCTTGATAATTCTCGCATGTGCTTGTAAACAATAATCGTAATAATTAATCCAATAGTGTGTAAATAAATATTTGAACCCATGTTTGTCGTATAATTTTGAATAGCCCGAACGTTAAGAACGTAACAGTGGTGTCGGTGTGAGGTTTTGTACCGGGGGCTATAAGAAAATTATTGAACAAACATTAAATAAATAAATTGTTAACAAGTGCCGATAAAACGACGGTCAGATAAATAAATTTAAGTGGATAGTGTGGATGCCTTTGACGAGATCTCAAAGCAGCAAAATGGAAGCCCAATTAAGCCAACTCTTGCAACTGATGCAAGTTAGCCAGGACAAGGCGGAAAAAGCACAAGAGGATCTTAGGAAAGAGATCCAAGCTGGGCAGGAGAAGGCAGAAAAAGCGCAAGAGGAACTTAAGAAAGAGATCCAAGTTGGCCAGGAAGAATTGAAAGCCGGCCAAAATAAGGCAGAAGAGAATGCAGAAAGGGCACAGGAAGTACTGAAGGAACAGTTGAGAGCCGCGCAAGAGGATCTTAGAGAAAAACTTGAGGAAAAACTGAGAGTCACTCAAGAAGACCTCAAGGATGAACTTCGGGAAGATATGGAGAGAGCGTTGGCCGGAGTTCGGAGTGACATACTGGAGCTGCAGTCACGAAGTGGCCAAGGCCAACCAGCTCTCTCTGAATCTGCTGGCAGCTCTTCTCCAATTGCAGTGAATCAGCCTACCTTATCGCGAGTTGCTGCCCCTCAGGTTGCTCTGTCCCAAGATACTGCCCCAGTGAGGCCCGCAACATCTGGCTTGCACATGAAACTGCCCTCTTACGATGGGAAAACGCCATGGTCAACATACCTGAAGCAATTTGAAGCCGCAGCCGTTGCTAATGGTTGGGGAATGGCAGACAAAGCGACCGCATTGATCCTGACATTGCGAGGGGATGCTCTGAATGTTTTGCAAATGATTCCAGAAAATCAGCAGAGGGACTTCCAGCAATTGGTGAATCGTCTGGAACGGCGTTATGGCAACGGTCATCTTCAGCATGTGCATTGTGCCCAGTTGAAGAACAGAATTCAGAAGTCGGGGGAGACTCTGCAAGAACTGGAGGCCGATGTTGCTCGATTGGTTCGGCTCGCGTATCCATCGGCGCCGGAGGACTTCCTGGAGCAGCTAGCCGTCCAAACATTCGTAGATGGAGTTAAAGACGCCGATACTCAGCAAGCGGTACGTCTGGGGCGCCATAGGACACTGGGAGAGGCCTTAGCCCATGCATTGGAATTTGAAGCGGCAAGGAGTGCTTCCAGAGGACATGGTCGTGTCCGCGGTGTCGCCACGACGGAGATGGCGCCTGAATCCATGGAGGACATGTTGCGACGACTTATAAGGCAGGAGACGAGGGAGAAGGGGCCCCGTTGCTGGAGCTGCGGAGAGATGGGTCATCTTAGGGCTCGCTGTCCGAAGAAAGGAGCCCGAGTGTCTGACGAGCCGTCGGAAAACTAATGCGGGTCGACAAGAAGGGGCGAGAGTCGACTCGTGATTGCCATGCCCCGGAGATTCCCATACATGTGTCGTCCGTGCAACACCAGCCTGATAGCCTCTTCATTGATGGGAAAATAAATGGAAGAGTTCGGTCTCTGCTGTTGGATACTGGAGCGACGAAGTCCATCGCCAGGTCTGACGTAATACGAGACGAGGGTGAGCTGCTGCCCACGGACACGCCTTCGCACTGCCACGGGAGGCGCGGTGACCACGCATGGGGAGATGGATATGAAATTGAAGATTGGGAATCAAACCCTCAAGCATCGGGTCCTGATTGCTGACATTGCGGACGAGTTCATCCTAGGAATGGATGTCATGAATAAGTGTGGGTTCACTTTGGACCTGGGACGCGGCGTGTTGCACGTGGGTGGGGAGGAGCTTTCCCTACACCCAAGAGAAGAGATCGCAGTACAAGTGGTATTGGCGGAAGATGTTACTCTGCCTGGACGAACCGAGAGAGTCGTGGATGCATACCTGGATGGCGATCTCCGGGGCAACGTAGTGCGCATGATTGAACCCGATTATGACAAGGAGCTCACTCATGGTATCCTGGTTGGGAAGACGTTGGTAAAGACTGGGCTTAAGGTCCCAGTAAGGATGATGAACGTCAACAGGGAACCAGCAACCGTCAGGAGAGACACAATCCTGGGAAGGTGCACACCGGTCTCCGCCGTTGTGAGAACGATTACTAGTGGCGGCGGCCGCAAGGCGAAGGACTGCCCAGAGTCATTAATTAACACCGTGATGTCTACGTGCAAGGGCGTGAGCCAGCAAGAACGGAAGAAGATCGAAGATCTGGTGGCCCGGTACCAAGACGTCTTCGAGTGCGGAGATCATCCCAGCGGCCGTACGGACGTAGTTAAACATAAAATCAATACGGGGGATGCTCAACCGATACGCCAACATCCAAGAAGGTTGCCCCTCGCCAAACGGGAAGAATCTGAGAAGATTGTCCAAGATATGCGAAACCAAGGGATCATCGAACCGTCCAGCAGCCCGTGGGCCTCTCCTGTGGTGCTTGTCAAGAAGAAGGATGGCTCAACGAGGTTCTGTGTTGACTACCGACAGCTTAACCATGTGACCAAGAAAGACAGCTACCCTCTGCCACGAATTGATGATACCCTGGATACACTCTCCGGTTCTCGATGGTTCTCGACGCTAGACTTGAAGAGCGGTTATTGGCAAGTCGGAATGGAACCCGCGGACAGGGAGAAGACTGCATTTACTATCGGAACTGGGCTCTGGCAGTTCTCCGTCATGCCGTTCGGTTTGTGCAATGCCCCCGCCACGTTTGAGAGGCTGATGGACACCGTCCTGAAGGGTCTATCTTGGCAGACCTGCCTGATTTACTTGGACGACATCATAGTGGTGGGCAAATCCTTCAACGAGCATCTGAAAAACCTGGAGGAAGTGTTCGGTAGATTGCGAGGTGCCAACCTGCGATTGAGTCCAAAGAAGTGCCACATCTTCCAGAAGGAGGTACAGTACCTGGGGCACGTCGTATCCCGCCAGGGAGTAGCAGTAGACCCGAGTAAGGTGAAGGCAGTGCAAGATTGGCCAATCCCGAAGGATAAGCATGAACTGCGAAGCTTCCTGGGCCTCTGTACTTACTACCGACGGTTTGTGCTGGGCTTCGCGAACATCGCAAAACCGTTAACCCGTCTAACGGAAGAGGGACGACAGTTCGAATGGAGTGCTGAGTGCGCGGAGGCCTTCGAGACGCTCAAGACTGCCTTAACCAGTTCACCTGTACTTTGCTATCCACGTCAGGAAGGCCAGTTTATCCTCGACACTGACGCTAGCAATGTCGGAATAGGTGGTGTTCTGTCCCAGGTCCAAGATGGGCAAGAGAAAGTCCTGGCATATTTCAGCAAGGTCCTGTCCAAACCAGAGCGTAACTATTGCGTAACCAGGAGGGAGCTTCTGGCAGTAGTCAAGTCCGTGGAGCATTTTTATAAATACCTGTATGGCAGAAGATTCTTACTGAGGACCGACCATGCTGCTCTAAGATGGCTGCTGCAGTTCAAGAACCCTGAAGGGCAGGTGGCTAGGTGGATCGAGCGCCTACAAGAGTACGACTTTGAAATAAATCATCGACCTGGCACAGCCCACCGCAACGCCGATGCGTTGTCCAGGAGGCCCTGCCCTGCGGACTGCAGCCACTGTTCGAGACTGGAGAGTCGTGCGGTACCCATCAATCGTACCACTGTAGTCGACGACTCGTGGGAGCTAGACGAGTTGCAGAACAGCCAGGAGAACGACCCCGACTTAGGCACAGTTATAGCCTGGAAGCGAGATGGCCGTCGACCTACCTGGCAGGAGGTCTCCGCCACCAACCCAACGGTGAAGACCTATTGGGCGCAATGGGACTCCTTGCAGCTCGAGAACAACGTCCTGACTAGAATCTTGGAAGACGAGGACGGTAGGGCAACGAGATCACAATTGATGGTTCCAAGGAGTAGAGTGGCCGAGGTTCTGCGTCACCTGCATGATGGCTCCTCTGGGGGACACTTTGGATTGAAGAAGACGTTGCAGAAGGTCCGAGACCGGTTCTACTGGGCGAGTTGCAAAGATGATGTCCGAGAGTGGTGCCGGAGGTGCGAAGCCTGCGCTACAGGAAACGGACCGGTTGGTAGACGTAGAGCTCCGATGCGGCAGTACAACGTCGGTAGTCCGTTCGAGAGGATAGCCATCGACATCGCTGGACCATTCCCCGAAACCGAAGCGGGAAATAAATACATCTTGGTGTGCATGGACTACTTCACCAAGTGGCCTGAAGCATATGCCCTTCCGAATCAAGAGGCCGGTACTGTAGCTGATGTTCTGGTGAAGGAGTGCTTCAGCCGTTTTGGAGTCCCCCTGGAATTACATTCCGACCAGGGCCGGAATTTCGAGTCTGGACTGTTCCAGAACGTTTGCAAGCTGCTGGGGATACACAAGACCCGGACCACTGCCCTCCATCCTCAATCGGACGGCATGGTGGAAAGGATGAACCGAACCATGGGGAAGCATCTGTCCAAGGTGGTTTCCGAACATCAGCGTGACTGGGACCAGTACATTCACCTATTCCTAATGGCCTACCGATCGGCAGTACAAGAGACAACCAACCACACCCCAGCTACGGTACTCTTTGGGCGCGAGCTGCGATTGCCATGTGACCTCAAGTTTGGAAGAAAGCCTGGCGAAGAAACGGCCGGGGAGGACTACGTGGGGAACCTGAAGAAGAGGATGGAAGAGATCCACGACGCCGTACGCCGAAACATTCAGGGTGCCAGCGACCGAATGAAGGACCGATATGATGCCCGCGCTGAGGCCTGTGGTTTCCAGCCTGGCGATTTGGTATGGCTTCATAACCCCCAGAGGCGTCGTGGCCTCTCCCCCAAGCTCCAAAGAAACTGGGAAGGCCCCTACACTGTAGTTGCTCGACTGAATGACGTGGTATACCGAATCCAGAAACCTCCTCGAGGAAAGTGCAGGGTGGTGCACTTCAATCGGTTGGCCCCATATGCCGGAACGAATGAGGAAGTGGAGGCTGTCACGGAACAACCCCTGAGACGACTAGGGACCGGAGGAACCTCCTTCCAAGAGTTTATGGCCGCTTATGGGGGTACGAAGACTGCGCGATTCGGAGTTACTACAGAGGTGCAGCGTGACCTGTTCGACACCCTGCGGCAGTATTCCCTGGCACACTGCGTCGCCCAGGACCTCCGGATGTCTAGGGGGATCGCCGCTGCCTTCCGGGAGCAGTTTGGCCGGTTAAACCAGCTGCGAGAGCAGGCACCTCAGGTTGGCAGAACCTTGCAGCTGAAGGAAGGCAACAGCTCCATTTATTACCTGGTGACGAAAAGGTTGTCTCACGAAAAACCTAGTTACCAGGAGCTCTGGTCTGCTCTTTTGGACCTTAAGGAGCAGATGGTGAAGAACGGCGAAACCCGGCTAGCGATGCCGAAATTAGCATGCGGCCTGGATTCGTTGGACTGGAGGGTCGTACGCAGCATGCTGGGAGTAGTCTTCGACCAGACCGGCATCCAGATCGAGGTCTGCTGTTGCAGCCCGGCGCGAAGCATTGAGCCCACGGTGGACTGCTACTTCTTCAACCAGTCAGTGTGCAAGAAAGGCACCGCCTGTAAGTACCGTCATCGAATCCCCACAAGAGCGAGTGACAGGCACCCGACGCAACTCGTTCTGGGACAGAACGACCTAAGGCGGGGGCAGTGTTACGATCCTGAGGGCCGAGGGATGAATGAGTCAGCAGCCTTGGCGATTAATACGCGAGCGTTCCAGAGCTTCTCGAGGCGGCTGCAGAAATATGAGTCACAGCGGTCGAATGCTCGGGAAGCGCCCTAGAACCAGGTGTACTGAATGACTCACGCTCGCTTACGAGAACAACACCTGCGAATGCCGGAGTGCATTCGCGAGGATTCTGGAATCTCCCCAGTGAAATATAAATGCGCGGCTTGCAGACCTGTAGGGCAGTTCGTATTCAACATCAGAGCGGCGAGCTCCCAGATAAATAAAACGCGTGAAATAAATAAATCCGGATGTAGTAGAAATACATCGTTAGTGTTTAAGAGTGATATAAATAGTTGTTAGAAATAGTGCCGTAGTTTAAAAGTAATTTGTAATCTGCTTGATAGTTTGTTAGTGCTTGTAAATAACAATAATCGTAATAATTAATCCAATAGTGTGTAAATAAATATTTGAACCCATGTTTGTCGTATAATTTTGAATAGCCCGAACGTTAAGAACGTAACAATACGTTCTAAATTTAGTACAGAACATAAACGTCCCCGAAGATATTCTAAGGGGCCAAGGATTGTTTTTAAAATTCACGGAGTTTCAAGCAGGCAGTCCGCCGGCGGGGCTGCACACGTGCAGACGCTGGTGTCACTCCACCGCGATTAGGTGTTTCTGAAGTTAATCGTGGTAATTATGTGTATTATGAGAAAGAAGTGAAATAGTGGAGTCAGTAGTAGATGTTACTGCTTGAGTGGCTTTGCAATAGATGCTGTATGTAGTTATTGTACAGCCGAGTTGAACACTGGTCAATTGTTGGTGTTGCTGTTGATTGTAGACACTTTTATTAATTGAGTCGTTGTTCATTGTCATCATTGGCTTAGAGCCTAACCACCCACCGCCATAATAGCGCTATCGTGCCTGGATCCGTGGCCGGGATAGTCTCCAATTCTTGATCTGTTAAGCACCTCGCTTATCAGTGACTCCAGAAAGCGGTTCTGCATGGTTAGGGATGCCCGTTTCCCACAAATGAATTGTGATCTGGGTCTTTTGTAGCTGGAAGCGGCTACCGCAAATGCGGATCGCATTGACATGGGTTGGACCCATTGATGTAGTTAGCAATGGATATTAGCTGCCGTAAGCATCCGTGTTGCAGAATTATTACAGGCACAACATCGGAGTTGTACCGTAGAATATTCCTGAACGACGTACTCTTTGAGATGCTACGTGGGAACACAGCAAAGAGCCACAAAACCCCCTGTAAGTACTATAGTAAGGAGCACATTACTGCTAAAAGCTGTATGTTTATTGTTTTGCTTGCACGACTGATTGTGGATTTGGCTGGGTTTGTGTTCCCGGTCGAGCGTGTGTAACCACCTGCTACATGAAAGGACTCGTAGTTCACCTTGCTCTACCAGCATCACTTTTCTGATATAGAACTCCCAGACCACAGGCGAGTTATGGAATTTCTGGTAAGTTACCATTTCTTGTAAATTTATGCATGAGAACCGAGCTGAATCCAGAAAGAAATTAATTTACTCGGGGCACCGAAAATATGTGCCTACAATAGACAAAATGTAATTTTTAAGGTGCTCACCCTGCCTAAAATATATTCGAATTAGAGCAAGGCAGACTCTAGTCTGCATTCAAAATATCTTCTTTCTCCAACAAATACATTTTGAGCTGTAGCGCCAACAGACAGCCCTATAGACTGATAGGCAAACCGATAATTCAATACACAAACAGACCGACGAATATGAAAAAACATGTTTTTCCCACTTCAACTATAAAAATGAAATTTTCGTCATTTGATTTAAAAAATAAAGTAGGCGTTTGTTTGCATCGCAAGTGATGAAAGTAAACCATTTTGATTACTAGTTAGGAAGGTCATAAATATTATTGTTGACATACTGTTCGTACAAATAAAGTAAAACTTACTCTTGCTTTTAACGTTTTTCATTTAAAAGCGTTGGAACAACAGCATCCATATACGAAGTAGAACTTACTTTCCCCTTCACTTGTTTTTGAGATTTTATTATTAAATAATTTATAGAAGCCTTTACTGTGCGTTGTAAATATATAAGAAATAGCACAATATTTTTTCAGGAAAGCTATCTAACCTTCTATTCGGTTTCATTCGTGGCGTTTTGGGATCGACCTACGCTCCACAGGAGTAGTAATAAAGTTGAAAAGGTCACTCGCTGGAATATTAGCGCATAATGAATCACGATATATATTACATTTCTGTGCAATAAAACCTAGGTTAGGTTCGTTGAATATCAACGATAGTTGAGTAAATAAACGTGTACTAAAGGCAGCTGTTGCAATATACTAAATATTGCATTAATGTGCAAAATAAAGGTAACTAGAGAAAACAACGGCATAATACATTCCTAACATATAAAAATCGATATGTGAATTTGGATTCTGTTTTATTGCGTTCATGTTTTGAAGCTGACGTAACAATTATATTCCATTCTCAAAAAACTGGCGGTTAACAGTCTACAGTGGCTTTGTTAAATCACCACAGTCATTTTATTTATTGTTCAGATCTGCGAATTTATGCCGTATTTCACGAGGACAAACTGAGCTTTTGGTCAACAGTAATGTTAAAGGAATTAATGCAGTTGTTTTAATGTTCAACCCAATCTTATCTTATTTACATTGTGATGTATACGAACATCTTCACTAACATTAAGGTCTTGAGCGACCAAATATGAAAAACGCTCTTATTTAAATGCTGCACTCATTATTCCGCATATTTCTTTGACTATCCGTTACACATTTATCACTGTATTTTTCTTTTGGTCCATTGCTCTACTGGCACGTAAATAAATAACGTACGAGATAAAACGATAAGTTCCAATTTAGTAATAATCGGTCATATACAACTGCAATATGAACATCCATATTACCTCTAACACGATTGAGATGGTTTGAGACCAACAGCTCAACTTTGAAAACCCTTTCATACAGTGCTGCTCTTTGGCTGTTTCTTGGAATTTTCTAATCTTTGGTTTTCTAGACAACGAGCATTGACGGACATTCTTTGAAGAATATCCGCGTACTGTTGGCAACGCCCTAGATCCCGGATGTTGACATTATTTGAGGTATTACGATGGTCTGTCAGCTGCTGCAAGGTTGAAATTATCTGGAGGTTTGGTAGTAAGCCCGCAAAATGAATTCAGCGGCCTGGCCCGGTAATAGAAGTCTGCAGTGGGTTGTTCTCGATGCTCGTAGTTCAGGTTAGTGTCGCTTCTGTCGTTCACGGGTTCATTGCTATACATATTGCGACAAGGCTGCGGTTTGTATAAAAAGTTCGGTAATGAGCTGCTTTCTAAGGGGTGGATTTTCGGCCACAGTGGCTGCAGTCGTGTGGTGACACATTCCTCTAGAAAGACCGATTGGGATATTGTGGAAAACTCAGAAGTCGAACTAAAATTAAGTCAATGAAACAAACAAACGCTTCTGTCAAATATTTTATCTGTCATTAAGAGTATAAGGTGGGGTTTAAATAATTAAAGTAATTATGTGAATAGTAAACAATGGTATATTTAAACCTCACTTTATACTCTTAATGACAGATAAAATATTTGACAGAAGCATTTGTTTGTTTCATTGACTTAATTTTAGTTTAAAAATGTACCTAGACATGATTACATTCTATCTTTGTCTTGCTACTCATTTTGTTTATGTCTTCCTTGTCGCACTCACTAATTTCCTATGTTCCAAACGGATTTCTGACAATCTGTATAATTGTGGCCCCATTTGTATATGCGAATACTTGTCACGTCGGGGTTACCATTTTGGCTAATGGTAACCGTCACACTAAATAAATGAAGTACATATACTAATTTAATAGTAATGAATGGTATACAACTGCAAATGTACTCGTAGTATAAACAGAGCAAGACTTTCCTGAAGAGTTTCGCCTCTGGCGTGATTTACACGTTGAGTTACCGTGCTCTTCTATCCCTTCCCTTGCAAACGAGTTTCTCTTTTGGCGTGGTTTACACTTTGCGTTACCGTGCTCTTTTGCTTTTTCTCCTGATGAAGCCTCTGACGAAAGTGGGCGAAATGTTGAGTTCTTCCACCTCAATCATGACACGGTCCAATCCTGGAAGTCGTTTGTTACCTACATAAAAGATTTGCACATTTTTGGCTGCAAACATTTTTCAACTATCGACGTGGCGAGAGCTTTTAACTATATAGCAGTCCATCTTGATAAACCATTTACAAATTTTGACGCTTTCTGGGAGTAATAAACTTGTATCGTCGATTTATTCCTGTAACGAGATACTTGCAAGATCGCAAAAAAATCGCAAGTTGGAAATCTAGTGTAACTTAAAATCTGAGGAAGCATTTTCCTGCTTCAAACAAGTTTTGTCTAACGCAGTTCTGGCACATCCAGTACTTGCCCAACTTTAGTATGATAGATGCATAATAGAAGCATAAACTTGTAAATTTTCGCAAACCTTTTTCTACAGATCTACTCATTTCATGTACCTGAAAATTTGGTAATTTTCGGTTTTCCTGGCAGTGAGCAGTCACGGATGTCAACATTCGTCTAGGTATTATATAATTACCGCGAGCTATTTGCAGTGTTTGAGGTATTACCGTGGTACGTAAGCTGCTACAAGGCAGTCGTCCATCATTTGAAACAATTAATTGGAAAACAGTCTTCTTCAATATTTCAAGGCCTTCATATGAAAATAGCTTCTACTCAAGGTAACACTGAACTAATCGTTAAAAGGAACACGTTTCGAGAGATGTAATTGCCAATTTACATGTTGTCGTACAGATCATAAGTAGGTTGCACCATATGTTTACAGCTAACTACATTTGTGAGCTAACTAAATCGTTTATTTAAATTTTATCAGTTATATCACATAAAACTTCATAGTTAACCTTTTCTGCGTTACTATTAAAAAATAGCTTGTAATCTTTTTATAGTACTTTAGTTCTGGTTTTTCGAAAACTAAGATGGGGATTTTGCTGTGTACCTCTTTTATTTAGTACAATGATAAGAATTCGATGTTTAAAACTATATTGACATTTTTAACCTCAAACATTTTATTTAATGCGACTTTCAACCTTAATATCGAAGGTCCCGGGTGGTGTAGCTTGAACAAGCGTCCACGTTTGATCAGCAGAGTTAAGCAACGCTCTCTCTGGTCAGAACTTGGATGGGAGTTCCACGGCTGCATCTCTCGGCGCCTCGTGATACGGCTGTCACGGAAATAGTTGGTCCCGGCGGTTATAACAACATCATGACAGTCGTTAGTGGGGTTGGAAGTCCCCATAAATGCTCAGCGACGCCTATAATTGGCCTAACGGCTGTTGGCTGAGTGCGATATAAATAAATAAATAAATAAGTAAATAAATTGGACACATTACATTTTTATGGATATCTTAAGCAGAGCTTCCTTTTAATTGCAAACATTTACAAATGTACATCTTCATTGTAATAATAACTAATAACTTTTTTTTTAGTTTGTTGCAACGTAATCAAGAACTTTTCCATTTCACGTTCATTAATCAAATGCTATCAAGCATATTTATGGTCGAGGCCAGTACGAGTATATGCTAAACCATCAATCCCAACTCGGAAATATTGTTGTTGGTGTCGTTAAAACCTGATTTGCCAGAAAACGTATCATTTATTCAGAGCTAATTTCGAGATTGATTAATTACATTTAGCTTACATAATCTCGAGGTTACTCGAATATAAAATTCCTCAATACAACAGACGCGTTGTATTAAAAGCAAAACCAAGTGATGTACTAGAAAATGCAGGTTGATGTTAGAAATGCCAGGGAGTTAATTACAAAAATAATTGCGGTGAAGCTTCTATGAAAAACAATTTATAGCGAATGTTGGGCGTGTTTTAATCAAACAAAACTAGTAAACGCGTACAAGAGCTTCCGAACGAACGGATTGGCATTTAGAAATAAATCCTTCTCGAAAAAAAAATAAAATAGCTAGACATAAAAGTACCATGCTGCGTTATTCGAGAGGCTCTAATCGGTTCATCGAATTATACCTTTTATACGTTCACTGCCGAACGTTTTTCTACTCATATTGGAATTTCTGCTTTTTTGTTGGTGTCCACCAATTTGTGCGTTTTGAGCGAATTGTCTCTACCATAAAAATAGTTACATACCGGTGGCAAAGCTATTGTTCCTATATTTTCACTTGTACAACGTTAGTTGCAAATTATTGACAGTATTCTCGTATTAATACTGTGATTAACTAAAGCCACTTTCTCATTTTTTAAACAGCGTACAATCTCGATTTTATAGTGTGGGGAAAGGAATAAGCCTTTGACAAGATGAATCCCCTGCAGGGCGTGTCCTCAGGTGGAGGATCGGAGAAAGTCCTTAAGGCATAAACGATGTGGGGGAAATAAAGTACCTCCCGCTGACACAAGGTGTGATGCTCATCAAAGCTGAAGTAAAAGCAACTAATTGTTCGCAATCAAATCGACTACATCGTGATAAACCAAAGATATAAAAATGTCATATAAACTGTTAAAACGTTTTCAATCGCTCACGTTCCGTCATAATATAATTTTGTATCACCACAATAATTAAGAGAGTCGAACTTAAGGAAATAACGAAGCCCAAAACATTGAAGCAAGTAGACATAATCAAATAATAGAAAGGTGTGTGAAGTGATGGAAGAAAAGCTTTAACAATGACATTTAAATCAACTATCAATAAAATAGGGAAATTAGGTGGATGACCTATAAAGCAGTGGATCTCATTGAGGAGAGAAGAATAAGAAGAGCAAATACCGAGTGTTATATCCAAGGTTGCATGGAAGTTGAAGGATATCGAAGAAAACATGATGCATTCCATTTAGATAAAAATGCCAAAGAGAGTTTCAACGATACAATACTACAGTTAGATTCTCAAACCGAGGCAGAAACTTAGTTTTTAATATTGACAGAAAGCTTGCCAGATGGAAAGAGTACATAGAAGAACTCTTCGAAAAGTAACGAAATGTGGAACATGGAATAGAAAACATCCTAATAGGTCCACCCATATAAAAGAAAAAAATCGAATTAAAAAGACAAAGAATAGGAAAACAGTCTGTACGGACGAAATGCCAACGGAACTTTAAAACTAATGTAAGAACAAGGTGTAAAAACAGTAGGACATTTAGTACACTCAGTTTGCGACACACAGGTAATTCCATTAGACTATCTAAATTAACATTTATTAGAATTACTAAAAAACTAAAGCAAGACAGCCCACCGTACAATCTATCAAATGAGCTAGGTGACGAAAATAGAAATTCTCAATTTGGTTTTCGTAAGGAATAAGAAATTGGAAAAGCTCTATTTAGCATTCAATATTAGTGCAAAAAGATGTAAAATCAATGTATTTATAGCACTAATTGATGTCCAAGAGGCTTGTGACAAAATTCGACAGGATAAAATGGTAAACCTAATAAGAACCACAGGAATCAGAGTCAGAGCTAATTTATATTGGCATGAAAGGATTTATGTTAAAATGAAAAATAGAACAACACACGACATTTCTATAAAAAGACGGGTCCGGCCAGGATGCATACTTTCGCAACTACTTTTCAACATTTATTCTGAACGGATTGATGGAGAAGCACCGGACGAAGTAGAAAAGTGAATGAAAATCTATGGACGGAAGATACGCAGAAGACACCTCGCTTTTGGGCAACAGCTTAGAAAGACTGCATGTAGTGCATATACTTGTTAGTGGAATCAGATATTTCTGTGATTTATTGTCTATACTCAATACAAAGAAAACTAAGTATAAGAACCTGTGATATTCGTCTGCGTAGTGGAGATTTAATGAAATAATGTAATTAATAACTAACAAAGTTTAATTTTCCACACAAAAATTGCTGGCACAGACGGAGTCCTCAAGGTAGAATTTATTAGACTGATATAAATGGTCACATTTAAGTCATAAACTGCTTCAAGGGTAAATATAGGGGATTCTTTTATATAGTAGCCATATAACCCATAGTTGAATTAAGTTAAGCATACATGTAAAGAGCATTTTACAGAGCACCAAGTAAATTTGAGGTTCTTTCGTGTCTGCCGATAAAATGTGGGGCTAGATTTTGGTAAAACCAGGTCAACATTTGCCTCGGGATTCCATTTTAACCACACAAAGAGCCAGCATACGTATAGGGCCACATCTTTGTATTAGTTGACACAGAGTAATACATTTTGAAGACGTTTATGAGCGATTCAGTGTTTGCTTTAAACTGCATTTTAAAATCTAAACATGTAGTGTAGTTGGGGTTGAAGTGCGTATAAAACCGGGTTGAAACACCAACGCTTTATACACTCGTTTCAATGGCGAAGCAGATTGGGCCGTTGGTGTGTACGGAAGCTACAATCGGCGCTGGCCTGTAATCGAATGGAATCCGAGGACGTTGGAAACACAAAGTGGAGGGCAGCAGCTGGAAAATTCGAGGGCCGCAGCTGTAGAACACGTGTGTGTCCAAATATGGGGCCTGCAAGCAGATTAAATTGGATACTGTGTACACTTAAGCAATGTACAGTCGTCTGCAAATAAATCTGGAACACTGTTTTTTTCACATGCAGATTCAGTTAAGAATTGAAGAATATCTCCATGGATTTCCTGTTATCAGAAAGAGTTACATTAAACTTTAACATGTACTGAAACCCGTAACTCTCTCTGATAAGTAGAATTCCATGGAAATATTCTTCAAATTCTTAACTGAATCTGCATGTGAAAAAAACACTGTCCCAGATTTATTTGCACACGACTGTACATACATACCAGTGACATTAAAATTTTATTGCGAGTCAAATTTATGCAACGAAATAAGCTTCAGAAGACTCCGTCCAATTTATAAATCAATACTGGAAGGGGGTGCTGTTGGACATATTGGGGCCTTCAACCATTAGCCGAGCCCGACTTCGTGCGAAGCTGTTAGATGCATATGTCACGTTAGTTAATGTGAGCAAACCTTTGTCGATTCCTTCTTCCTCCTGTAGATGACGTTCACATTCGTGCAGTAGGGCTGTGGAACTATCTTTCAGACATCACACCTAGGTTGTATGTGGGGAAAAGGCCGGAACATGTTAATATCTTTCCGCCACGACAGCGGCATAGATCTGCGTGATATTTGGGATGTGGGCAAATTTTCGTTAATTCCTTCGCCTTCATGTAGATAACGTTCACACGCGTGCAGTAGGGCTGTGGAACCACATCACATCTGGGTTTTATCTGGAGCGAAATACAAGTAGTACGTTGCTATGTGCTTAATGTATTTTCAGTAAGATCTTGGACACTAACAGAACTTATTCTTAATAAACTAGAAGCTTTTAAGGTGTGGGAATGCAGACATATGTTACACATGTGTAAGACCGATCGCATACAAAACGAAGATGTACTGGACTGTGTAGATAAAGACAAAAATTATTAGCACGATTAGAACTTGATCATACTTCGGACACATAATCGAACTTCCAGAAACATAAAATGGAAGCTGAGGTTCTGGTTAGCGATGTGCAACACACTGAATGTTTTCTTTATTTCGCTCGAATAGCCATGTATTACACCATTTCTGAAGTTGGATTAAATTATTTTCTAATTCAGCTTGATATCATACACGAGATCGTTGATATAAGTATTGAAAAAAGGCGATCTAATCACTGACCCTTAGAGAGCTCCACCGGGTGTACTAAAAACGTGTTCGACAGTTGTTCTTCGAACCTTGCCTGGCTGCACCTATCAGTGAGTAAATCACTAATCCACTACTACCAGGGATAATCAACACTATAATGTGTCTGCTTGTGAATTAGTTTCTTGTTCGAAACGTGGTAGAACTCTTTCTTCAAGTCGAGATAAATCACACCACCAGCAGATTTCTTTTTATCCACCTCTTTGTACCAATTATTGACATATGGATATGCCCTGAAGGAAATAATGTTGTTGGAGATGGAGCGTAACGTCACTTTTGAATATAGGAATGACAATGGATTTCTTTCAGTTAAAGGGTACTCTACCTTCGGCTAATGATATGGTCATAATTTTTATTAGATGGGGAGCTACTAGAGAATATTGTCAGTTTTTTATATACAGTGAATGTATGTTATCAAGTGCTGCAGAGTTATCGTTTCGTATGCTGATAGCTTTTTTAATTTTAGCTTGTGCTATGTTTATGGTGCTAATGCTTTCTGAATTGTTTGCAGAGTCGGGAAGTATGCTACAGCCCAAAGTGGGTGTTACGACACGTTCATGAAAGAATTACAGAGCTCACCATAACTGGACCTAAATTAGTCTGTAACAGGCTAATTCGTTCGGCTCAAACATCAGGGAGAAGGGAAGTTCGCTACAACGGTACCAATTAGGGCGAAATGATGATCACTAAAGGTGTTAATGTTGGTGAGACCGTCGCATCACCTCGAAGATCCTCTCCGGCTCTCAACTCGCTTGGAACTTACCTGTGGTAGTTCTTACAAGTTT
Source organism: Agriotes lineatus (assembly GCA_940337035.1). NCBI lineage: Eukaryota > Metazoa > Arthropoda > Insecta > Coleoptera > Elateridae > Agriotes > Agriotes lineatus. The sequence continues at coordinate 84,977 of CALNHX010000735.1, read as the reverse complement.
TCTACAATCCACGCTACTACACAAATAAATACATACAACTATCTACCAACAACAACAATAAAAATCTTCCGAAAGTGAATTAAAATTAGTATCTGTTGAATAATTTCAAAATATAAAAAGTATAAAATGTATGAACAAGTGATTAGGTAACCATTACATATTAAATTAAGACCAAATGGAGTTAGTCATGTTAAAGCATTTACTGGGCCTAAGCCAACGTAACAGACAGAAACTACCTTAATAATATATCACACAGTACAGGAAATATGATTCAATGCAAATCTCGGGATCGTCAATCGACCCAATTACATTTGCACCGTCCGGCTATTTATGACCGGCTAGGTATTACATCTGAGCTACGCACGCAGACTTACATTTAGTGGACGCACTTTGCCGTTCAAGACACGTTGGGCCTGGACTGGCGACAGAATAACGATTGATGCACTGTAGAAATTAAAGTCACAGTACCGTTATAGAGTCCTGGCGAATGGAATGTTGGTGGGGGCTCGCTAATCAACGTCCGTAGGTAACAAGGGTAAAACAGAAGAGGTTTGTTTGTTTGTTTGTTTGTTAATGGACAAGGTCTAGGCATGCAGAGTACCAGGTACCTTAGACACCGACTGCTATGGTCATATGGTCAAAGTCCTACTTAGAATTTTGCCGAGACTAAGGAGTTCCAACCCTAGCAAAGGATCTTTTACATGCTACACATCGTAGTAGCATGGGACCCACGGCTTTACATCACTTCCGACTGATGGCATTCTGTAGAGGCTTTCATCTGCATTTTTTTATTTTTGAAAACCTTACCGGGACCGGGAGTCGAACTCGCGACCCTACGATCAGTAGCCAGGATGCTTACCACTGAACTACCGACCCCGGCTAAAACAGAAGAGGGTGGCGACTTTACGACGCGACCAAGGGTAAGAGATAGGATTAATCCTCCACCTACGGGAGCAATGGAAGGTAGCATCATCGACGAGCAGTTTTGCGACTGGCTAAGCATTCCTTGAAATAGGCCAGAGTTAGGTGAGGCCCCAGAAGAAAATCTGCCCCGAGGAGCAACATTGCGGTCTGCCAACCGCCGATAATGGGTCACACCGCTGCAACAATTTCTGATTGTCCCTCAACGGCTCGACTCCAAAAAGCACCCACACGACAACATCAAAAGACGGAAATTAATCTAATTTCACAGATAGTAAAAGGGAAACACGTCCAAAAACAAAGGCACCTCGACGGCACAACGCGCGTAACCGAGGCGGGCTTTTAGCAAAAACAAGTACTAGTTGACTCTCTTAGAGCGGGACGATGAATGCCGCGGGCAGTGTTGCCAACTCCTGATGTTTTTCCGTAATAGAAATAAAAAAAAATAGTAACAGATTTGGCAGTTTGGGTAACACACTAATAATAATTTGAATTCTACTCAAATTCGTCAAAATTATCAGTTTTTTACTTCGCTCGTCTGAAAGACGAAGGAAGTATTGTAATCATGAAAAATCACCTTCCGAGATTTTTTCCGATCTTCACGTTTTAAGGTGCCTAGATAACGATAAAGAGGTTTTCTCAATTCCGTCAGTCTGTCTGTCCGTCCGTCCGCCCGTCCGTCCGTCCGTCCGTCCGTCCGTCCGTCCGTCCGTCCGTCCGTCCGCCCGTCTGTCTGTCTGTTTGTCTGTTGGCAGTATAGCTCAAAAACTAGTTGTCGGAGTCAGACTATATTTTGCATACATATTATATATCTACCTCGTATGAAACCGGTACAATTTCATACAAATACATACAGGGTGAGCCGCTTAAAAAAATAAAATTTTGTTAATTTTGGGTTAATTTTGAAATAAAAGAAAGTAATAAGTTTTACATAGGTCAGGTTTTACATTTGCCGAAAATAAGACTCAACCGATAAAGGATGTTGTCACAAAAGCGTAAAAATGTGTTAACCATAACACCGTGCTCTTCAAGACAGGCGCGCGCCGGACTTATCTGGAGGAGACTTGGGAGATCGAATTTCGCTGTAGTTTTATATCCGTTGTGGAGATTCGGTTGGGATCGAGCATTCTGCAGAGCTGCAGATGCGGTGGGTTCAAACCCCAGTGGGATAAATTTTTTTTATTTGAAAATGTATTGAATTTATTAGAAACGTGAAGATATTTGTACCCTCAACTTAATTTGATTTTTAAAATTATTTAGTGTCACAATGTTGACGAGGGAAGTAAAGCCTTTTACAGATTTTTATGTTAACTTTAACTCTTGAACTCGGTCTTTGGCTTCTGTACTCTAACTAAGGAAATTTATATTGTGCAATTTTTTACTTCCTTTTACAATCAAGGAGGTATTGGATTTACCCAATAAATTCTAAATAGAGTTTTCAACAGATGTTCACGTTTTAGAGTCCCCTGAACCCAAAAAACATGTTTTTGTTCATTGGTCTGTTTGTCAGTCTGTCTGTCTATTTATTTATTTTTATTTTTTATTTATTTATTTAATTTGCACTCAGCCAACAGCCGTTAGGCCAATTATAGGCGTCGCTGTGCAGTTATGAAGACTTCCAACCCCACTAACTACTGTCATGATGTTGTATGACCGCCGGGACCAACTTTTTTTCCGTGATAGCCGTACCACGAGGCGCCGAGAGATGCAGCCGTGGAACTCCCATCCAAGTTCTGACCAGAGACAGCGTTGCTTAACTCTGCTGATCGAACGTGGACGCTTGTTCAAGCTACACCATTCGGGACCTATATCTGTGTGTAAACAGAATATCTCACAAATGAAAAGAGGTATGGCTTTGAAACTTCACTTCATATATAAGTTGTGTGTACTATCTAGATGCGACAGCAAGCTTTTGAAGAAAATCGTATAACCGAAAGTATGGTATTTACTCTTGTAATGTTTGAGCTTTTTTCGATTTTCTTAAAAACGGCTCTAACGATTTTTCAAACGTTACATTTTTAATGTGTAGGTATTGATGTGAGATAGGTGATTTTCAAGTTGACTACCTTTAAAATGGGTTTCTTTTCTTTTCTTCGTTTTATTTTTTCTTTTTTTTTTAAATTAACTTCGATTTTATAGGGTATAGGAGAACTAATAAAATTGCAAATCTGAAACTTTGGTCATGGATTTTACGTGTAAGAGCGACTACGACTACAATATTTTGACTGTGATATCACTTTGGGTTATGTCGGAAGTCGCTATCAATTTTGTTATTTTAAATGGAATACCAGGAATATTATAACATTTTTGAATTCGGCTTAAAATGTTAGAGAGAATTTGTCTTTTCAACTAAGTCTCTATTTTGTACGGTTTCTGTAGAATTGTAATTTTTGAAAAATTTTACAAATGCTTAAAAATTTAAAAAACAAATTTTTTACTAATTATAACGTCACTGTAAAAGAAATTTGTGTGCGTGTATCACCTCAGATGTTGATTGGTTGACATTTAATTATTTACATTTTAGTTGTGCGTATTATAAACTTGAAATCGATTTTCTAATTTGGTTTTAACTAGGTAGGTATTGAACTGAAGACAATTTCAGGTTATGACAAGTAGAACTACAATTTAAAATAATTAAGATGTCAACCTGTCAACATGAAACCTAACCCCACTGCTAAAATAATAACCAGAACTGTATTTGCCAACACAATTCTATCTAGTAGAAATGGTTTCCCTAGATTACATTCCCATATGAATAAATTGACCATATAATAGCAATGACTATTTATTTTACACAAGAGCGGATACATTTTTCAAAAGTATACTAGCCTACGATTGCCTCATGTAGAACAAAGATCAATAAATTTTATAAGTACAAGATAATAGTGTTAAATTGGCCTCTTATTATAAAAAAATAGCATAAATTCATATAATCAGTTAATCTTTAACTAAAAACTATTGCATAGGTACAGATTTTCTTCCAACATCATAGAAAAGAAACTTAACAGAAACGTAATAGAATAGTAATAAATATTGCAAAACGTAATAAATTTTGCCTTGAGAGTAAAAATACCGTAATAGGCGAGAGTAAAAAGTAATAAATCTGGTACTATAGTAATAGGGTTGGCAACGCTGGCCGCGCACTGCACACTGCACTGAAGTATCAATTTGGGCATAAATAAAACGAGAAAAGTACTACTAATCGTATTTAGCATAGAAAATCAGAAAAAGGAGGAAAACTGCTAATTGGCTAAATTGTCCTTACAAGTACAGGTATATTCCTTTCGGATCTCGCACTGAATGTAGCACTGAATTGTTGCGATAAAGTAAGATACTTCTTTGGAATTAGTTACAAATTGTTGACGCTTTTAAGGGGGAAACGTTTCTAACCTTAATGTGTTTGTAAAATTTTTCGTTGAGCATTTTCATCAAGATCAACTTCGTAAGCTGCTTTGGCTGTTTTAAATCATATGAAGAGGTTCCTGGCGCATTGCCTATTAGATTAGAACTGTTGGTTTTTGAGTCTCTACGTTTGTGCCATAGAAGCAGCGTGGTGCAGTTGGTGCTTACATCAGGCTTGCATTAAGTCAGTCCTCGGTTCGAATCCCGCGGGGGTTGGAATTTTTCCGTAGCCTTGGCGATTGGAATCGGGATCGGTGAGATCAATCACAGTTGGGCACCAAATTAACTGTGCTCTACTCAGAACCACAGACATAAGAGGTAGAGTAACAAGGTCAACACATCCCCAAGACACACACGTCATACAATGGTTGCTGCGCAAGCACCAAAGGCGGGCTTCAACTCTGTATCCCGAATCCGGGGTTAGTTGAGCATTGTACTGCCAGATGCCAGCGCATAAAGCACCAGCCTCTACATCGCAACGTAGATGAGGTAACAGATAATACATACATACATACGTTTGGGTCACAGTTTTCTTGTTTTGTGTATGTCTCTTCTAATTATCAAGTTAATTCAAGGTTTGTATTGGTGTCTCTTTCTGTTGCCGGCAGATTTTGCAATGATTCTTTAACTTAATATTGCACCTGGTTTCTGCGTTCGCTTGAAGTATAAAACTAGAGTCCAAATGGCGACTCATGGAGTCCTACTCCGTCAAATAATAGTTTCTATTCTTTTATTGCCATTGCAATGATAATTTCCAGATATTTAGGAATGACTTAAAATAGCGATGTCTTCGCCAACTTCTACGGAAGGCTCCTACAGTAAGTCGGTAATAAAGCTAGAGTGATTGGTTGGTACTGGATCCAAAAGGTATGGGTTGTTGGGTATCCTAAATTGTGTGTTTCTTTATAAGCTAACTTACATTACATGCGGTGAACGTATTAACAAACAAAAACGGATTGGATTTTAGAGTCAGTTGGAATAATGTAAGTCCAGTTAATGCTGAGATAATTGAAGTCTCCAAAAACTATAAGCTATTTACGACTATTGATCGTGTCTATAAGTTCCTTAAAACACTTGATTTTTTTTTCAATTTGGAAGTCACCAGAATGGTACGTGCGCCCCACGTTAATTTCAATATTACATATTTATAAATGTAACGAAATGGCACATAGTACACCCAAGCTTCAAACTTTAATCCTGTTGCTCCTAAAGACGCTGTAACCCGAATATCAATTAAACTGTCTGGAATCTCGCCTTTAAGCCGTGTCTATGTTATCAGAATAATGCTAATTATGTATAGCTTTATTAACTACGCTTAGTAGCTCTTGGAATTTCGCCATCAATGAGTATAAATGAGTGTACGTAACTGTTATTTGAGTAAAAATAGGTTCAGTTTGCTGGCGCAAAATGTGTTACAATCTTTCATTAGAATAGTCATTTAAAAAAATAGGAATATAAAATACCGATTCTTAATATATGTGTACCGCTCAGTAGTTTAATAATAATCAATTATATTAGTCTTTTAGCGTGTAGCAGAGCTATACTAGTAACTTGACGATAGCAGACATTAGTGAGTTAACTACGGAGACGAACAGACCTTAATATTGCAAACAAGAAAATAGCCAAGTATATTACACTACAAGTACTCGATTGTTTTTGCACTTAAGTTTCCTGAATCAGATATATACCAGGGAAATTAATATTTCTTGATGCAGCAAATACTGTACAGCAAAATGTCTGCATATGCACCATCCAAATAGCGCTGATGCTGCAACGTCAGACTATACATATTTTAGAATATGTAAACTATTTATCAACATACTTGAACTCCACGTCGATATATTTCGAGAAGGACTGAGCTCAAATAGCAATTGTTCTGTATAAATGGGATATACAGTCTTCACGTTTCAGATTGCTAAAACAAAAATGGTATTAGCTCAGGTAGTGATACATTGAGATGGTATTAAGCCCACAACTTGGTTCTGTTTGCAGTGCAGGATAATTAACCGATTGATAAAGCACAGATTTTAGATATTTTGTATAATTGCAAATTTAAACTAAAGTAAAAATTAAATGCATTGATAATGAGATGCGAGAAACAGTAAATTAGTTGGAGAAAGGCACGCAAAGGCAAAGCATATTTTAGAGGGTTTGAATTGGCTTGTACATAAATTAATATAATTTAAAAGGAAAGGTTTGTGCACATGTAAAACCAGACCACCTAAAATTTATTTGACACAAAAGGTTTGTTAACTGCATTTTAAAAGGAACGTAGTTGTTAAGTAAAAGCAGAGAATAGTAAAAATAGTGAGCAAAGCAGAAAGGTAAAGCAAGATGAAGCATAATATAATATAGAAAATTGCAAAGAGCAATGCTAGAAGAAGGCAACAGAAGAGAAAAGATAGTGACGCGAAAATGGTGATCTCAAAAATCAGTGTATTTAAAAATAAAGTGCAATGGTGCAGAGCAGAGCAGTGGCAATAATAAATAAATAACGTTTGTGTGTGCAACGCTATCGAACAATTTTAATTATAAGGTAAACGACAATAATTTAGATTTAAGAAAATTGTAAATATTAATTATGTACTCAAATTTACTTTCATTTGTAACCTTTCATTATCAAAATTTATTTCCATTAACATAAGAAACTCAACGGTAACTTAGCAACCTGATGCTATTTTGTTTAAAACAGGAGAACAATTTAATTAATATTTATTTGAAGTTTGTCGAATTTGTGCTCGATATTTAACTACAATTTTATAATAATAAACGATCATTTTACCAATTAAAAAGTATTTAATTTTATTGTACCCATTTTAGAGTACCTGTGACAGTGTTTGTGGAAGTTTCCGCTACCTTAAAATATAATATTTTCCAATCCCATCTGCGTCTGAGGTTGAGCAGCAAGCACATGAAAATTCCGAAGTTCGATTACGAGCAAATTAGTCATTGGAGCCCAGAGATCGGAACTGCAAGTGATCAACACAGTCTGCAAGAACGACCCAACCAACGTCACTTGGGGGAGCATCTCCAGCAGGAAATCGAAGCAGCATCACTACGAGCAGCTCCGAAGCCATCATTGCGAGGTAGGATTACGCCTGCAATTTGAGGGATAGGTTTGGGATAATGCACCAAACTACAAGATCAAACTTTCCCGGAGAGGCGTAGCGTATTCCCAAGGTCCGAGTTACTTCGTGTTTTTCGAAAATCGAGTAGCGTCAGTAGATTGTGCCGGGTTTGGCGAGAACCGAAGCGTCCATAAACAATTGAAAGAATTGGCTCGACTTCTACGTCAGAACAAGCAAGAGGCGGTGCCGTCGTCCTAAACAAATAAGCAACGAGATGTTTTTTTATTAGTTGCCAAGCGGGGAAATTTTAAAAAAACTTACCTGACGCGTTTTTTACAACATTTTCGCTCTTAAACGTTCAAAGAATCGCTAAAGCACTGGCGAAATTTTTTATCATTTGTCAGATTGTGAATTATATGATCTATTAAGAACCGTGCAAGTCAAAAAACTTAAAATTTATAGGGATAGTACAATTCTGATCCCACCTGATAATTGAGCTTGTGTTTTTTTCGAGAGCTAGCTTAAATAAATATTGCAATTAGATAAAAATAGAAAGAAGGGCTTTTCAACCATTTTATTTGTGTAATTAATTATTACATTTAATTTTAACCAGCCTATAATTTATGACGGGCAAGTATGAGCGCAGTAGTAAAATTATAAATCTGATAATTGTGCGATTTATAAATTGCTCAAGATTTTACTTATTAAGATATTTATTAAATATTACAAACATTGCATTGCAACATATACAGTAGACTGTATAAGCAAATAAGATACATATCTGTTATTTAAATAACAATACAATTTCGAAAAACCGAAAAATGGTCTTATTGTAATTCAGCTCTCTAATTCAAATTACAAAATTGTTTCCGGTTTCCACTATAACTACTGTATTAAGCATATACAATCATAAATTGTAGCACTCGCTCATCAATTTCATATTTGAAGTTAGAAAACGAATAATATGGCAAATTTATACTTGATAGAATTTATTCCAGAAAATAGATTTTGTTGGAGTTGTACTTTTACTCACGCTCTTCAACAGTGTTATTTTCCAGAGAAAACTTTTGTTTTTGTGTATAAATACACAACTTACTGAAGAGTGTCATGGCAACCAACAAATTGTCAGTAGCGCATAATCTGTATTATCGAAATTTCAATTTACTGTCAGGTTAAACCTCAACTTCCTAATATTTTGTTAGAACTGTTATTTCAAGCAAAACAACTGGAGTCTCACCAGCGGTTTTAGATGCTAGCTACAGCTATAACTCGAATAAGCGAACATATGCACATGCATTAATTGCTATAATAATGCGTTAAATGAATGTTTTAGAGTGCATCTAATTCTGTCAAACTACAATCGGATAATCGCAGAGATGTTCGACTTCCGCTTTCAGCAAATTTAGTGGTTACTGCTTTGTAACCTTGGCATTGCTCTTATTCAAAATACAACACATCTAACCGAACAGTTTCCTTGTGCTGAACTACAACTTTAATGCTGCAAATCGACTAATTTGTTAATCTCATCGCCATACTACTGTGCATAAGTAGAACGTTATTAAAGACGACTGTGATCAAATGGATGATAGAATTTTTAATTTCAGATTCTTTTATCTGTTAAGGTGCCAAGTAATACTGTAAGACCGTTAAGGAGTAAGTATTATTAGTACATAAGTAATAATCAATTTTATCTATTTCTCAATTGAAGTAGAGATAGACAACATTTTATTTTTTTAAGGTGCTCACCCTGTGTACGTTGGGTCCAAAATATGCCCTTTTTGTCATTTTAAAAGCCTCAGCTTGTGCAAATATTATTTTCATCTAAGCAATAGTTCTTTAGTTAAAACAAAAATTGAAGGAATTTAGTTTTTGAAGGTACTTACCCTGCATATATTTTATCGATGTTGTCTCGGTTTCATGCCAGGAAGGCATATAATCCGGATAAAAAATATATTTTTCCTACAACGAATACTTTTTGAGTTATACCAGTAGCAGACAGACAGACAGAGAAACAAACTGACAGATGAAATCGATTAAACCTGTTTTTCGTTATGTAGGAACCCTGAAACGTGAAAATCTGAAGAAATCTTCGAAGGTGACTTTTCGCGATTACCATACGTCTCCTTCGTCTTTTAAGCGAGGGAAGTAAACAATGCCGATAAAAATATCTTCATAATGCCTTCATTCGGAAGTACTGTAAAGTAGTGGGTCTCATGTAACTACGATGTGTGGCATGTAAAATATGCCTTGTTAGGATTGGAACTACTTCATCTAGGCAAAATTCTAAGTAGGAATTTGACAGTTGGTGTCTAATAGATCTGATACTCCTCATGCCTAGACCTTGTCAAGGCCAGGTGAAAATCCCGCGTTTCTTTAACGAATTCAGCATTTGAAATCCTGTGCCCAATCGTAACTGATTCCCCGCGCGTCAATATCCTAGCCTATTTCTAATCCTACGGTTCACCGTTGCTTAGCTCAAAGGAGCTGCCGGAAAGCAGCGTTAGAATGAATCGGTTGTTTGAGTGGAAGAGGGAGCGCAAACGTACTTGCCTCACCCCCTTGCCGTTTATCCAGAAAATTGGCTACGTGTTCGATAAGCTGTACATCTTTGGGCACGAAAAGCTTTTCCCTTACCCTACCCTGGTGTGATTTTATGAGACAGAAAGGTTTACGCTCAATATAGGCCAGACTCACAATCATTATACTCGCGTGCCTTTCCCCCTTCTTGGCACGGCGTGGCTCTTCGAGTTGTTGGGATTCGAGTTCTAACTGTCGAGCATATCAGCGGTGCACCAAGTGACGAAGACGCGGTGATAAACCCGTCGGGGAAGGTGACCGTACGTTTCGGTCCAGCATAAATGGTTTCTTGTAGCATGTCGTCGTTTAAGTTACGCATTAACTGTTGTCACGGATTTTAAAAAGAGACCGGATATCCACACCAAGTTCGTCACTTAACCACCATATATTGCTAAATTAGTTATAATGTAGTGCTACGTTAGAATTAGTGTCGCGTCTCTTGTCGTATTGTACGGAGTGACGCCATAACCGTAATCAAACGCTATAGTTTCGTATTGGGTGTTTGCTTCTTAAATTTTAGCACGTTGTAGCACGCCATCAGTGCTGATTGGCTGCATCTAATATATTCAAACGCGGCGTTTATTTTTTGCCACTTTTGCTTGTTACGTTACGATTGCTGTTTATTCATTCAAGCCGATTAGTGATTGTAACGAAATTCATTGTTGGTCACGATTGTTTGTTTATCCACGCAAGTAGATTAGTAGGTATGCGTATCGAAGTACATTGTTAAAGACACGCTCCTTGGTCGTATTATAACTTAGTGATAACTGATAACGGTGTGTTTACCTAACCTTATTAACTTATTATAATTGAGATGCACCTGTACATTCATTTTGTTTATTTTAACCAATAGACGGATATTCAAAATTATGTTTGTTTCCTTATGATTTGTGCATGTGCGCATGCGTGCTGTGACCAATTTATGCGTTTTTCTAAAGCTGTAAAGATCAAAGTATGGTGTAGCTAGGGGAGCTGTTTAACCTTAAGTCCCTGAGCTAGCTAGAGACGCTGCCCAGGAACGCTGACGTAGTTTAAGCCCTGAGCTTTTCTTTGTACGTATTTGGATTACGACTAACCCTGTTACGACGGCACTTCGTTCTAATTAACCGCTTGTTCAGTTTGAACCATGCCCATCTCCATGAGTCTTCTTATTCTTCTTTCAGCCCCCTTCTGTCCATTGTTGGACGTAAGCCTCCTCTAGCCGCTTCCAATCTTCTCTATTCTGGGACATTGCGATCCAGTTGGTTGTGATTATTTTGAGGTCGTCTGACCATCTTGTTGGCGGTCTTTCACGCCTACGCTTGTCGGCTCTCGGTCGCCATTCCAAAAATTTTTTCGTCCATCTGTTGTCGTCTAATCTGGCCACGTGGCATTTTAATTTTGTTAAACGTATTATAATGTCTTCTACACCCATTCTCCCCCTTATTTTTTTCGTTTCGGATTCGATCTCTTAGAGTCCACCCCAGCCTTGATCTCTACATTTTACGTTCTGTTATTTGCAGTTTCTTAACAGTTGTTTTTGCAAGAGTTGGTGTTTCTGCCCCGTATATCAAAACCGGTAGGACACATTGGTTGAAGGCTCTTCGTTTTAATCTTATGGAAATATCAGTTTTGAATGTGTGTCTGAGTTTCCCGTAAGCTGCCCAGTCTAAAGCTATATTTCTGGAGAGTTTGAATGTCTGGTTGTCTTTACTAATTCTGATTTCATGACCGGGTTAGATGTATCTATCGACAATTTCAATTACCTCGTCCTCTATTTTTATAGGTTCGCTGGGTACTAAGTTGGTCATCATTTTTGTTTTGTTGTAGTTTATTTTTAATTCTATTTTGTGTGTTGCTTGTTGTAGTTCTTCTAGCATTTCTATGGCTTTTCTTAAGTTATCTGATAATAAAACTATGGCATCTGCAAATTTTAAGTTACTTAGTCTTTCACCATCTATAGTCACTCCCTTATTTTCCCACTCTAAAGTTTTGAATGCGTGTTCTAGGACTGTTGTGAAGAGTTTTGGAGCATAGTGCCTCCCTGTCTAATTCCTCTATTTATTCTTATTCTCTTAGTGTTGGTATGTAGTTTAACTGTTGTTGTTGCGTTTTCATATATATATTATAGATGATATTGGAGTATCGTTGGTCGATTCTGCATTCTTTTAGTGCTCGTAGGATTTATACTAGTTCTACAGTATCGAACGCTCTTTGGAAGTCTACGAAAATTGCGTCTAAGGGACGATTGTATTATATAGTTTTTTCGATGAGGGTTATCATACTTTGCAGATGGTTGCTGGTTTCGTAACCAGAGCGGAAACCCGCTCGCTCTCTTGTTTTGTAGAAGTCCGATTTCTTCTCTAGTCGGTTGGTGATTATACGTGTGTAGAGTTTATATAAGTGACTTAGATAGGTCTATAATTTTCTAGATTCGTTATATCACCTTTTTTATGGATTGGGATAGTGATAGAGTTGTTCCATTGGGTTGGGAATGTGGGGATGATTTCTTTTTCGAAACATAAGTTAAACAGTTTTTTTTAATTTGTTATAACAGAAGATCCCCCCAATTTTAAAGATTCTATCAACGTTCCGTCTTTGCCAGGTGCTCTGCCGCTTTTTATTTTTTTCAGAGCATGGTGGATTTCTGCTTCGGAAATCTCGGGAATATCTTTCGATACATGATTTGTAATTTTCAGTGTAGCGTGTTCTTCTGGCTTTAATGTCAACTGGTTTTTATATAATGTCTCGTAGAATTCTTCCACGATGTTTACCATTTCTTCTCTATTTGACTTCACTATCCCTTTTTTGTCTTTTAATTTTATAATTTCGTTTTTCCAACCGTTAGCTTCTGTTGGAGTACTTTCATGTTTCTGTTCTCTTCTATAGATTGTGTTATTTTATCATTTTTATACTTCCTGGTGTCTTTTCTGATAGCTTTTGATACTTCTTTGTTCGCAGTGTTTATTTCTTGTTGGCTTACGTTTTTATCTTGTATTAGTTTCCTTCTATTTTCTATTTTATTCTTTGTCTCGATGCTGTCTCGTTGAAGACGCAGCCGGGATTAGTGTGAATCCTTTTAGCAAGCAATTTTCCCCCGTAGTATAGAGTGTCATGGTCATTGATGCTCGTTTGAGCAGTAACAACCTTGTCCATAATACAAAAAAAAACAAAACAATGTTTAAGTTAATCAAATTTTTACTTTTAACTGTCGTTTTAGTTTATTTCCTCTAAGTATTTCATTTTCACAGGGCAATTTGAAAACGGAACAAAGTAGTTAGAAACTGAAATTTTATTTGCCTGTATAAATTCTGTCAATTTTTTTCCTCTGATAGACGTTTTTACAATAAATTCAAATATGAATATGTGTAAGAATGAATAGGTTTTATCCATATAATATTGCAATAGGGGGTCTAGTAACAAGATTACCTTCTTGCAATTATAATAAATTTCTCACAAACATTAAACATTTAAAAAATTTTTTTTTTAATTGTAACGAATTTATCAAAATATTAATATAAAATATATAGTTCTTGCAGTTCTATCTCTGAAGAAACCTGGAGTATAATTATATGGTGGGCGAGAAGACCATTCATTTTCACACTGCCTCTACACAATACGTAGATCATTGAAAACCTATGCTATGGAGAAGCAGAGATATATTACAAAATATTGTGTGGAAAGGTGACTTAGTATTTACTCCAAACGGCACTACAAATATTTAAAACATGCATCATGGTCTGATTAAAACCCACGATTAATAAGACTTTCAAATTTTCAGCATAAACCATTAGTAAATCTCTGGGCTGGAATTGTTGAACATCATCTCATACTATCTGCAGAACTGCCAACTTGACCTAATGGAAACAATTATCTAAATTTTTTAAGTAACGCCTTTTTTCCCCTACTCAAAAATTTCCATCTGACTGTTCGTCAAAATGTGTAACATATTTTCTCAACGGACCTTACAGCGGCGGATACATCGATAGAGAATTACTCACGACTACCTTTCACAACGTGATGACTACCCCGTTTGTGACGTTTGTCAACCCAACCTAACTGTTTCACATATTATCCTATATTGTACCAAATATTCAAGAGAAAGAAATCCAGTTCAACCTAGCGAATAGTTAAAATCAATATTGGGAATAGACAATAAAATAAAAAACTGATCGTGTTCTTAAAATCAACTAACATAGGAAATAGACTGTAAACTTTCATTAGTGCCAAAGACCTTAGTTGTTGAGGCACTATAAAACAAAATAAAAATAATACGCAACTAACTGCAGTCCAAAATTTATTACTATGTCTCGGCGAAAATTTGTAGTCGTTAATAGTAGCATTTATTATAAACCACATACCTACTGCCATAAATTTGTTTCCAATATTTTGTACTTATATATCTTTAAAATTTTAACAACAGCATCATTCTTTTAAACACTGTATCTCCGGAATGGACACTTGATTATTAACAAGTTAGACTCAAAATATTCTTTTCTATCATATTCCAAAATATTTCACGTTAGTTACTAAACACTCTGTATACTTATATACTTAATGTAAGTGTTTACAAATGATACTTACGTTTATGTGTATTTATACTATTATTTTGTAAACCATTATTTTCTTTACAGTCTTTAACTAAAAGTAGGTCCAGCAATTTATTTGGTTTGGTTTTATAGAATTCGAATACGATTTTTTCCCATTTATATAGCTATGCTCCAGCCCAATTAATAAAACTGTTAACTTGTAGCAGTTTTGGTATAATTCTTAAAAGTGCAGCAACCGGTAAAAGATGTGAAAAAGTAACCAAGAAATAGAACAGTAATAAGTAAGAAATGATGCCAGTGATACAGACTATTGATATTGAGTTTAGCTATGATCAATATCCTCACGTAATTTGTGGTAGAGGTATTGAGATAAATACGAAGCTGTTATCATCTGAGTATTTGTCGTCTTGTCAAAAAATATATTTTACTATAAATAATATATTATAAAATATGATACTTGGCACAATAAATAAAAACTTACCTGTATGACTAATGAAGTAATCCATCTTGATTCACTTCGTGCTATGGGTCATTTCACACCAAATCCGTCAAGTCCAGTCACGTCCAGTCAAGTCTGACGCTCTGGGATTCGGCAGACTGTGATAGCATTGAAATAACCAGCATTATTTGCAAAATTCTCTTTCAGACCAAACGCTTCACGTCCAGTCCGATCGCGTCGAGTCTTGACGTGAGTGATCTTGATGCAACCGGTCTAATTTTTATGCTAGTCTTGCCTAGTCCGTGGTGGATTTTAGTTATAATAATACGCCGTGTCGTGCATTTATTTGTTATTACAATGAACATCGAACATTTAGTGGTGCGAAGCAACAAAGAAACTTATAATCGCAAACTTCGGGATGGGGATTGTATAGCTGGTATTTGGCGAAAGTTTCTTTGCTGCCCTTTAGTTCTTAATTTTTGCATTCGACGTAATACTATGAGAGCAAGGACGTCTATCTTTACTAAAATAAAAGCACAGATTAACAAACTTTCTACGCAAAAGACGCGTTTGGTGTGAAAGTGTTGACTGGTTAGACTTGACTTGACTAGACTAGACTAGACGGGTTTGGTGTGCAATGCCCTATGACAACTTCAAGACGACCAGAACTAGTGTTAGAACAATTTGCCCAAATCCTAGCATTTTCACGATTCACTTAAGTTAAATTTGTAATTTATTGGTATACTCAATATTCATTTTTATAAGAACCTTATTTCTGCCCAGTTCATATGCTAACGCGTAGCAGTTCGTTTATATTCGTGGAACTTCAGTTATAAATTCACCCTTTGTTCTCTTTTGCGAACAATGCGGTTTCAGCTTACCGAATTCTCCGTCTTTATTGTTGTTGTGACACGATGAAGGTTCCCTTTGAGTTTCGTGAGAGGTGTTTAGTCAGATTTCGAGATTCTAGAATTTTCTGAACAGTTTACCATGAGAGCAACAAAGAATGTAGATAAGCCGCGTCTGCGCTTGGTCATTTTCGCGCTTGCATCTTCGGAGCAACGTCACTCATTAATCGAAGCTAATATCGACAACACGCGTCGGCGGTTGTGTCCACGAGCTTGGTCTCGCTTAACCGGGGCTTCGTAAGATGTCGAGATTGTGCCTTCCGAAGGAATAGAACTGTTTCGTTTAAGTAGAAAATTTTTGGGGTTTCTCGAGTTGTGAACATTAACCATTGTGAGGTGCAAATGAAGCAAAGTTTAGTTAGCAGGATTGTAGTCCATTATCGTTGAGGGTTGCGAGACCCTTGAATTATCGCAATTGCGGATTATTTAACGGACTCTAAGTATTCCATCGCTAACTTAAGTATGACGTCGTGTTGTTAAATTTCGCACGTTGTCCCGTGGTTCCTGTACTGGAATTGTTGTTCGGCGTCTTTTCACTCTTCGGGGGATTCTAATTCATCTTGACAACCCTGATTACCGCCAAATCTTCAAGGCTGTGTTCTGCATCACGTCAACTCTTTTTGATTTCCGCAGTCGTTCTATTTCTTCAGGCACCTTAAGGCAGTTTGTTTGGGACAAGACGATTACTTAGAGTGCCGCACGTTAAATGCAGTCAGCTGAGCTTCTTCAGGAAACAAATGTAAATTAGTTCTATGGTGTATTATGTACAGTGAACGTCCCGTCGAATATTGAACAATTCAGCGCACTTGTTGTTCACCATGTTATTTGCTTTTTGCTAAATTTATTGAATTGTCGCCGTATTTCTTTGTTTGTTTAACGTAACTTGTGGCAGTTTTGCCCTTGCGCCACAATGTATTTGCAGTCAAGTTTAATGTTTGTAATTAGGTCAATGTATTGCGTAAGCTAACTTAACTACCCTCTTTGATTACTTTTAAATCTTAACTAGTCAATTTGATGTTTATCGTCACCTGCACATATTTTATTTATTTGAATAGAGTTCATTGTCAAGTAATGATGTTTTTCATTTGTGTTTATGGTATTTGCATGCGTTTTATGTGTACTGTTCAGTTGTAAGTAGGAGTTTAGCAGCTGCTTCAATGAGTTATTTTCGTAAGGTAAGTCGATACTGTACCAACTCTGCCAAGCTGATAGTAGAAAGGCGAGCCTACTAGTTCCACATTCAAGTGGGCTCACCTATTGTTTAATGTTGTTTATGTTGTTTTCCCCGAATTCTGTTGAATGTGGTGGCGTTCTTTATTTAACATCGTTTAACCTCTCGTACCGGAGTATAGTCCTAACTCAAAGGTCGTAAAGAACCCGCCCTCGCCGCTGAGTTTTTAGCTGGAGCAAACCTTCCTGTTGCCGCCATATTAACAGAGCTGGGGCCTTGTATTCTTGGTTTATTTCCTGATCATGTCGTTGTATCGTGTTTGTGCGGTAACACTAGTTGAAGCATTGTATTTAGCAACCACAAGTATTTCGCTTCATTATATTTATTAACATCTTGGAACGCGTTGTAAAGGTTTCAAAAACCTCCACGGTTGTTGTTCGTATAACAAAACGCGTTGGTGAGTTTTCCGCTAAATGTGCAGTTCATGTGTTTAATTATAATATACCTGTATATAATTTTTTGTTTGGTTACATAGACGGGTTATATTTGTTTGAACTTAATTTGTCAGAAAATAGGTTACTAAACACTCTCCACATGAGTTTCCTCTTTAAATATTCTCTTCATTTCCATGTCTGTTGTTTTAGTGTAAAAGCATGTGCATAGATTTTTCCACGAATGAATTCACTGTGGTGTTCTAAAGACAATGTATTAGAATGCTTAGAATGTTTAGCATGCTTACCTATCTCCCTTTTTGGATTATGGTAGTCATTTCCTACACAAGTTAAGGAAATGTAAATTCTCTGAAACCTACTAACGCACATCTGTTTTAAATGAGCTTAGTCTTGCTTAAAAAACTTTGGTTTTTATTTTATAATTTTTAACGTTATATCTTTCTCATTTTGTTTTATCTTCCATGTGGTAGTTGCTATTACATTACAATGATAATTGTAGTTTATTTATTCTCGTTTTTTGCAATGAAATTGACTAAAACCGCTTCAGGGGGAAGAAAGCCTGTCTGGTGGATGTAGTAGGTATTAATTCCCATATAAAAATGGGTTGTGAGTTACAATGCGTGTTAAAGTTTGGCCTTTACTAGAAATGGGTATATTGGAGGGTTAGAAAAAAAGATAGGATGAAGGCCCGGGGATCCTCCCTGAAAAACCACCCCAAAACCACCCCCAAAGGTAAATTTTTTCAGTTTTTCGCAATTTCCTCGGAAACTATTAATTTTTCTGGAAAATATCAAGAGCCCTAATTCAAAGAAAATAAAATTTCCTATCGATTGGTATATACCGGGTGTCAACGAATTTATTAGACAGGTCATAACTTCTAGAGTATTAGGTGTATCAAAATGAGATTTGGTATACTCGTAGCTAAATGGTATAGGGAGAGGATAGGTATTATGCATCTTGGCTATCCATGGCACACTTGACAAAAGAAAATAAATTATTATCCAGTATTTTGCTGAGAAATATTTAATTTATGAGCTTATTTTTAATCCAATCGCAAATAAATTAGTATGGTTAGATTGGCCAAAATATCCTCTTTTCGGAAAGTGCTTGTCAAAAAAGGGTCGCCATTTAAAAAAAAAATAGTTAGACACGAAAATGTTATTTTGTAAACTTGTCTTATTCCTATCTATCATACTAATCACTAAAACTTTGCGATTGTAATTTTCTGACATCACCTGAGGTCCTTAGATTAGTTTGCGTCCAATCATGGCCACCTAGATGCAATACTAAAAGTGTCTCTAAAAAAATCAAGTAGGCTTAAAAAATGTCTAAAATGTCACATTCTGATCGAGAATTGTCTCAGAAAGTGACCAAAAAGTGAAAAATATGCGAAAACTCTCCTCCCCCTACACCATTTGTCCATACCAAATCTCATTTTGATATACCTAATACTCTAGAAGTTATGACTTGTCTAATAAAATTGTTGACACCCTGTATATTGTCTATAATCAATTAATAAATAGTCGAAAAAAGAGGTAAATATAGGGTAAAAATAAAAAATATGTGACGAGCTAGACTAATACTACATATATGTAATAAAATTAGAAACTACACTTCTAATTGTCTATTTATTTTGAAGAAATGTAGTTATTTTGAGTTATTTCAGTTATTTTTAAAATTTATTTTTCCCGCTCTACGGTAAGGCAAAACTGCTTTTAATTTTCAGCCGCACCGCAGTAAACGTAATAGGTTGAATGACCGCAATATTATACTTGGTTATTACACGGCATAAAATAGTGTGTGAATAAGAAATCTGTGAAAATTAAGGTAGGTAAGTGTATTAACAACCAACAACCATTATAGGACTTACCTAAAATCCTGCGTCATTATTGAATTGGGCAATATATAGCCCTGAATTAAGCGGACAAACTGAGGCTTTTCAGTACATCACAAACTTAATTCCGCCTTGTGAATCTGATTTTTTTCACCATGATGAAGGCAAAAAGCCGCAGAATGATTTCTTGAACGATGTAAGCTCTTTATTAGATATTATTAGAATGAAAGGAAATCCGCTTAGTGAGGTTGGAGATGACTTGGCTAACTTGAATGGAGACATTTCTGAAGACAAACATTCAATCCATATCATTGAGGCTACTGGCCATAAACAATACCATGAATATGTACAACAAGTTCTTCTTGTCCGTACTTGCTAATTTGTATATATCTGTACAGTCACGAAATGGAAATATAGATGATTTTTCGCTCACGAAGTTCAAGAATCTCCGCCTGACTTTGGAGATAGTGTCGATAAAATGTTTCATTCTAAAAAAATCCGACATTTTACGCTGTATATTGAGAAAAGCAGAAAACTCAGATATAGCTGAAACAGCAGAAATTGGAATCCTTCAATACTTTGATATTGTAGTAATCGATGGTGGTGCTTGTTAAAGCTGGCCATTAAAAGGTTTATAGTTTCCAAATAGCTGTTGCTATGATATGCAAGTGTTGTTTTTATTATGCATGTAAATAAGTCTGTCAATATATGAATACTTAAACTTTCTCTGGGTTTCTTCTAAAAATGGTCAACATTCTTCGAGATTAAGTTCTACTGTTTTGATGGTGTCATATCAGTGCTCTGATACATCTTTTAAATCCCACTTCAGACACGATCACTTTAGAAGATTATGTAAACAGATGTTTCTTGACATACATATGTTAAGAATTCAAAAACATGTCTCAGTTGCACATAACGTGGGATAGTTATTGGAAAATGTCCATTAAATCGGACATAAGAGAAAATTGCGATACCAGTGTCAGCATCAGAATCAGCTCTACGACGGGAAAAAAAAGAAAATTAAATATCGGAAACCTTTACCACGCTTTAGGGTCAAAACTTAGCAACGCTTTGCCCTTATTTACCACCCTAACAGGATGTGATTCCAGATCGTTGATAAAAGGAAGATAAAAAAGACCGCATTCCGTGCAATGCAAAGAGGAGGAGAATGTATGAGATTTTAAATAAGCCATTTACAACTATTCAAATAAACTCTCCCTTGTTCAGTGAACTATAAACCTTTTTTGTTAAAATTTACAGCAGAGAATCAAAAGGTTCGAACCAGCTTAGAAAGGAGATATTTGGTCACCGGAACAATAACCCAGAGACCCTACCTCTCACACAGGATGCCCTACTGCTACACTGCAAAAGGGCTCTGTATCAAGCGAGCATATAGATTTCTGCCAAAGAGCCACTGATTCATGCTCCAGATCCCTCTGATTTTGGCTGGGTGAAATCTCCAGAGGCAAACTTATCCCAAAGTGGATATCAATCCCACAAGTAAGTAAAGCTTGCGAGGACTTGATCAAATGTAACTGTAAGAAGGGTTGTCTTAAAGCATGCAGTTGTAAAAAATACTTGCCTGTACTTTATTATGCAAATGTGTGTTCAAAATCTTGATTTCATTATTATATTGTAAATTCTTTGATATATTTTTGATTATTTTGTATTTTATGTTCATCTTATCTAACTTATAAATTAATATAAGACGAGTAGGTATTTATTTATTGGACTCACAATGTATTATCTGTTAAAAATAGATTTTTTTTAAAGTAGGAAATATATAGGTATGTTTAATCTTGTTTTTAGTATTGTAAAGTTTTATATTTTGTTGTTTTTTTTAATATTTTTTATTTTAAGTTTATCTTTTTGCTATCTCACATATTCGAGACTGTACAGAGTATTTATGTATTGGACTGACAACGTTTCACCTGTTCAAAATTGAAAATTTTGAATAAAGTAGGAAATCGTAGAGTGAATGTATTTTTGCAATAGTTTTGGGGTTGTTTTAGGATTTATTTTTTCTTAAAAATAAACATATTATACACCATTCTATAGGAAATTTTATTCTCTTTAAATTAGGACTCTTAACATTTTTCCAAAAAAGTAATAGTTTCTGAGAAAATTGGCAAAAACTAAAATAATGTACCTTTGGGGGTGGTTTTGGGGTAGTTTTTCAAAAGGGATCCCCGGGCCTTCATCCTATCTTTATTTCTAGTCCCCCAATAAAGACTTTTTGAGTAAAGGCCAAACTTTAACAAGCACGGTAACTCACACTATAGGATTCATACCTACTAATGTGGTAGTTCTACGCGTAGTACGGAGAACTACTGCGGCAGATCACAACTATTTAACCCTTGCTTCTCTAGGTGCAATACAATCCGACATTGGAAGGAGACTTGTTAATAAGACTGTTGGCTAACCGACTCTTTGCCTCTCTCTTATTTCTCTATGTGCGACAGTCCGACATTGCAAGGGCACTTGTTAGTAAGACTGCGTGCGCACCGACTATTTGCCTCAGTTTACATCTCTAAGCAGTACACAATCTGGTACCGCGGTGACCTTACTGTTGGCCAGTTTATAAATCGCCCCAACTTTTTTTCTACTATTGTTTTTCTGCTACGAGAGGCGCCAGACGCGCACTCAACCTTTCTTGCCGCTAGACGAGCCACCGAGAAACGGCTGACGTCAGTTTAGTCTTCCAAACATAGCAGTAATTGTAAAAGTATGTAGTACATTTACACTTGGCCCTAATAAAGAATAATAGATTTCCATGAAATCGTTTTCTTTGGGTGTGAGAAGCGAAGGTTTCCAGCAGCTTCTATACGACCTGAGTAAGGTTAACCTAAGTACCACCGTTTAGGTTAATCATCTATAACTCAGCCGAAACACGCCGCAATACTCAGAAAATATACACGACCTAGGTACATACATATATTAAAGCCAAACAGGGTATGCACCGCTACAGTATTATAGCTATTTAGTTACCTTCTCATCCTGCAGACGATCATCTGTCTTCCACAAACGTTATCCTCTCTATTACTTAAAAAAATACTACGCAATAAAATTTCACTTGAAAGTAAAAAATTTTGATTCACTTTGAAAGCCATTTTAAAAGCGAAAAAAAATGTTCTTATCGGATTATTTTCATGACAATATGTTTGTATCTTCAAATAAAACAGAATTAGTACAGAATTATGCTGTTCTTAAATTTTTTAAGACTTCATAAAGGTAAAACGATAAAATTACTTAGATTGCCACATATATTAATGTATTGAACTTGAAAACAGTATCTTTTAAAGCTCTGCATCTCTAAGTTAACCTAGAAAATTATTGCTCTGACCTTTATAACTCTCGAATTTATAATCGTTCTCAGGATATGGAAGGTAAAACATAAATTATACGAACGCCATACTACGCACAAATTTGTCGTTCATCCCAAAACTTACTACGTGTTACACTCCACGACAGCATATTCTTACGTCAACTCCAGGAACATCCGGAGGCCACATTCGCCACAAGACTAGCAGGAATCCTAAATAGCCTGCCGGCTAGATTTTCTATCTGAACCTTATACAGTAAGCAAACTCGGCTGTATTTTAGCTTGTAACGGCTGCCGTATTGCGGAAATTCTCCGAAGGGCAACTTAATGCAGAAGTTCACAAGAGACCTAACGTCAACGTACATAATTATGACACGAAGTCAAAACTAAGTTGCGTAGGTACCCTTCGTATATCACGGTCTTATCATTATAACCATTATATACTTTTATACCAAACTTTAAAGTTGTTTTTAAGGCTGGCTTTCATTAGAAACAACATTCAGTTTTTAAAATTGAAAGTTCAAACCTGTACACTCCACTACATAAATTTGTTTGTATGCCTTGTATGCTTTAGCGGAAAAAGCACCCCCCGAGCTGCCACTTCTGTATTTAAAGCAACCAGTACTTTTAATATCTTTCCTTACTGAAGATAATTTATTTATCCCTTTCACGCATATGCACAGCTTCTTCGAGAGAACCTCGTCGAGTGTCCAAAAAATGGACCCAAACCAAAGGAATACATAATTCGTCCGAAAAATGATATTATAGTCTCCGAATAAAAGTATTTTCTTATTTCCAGGTGAATTTGTTGCTATTCTTAGTACCTCATCAATCCTCTGAAAGAAACAATCTGCGTTGCTATTCGGCTGTGTGTATGTTACTGTAATAGTTTGATCAATCTCAATTTCCGCCACCTCCACAATGCAATTTCTTTGTATACAATATGTTTCCTAGTTGCGATTACTACGTCAACATGTGTTAACATCTCTATACTGACAATATTAGAGTTCTGCTGTGATAATCATTTCATTCATTCAGTAATTTTTGTTTTGAAAAGATTCCTCATTTATGTACACAATTTTGAATGATTCCATGAAATTGTTTGTCCTATTTCTATTCTTTTTCCATTTTTGTCTTCATTGTCTTTCCTTCTAAAAAAATACTTAAGCGAACACCTTCTAGCCAGAAATGTAGCTCAAGAATGGCTTTACATTTTTTTGAGATCCAACAGACACACTCAATGACGATTCTTCTGGATCCCTAGATTTCAACTGCTTGTTTTCCGTAATTTTATTTCTCAATAGGAAATGTTCTAATGTCTCTAATTTTATGTCCTTCTCTTGTATGTAAACATAGAAGCAATATCATTTACTGCTTCTTTGAGACTTTAAGCTTTTAAGTTCCTTTGCCACCGATGGATTTATTCTCAAAGATTTTTAAAAATGTTTGTAGGTATTTTTAATGTTTTTTTAAAATATTTTTGCTCTATTGTACAGTTTTCTAAAAATCGTTTGGATTATGCGGACCAACTTTGTCTTCTATATTTTGTAAGATTAGCACCTCCACGGAATTCCATTTATCTATAAATAATATGCTCTGAATTTATACGCTGCTACGCAACAATCGGCACCTGAATCTCCGGTGCGGGTAAATTGAAGATAAACAAAATAATCCAGCGGTGCGTGCCACTGCGTAAGATAAAGCACAACGTATTCTCTCTTATACGCTCTCCCAGAAAATAACGCGGATGGAAAGCCCGAGAAAGGTATAACACCATGATGATTGCTAACGACAGTTGGGTCCAGCTAGCCGTCCAGCAGCTCTAACCGAAATATTCAACAGGTCTTAGACCCTTTGATTCTAGGCGAAGCCGCCTGCAGCCACGATACCTAGACCTGTCTAAAGAAGTCTTCCAGAACTGTAATAATTTTCCTGAACTCCATTCCTCCATCTGCAGCTTTTTCTGGGGCTGCCGAAGATCGGACGCAGTTTCGCCGCGAGTGCCGACAAAGCGTCCTACACTGGGACTTTTATAAGATTAAAAATTAAGTATATCGCGGCACTCCAGGTACCGTCAAAGCTGGCCCCATAGACCGTCTAATACTAGTACTGCATAATTCACCCTCGAGGAGATCTCCAATCATGGTTATATGTCGAAATTTAGCAATATTAGTTTGATATTAGATATGAACAAAACGTCGCTATTAAGTGTTAAGTGTCTTTTAACCGTGTAGTAACAGAATCCTCAACAAAAGGTGGCGTAAAGTCATAGGTGACTATTCCTGGGTGTCGTTGCCAGGGTTACCAAGTATGCCAAACATATTCTATGTACGGTGGACTGTTATTGTTAACAAACAAGGAGAGCACTGGGAATTTGTTTTCAGGTTATGTTTTGTAGTTAAATTCAGAGTTACTTTTACATGTTACGCTTTGTACCTGTTTGCCAAAGAATGTTATTTTGTCCTTTAGTTCATTTACATCTCATTAGCTGCAATAGTTTCCATTTTATCACTTAGGATCTCATCCTTAGCTTGTAACAACTCTTGCAGCAGGTAGTACCGGGATGTTCTCGTACTTTCGTTGGAAGTGCCTTCCATGCAATCATTTTCTGTTTCGTTTTTGCTAAGAAAATTTATTTTAGGTATTTCAGCTTAACATTTGTGGAACATTTTTTCACTTCTCAAATATTTTACCATCTGTTCAACTGCAGTAATTTTATTATAGCTATTTATACTATGTTAGCATCACTTGATTCACAGGATAAATCTCCCGAAAATATAACATTAATGACTAGGTGGATACAATTGCAGGCCGGAATAGTTCAGGGAGACATCGTGCAGTTCTTTAAGTACTTCTGGATAAATTAAAATGCAAAAATGAGCGCCAACTTGTCTTTCAATTAACGGAAAGTGTATCCAGGTATCATCGAGAATTTTTAAACTCCAATAGCATAATGATTTTGAAAGAAAAACTCAAGACAATCACAGGTAGCAGTAACAATACGAAACCACAATGCTAGTATTACACTATAATAATTACTAATTCAGTATCATACCGTACAAAGTACATGTGATTATTTGCTAAACAAAGGTTAGTGTAGGGTAACAAATCTTGGCCAACGTTTAAGGTGCACCTCATAACACAAACTCAGCATGCCAGAAGGTTAGCTTATAACATAAATTAAAAAGTACAAATGTAATTTATATTGAACACTACAAAAGTTTAAAAAGGTGTAACGGAGGTTAGCGTAGGTTCCGTAGAAGTAAACCATCGAATTCCTTCAGGTACTTTGTTCGCGAAGCGAACTGTCCATAACGGCGAGAGTCTCAAACTAAAACCTCCAGAATTCTGACAGACTTTGGTAGGTAACTGTAGCAATCAAATGAGGTACACAGCACCTGCTCACGGCCCACAGTATTAAATGGTTTTAAATTAAGAGCAATCAAAACACGTTACTCGATACCTTTGTCGAGCCATTTTCTGCCCACTATGGGGGTCGCGTATCTGGCACAGAATCTTCTGAGGTAAAACCCCAAACAGCCCATATTAAGGCCGGCAAAGGCAAGTGCTTTTCAAAAGCCATACAAGGTCAAGGTCAACGCTCTCGATGTGAGAATAGCGATTATGGTGGGCTTCGACTCTGCGGCTATAAAGAAAAATAAAACTCCAAAATAGAATCACGGATGCCTTAAATCGCGACAGAAAAGACCTGAATCGACTTACCCCAGATCAATTTGGGCCAAGTGTAGAAATGGGTCAGCAAAGCACTTTAATCCTTCTTCTTCTTCTTCTTCTTCTTCTTATTATAGGATAATATCCTGTTAATTCCATTTTGCCTCATCTTGGTTGGGGGTGAATTTCTTACTGGTCTTGGGATACTGATGTCCAGCAGTCCTTCCATCGCTTGGGTGGCCGTCCTACTGTCCGTTTTGTGTTAGGTTTTTGTGTCTTCGACCATTTTGCTAGTCGTTCCTCACCCATTCTGTCAATGTGATCTCGCCAATGACGTCGTCTTGTTCTCACCCACCTAACGATGCCTTGAATGTCGCATCTTTCTCTGATGGTTTCATTTCTCACTCTATCCCGGAGAGTGAGTCCAGCGATAGTTCTTAACGTTCTCATTTCGGTCGATCTCATTGTCTGCTTAGATTTTGCTGTTTCGGCTCGTGTCTCCGCTGCATATGTTAATATTGGCCCTGACACACGTTTTGTATATTCGTGCTTTACTCTCAGTGGTCATATATTTGTTCTGCCATATTATGTCGCGGAGATAGCCAGACACTGCTGCAGCTTTATTTGATTGTTTTCTTGTCTCTTGATTGATGTTTCTGCTGCTGGATATTTCTACGCCTAGATATGTAAGGCTCATGACCTGTGTTATTGTTTTGTCGTCTATAACCAGTTTGCACCGTATTGGTTCTTTGGAAATTACCATGGACTGCGTTTTTTCTATTGATATTTTCATGTTCAGTTGTTCGGCAGTTGTTTTAAACTTAAAAAGCATGCGTTGTAAATCGTCTTCGTTTTCTGCTGCAATAACTGCGTCGTCTGCGTAGGTCAGTATCTTGAACCTGCTACTCCCCATCCTGTACCCTCCTCTCGCTTCTTTGACGGATTTAATAATTTGGTCCATAATGATATTAAAAAGTATCGGGCTGAGGCTGTCTCCCTGTCTTATGCCTGTTGATATAGGTACTTCTTCTGTTAATGCGTTATTAGTTCTTATTCTTGTTTTGTTGTTACTGTTAAGCTCCTTTATTACCTTTATGATTCTTCGATCGATATTATTTTCTTGCAGCGTTCTTATTACGTCAACGAGCTGTACTCTGTCGAACGCTTGAGTTAAGTCAATAAAACAAAGGAATAATGGCTTATTAAATTCGATCGCTTTCTCTATTAATTGTCGCAATATAAATATTGCGTCCACTGTGGACCTATTCTGGCGAAACCCCTGTTGTTCTTCGCTTATGCCCACCTTGAGTGTTATTTCTTCTGCTATGATCTTTGTCATCACTTTTGATACAGTGCTTAGAAGGCATATTCCCCTATAGTTCTTTGGATCTTTCTTGGTACCTTTTTTGAATATCGGGATTGTTATACTTGTTTTCCACTGGTTAGGTACAGCTCCTGCTTCGATTATTTTTTGGAACAGGGTACTTATCTCTTGTGCCAGTTCGTCACCGCCGTATTTTATCATTTTATTTGAAATTTTGTCTATTCCTGGGGACTTTCTATTTTTAAGCTTAGCTATGGCGGCAGTTACTTTATCCTTGGTGATTTCTATTGCATCCAGCCCATCATCGTTGGCCCTCCCGTTTTCTGTTGCTCCCATATTATCATTTACGTCATCTGTAGTTGCCTCATATAAATTCTTGAAATGGGTTAACCATGTATCGGGCGAGATAATGGTTGTTTCTATATATTCATTGATTGGCTTCTTCCTGTTGCGCAGCATATTCCATATTTTCTTTTGTCCCCCATACAAGTCGTGCTCCATTTCTTTCGTGAAGTTTTCCCAGTATTCTCTTTTAAGTGCTGTTATTTGGGTATTTATTCTATTCCTTATAAGTTTGTATCTGTCATATTGCTCCATTGTCTTGTTGTTCCTATACATAATATATGCAGTACGTTTTCTTCAGCTAGGAGTTTTACTTCTTCAGTGAACCACGTTGGTGTTCCGTTTTCCATTCACAGTGATGTTCTGTTCCAATTGCTTCACTTGCGCTGCTTATTATATTGGAGCTTAGTTTTTTCCCATGCTTGTTCGACACTGTCGGCTTCTGTTATCATCTTAGAGTTTATTTTTTCTGTTAATCTTCGCTTATACAATTCCTTTGTGCTGTCATTGCTTAGTGACTCGATGTTGAATTTTGTGATATATTCTGGACGCATTTTCTTCTTTAAGTTTAAGTTATAACGAAGTTTGCACAGTACAAGATTATGGTCTGTGCCCACGTTGGCTGAGCTCAGTGTTCGAACGTCTAGGATTTGACTGGGATGTATGCTTCTGTTTGTGATAACATAATCGATAATAGGACTGTTGTCCCCGAGAATTGGACCACGTGTACTTGTACTGCCTCTTGTGGTTAAAGTATGTGTTATTGATTCTGAGCTCGTTTTGCGCACACAGTGCTATTAGCATTTCGCCATTATCGTTTATTTGCTCCTCATTGAATCTTTGCATAACCCCTTGGATTACATCATTTCCAATTCTCGCGTTTAGGTCGCCCATTATCAAGATTTTTTCATTCTGTGGTATTTGGTTTAGTGTTTCTTGAAAATTCTCATAGAATGACTCTCTCTCTTCTCTAGGTTTACTAATATCCGGTGCGTATACACTTACAATGTGTATTTTGTCATTATCAAAACTAAGTATTGTGTGTAATAATTTATCATTTATATATTTTATTTCCTCTATGTGTTGTTCAAATCGCTCATGTATCAGTAGCCAACTCCTGCTTGGGCCCTTTCACCTTTGTCCTTTCCGCTGTAAATCATGATGTAGTTTTGATATTTTGTATTTCCTTTTCCCTTTCTTTTTGTTTCTGAGATACAGCAGATATCAATTTTGTGTCTGTTCATCTCCATGATGATTTCCTGGTCTTTATTAGTCCATGATTGAATATTCCAGCATCCTACCCTTATTATTTTCGACCTCCAGATTCGTTTCTTCGTTGTCTCGCCGTGTCGTTCATCCGTTTGTTCCGTCCTGGTTCCGAGGCTATTATGTTCTTTGAGCGTTTATTAGTTTTTACGGCGGGTAGGCTGCTAACCCGTTCCATCCAACCCTTTAGTCGCCTCTTACGACAAGCAGGGATACTGTGGGCCTATTCTAACCCCAACCCACAGGGGTTTAATCACTTTAATCCGCAAGAAAAAATTTCTCAGAAAATTGCCAGGGTTGCATAAGCCGCCACCATCAGCGAGGGCGATTTATACCAACAGAAACTCATACCCGCAAAATTGCTGAACAATTCAAACGGTACGCTATCACAGCATCAAACGGAAGGACGCCGGTAACAAGAAGCAAGTTAATGTCGCTGCTTATGGCGAGAAACGAAACGCAATACAATCCTGTACTAAAGACATCAGAAAACATAGACACAGAACTGCGAACCGTAAAGGCGCAATCTAAACATAACAACTAGCATGTTAAATATGCGAACAGCCATAGAAAGACTTTCAAGATAAACAGTAAATTTCATATATCACGCAAGAGAAAAGAACAATTTGGTTACTCCTTACCATAGGTTGAAGACAATTCAGCACCCGGCCTTCCATTCTTGTGCAACCTTGCTGTGTAACAAATTATAACAAAAAACAAAGAGTTGGCCAATGGAGAAATTTGTCATCAAAGTGTAAAAGATAATGTTGAAAATGACAATCTACTCCTTGGGTTGAATGTCTAGATTTAGATTTAGGTTTTAGCAGCTTATGTTCCTATATCTTGTATTCTTATATAATCATTGTGTTTTAAAAATTTAGTTTGATTTTATTTATATTTTACTTTGAGTTTTTTTATACTGACATTTGCATTTTTTTACCTATCATGTATTGTTTAAGTTTAATCTAATCCGACCTGAGTGTGCTGCTTATAAATTTCTAAAAAAAACTCTGCTTTTAAATTGGAGATGGTTGTGTAATATTAGAAGCAATTAAAATATTAATAAATATCTAATCAAATTCAGTTCTTTTGTTCCTCTAATTTTAAAGGCTTATTGTAGAAATTTTGTTCATTTTCCTGTAGTGATGTGATTAATGCTATTTCATCTCTTTCATCTCTTGGACCTGCAAATCTTTACTCATTCATATTAATGCTCCTTCTTAAAATGCAAACGACCGTCTGCCAATGTAGATTTCGAAGCAAGATTGTTTGGCTATGAATTATTTACCAAGGAATCAGTTGTGGTCTCAAACAAGATTTCATAGAAATCGGAAGTGTAAATAATGAGGGATATATATTTTCTTATGTTGATTCTACAAGTAAAATTTTGAAAGTTTCATTGATTAAGTACATAATAAGGTTCGTAATTTTGCTCGTATAAAATATACGCTGTACAGCTTCCTCACGAAAATATATAAAAGTTTAATTTCTGTAAAATTTAAATAATCTGGTGTATAAATCCTTCGAAGCGCGTTTGTGGTGTTCAAATAGACTGAATTTGTTTTTGTTTGTTGTGTATCTTGAAAATTTGCTTGCAAAAAGGTTTTACTTGCTACTTCTAATTAAATATCTTAAAACTTTGTTTTATTTTCAGTTATATCTGAGAAACTGTTTTAATAAGTCTGGTTTAATTCGAAAAAGTTCAGTTTTAATTAAGTAACTTCTCATTTACTGAAGTTTTCCTCAAATGAATATTTATTGCCATGAAGTGGAAGTGTTTGCCCTAAGTGAGATATGATCGCGGTTAATGCCAAATTCATTAACATAGTTCAGCCGAAGTCTTGGGACAAGTTCTTGCGACAACAAGGAAACTCATTCTCGAAGGAATTCACAAGAGGGTGTTTTCATTAATAAAATAATTCTTAAAAGTTTTAATTTATGTTTCTGAAAAATATCCAACAGAAATGTTAGAATCTGCATAAATAATGCTTGCTTGTTTATTGCATATTTGTGAAATTTAGATTGCTTATATTGAAGAACGCTTGTTTATGTAATTCAGTAATAGTATTCTACCATATATATGGAGTGATTCAGATTATTGCCATTTCAGGGAGGCGATGAAAATGTTGGAGAAGATAAATGTGCGTGCGAACTACAAAATTCTGTTTGTCAAAGGTTAAAATGTGAATAATTACGAAAAATAACCAACAACTTTTCGGAATGAATGTTTATATTACAATCTGAAGGTGGTCAAAGTCATCTTTAATACGTAGCCAGGCCTTCTCTAACCCCACTTAAGTGATGACAACTGGTTGACGTTTTCATTTATTTAAAAAATAGTACCTACAGTGCAATATACGACAGGAATTTAGTTTTTGCTGCAAACATAGAATGGACATTTATTGAATGACTCGTATAATGTAATTCAGTTTTAACTTGGACGTGAAGTGTTTAATAGACATGAATAATCGTCATGCCAATATTCTTTGTATCGTTTCAATTTTATTATATGTTTCGCCAAAGCAAGTAATTGAAGAATAGTGTAATGTACTGTAGTGTACCTTTCAATCAACACTCCAAAAAGCAGTTTTTAAAACAAAGAAAGAGCACGTTTATGTAAACCTTTTCTAATTGCCATCCTTCTAACTCGTTTCAGTATTCTTCTTTAACAAGAAACTAAAGCGAGACAAATATATATTTTTTTTAATTATACTGTTGCTGTGTACCTTTGTGGTAGTAACTATACTATCCTATGGTGTACTAAGAACTGGAAAAACATCGCAGCAACAACGCTGCACATATATAACATATTGTATGTTTTAGTTCTATCGACACCATAAGTTCAGCTTCGACTTCTGCTTTAGATATGCTGCTATTCCTCACTCGATCTCTTTGAGGACTGTAACGAAGAGTAAGAGAGAAGATATACTAGCAGTTTAGCGTCAGCGGTCTCTTCTTATTCCTGGGAAGTTTAACAGATAGTTATATGTATTTTCACTAAACAATCAAGAATAAAGCAAGATCCTGTGAAGATCGCGTCACTTAGTTAGTTGTTAAGGTGGCGCATCATAACAAAATATAAAACAGGTTAATAAAATATCCGTACACACGCATTTTCATTGAGTACTCGCACATAAGATGTCAAGCATCTAATTTAGGGACTTACTTACATACAATTTATATGAAGTAACGTTCTTAATATGTGGTGACCACTAACGTCAAACTAGCCCATCTACTGCACGTTTGACAGCTGAGCTCGACAGACAACTTCCTTCAGCGCCGGAGGCATCACCTGGATCGTCTGCTGCGAATTGTCCCGCTAAAACGCTATCTACAACGAGCAGAAGTTAGCTGAACACACTCATGGGTGCCTTCTGCTGCAGTGACCAATACTAATAATCTTATTGCAACAAACTAAAAAAATAAGTGCAATAACGATTTTCACTTACAAACATCTTCATGGAACTACAAAAGCTTGCACGTCATCTACGAAGATTATAGTATAATAACCATTGGTAGGTCAATTCTGGCTCTTCCACAGAACCTTCTGCAAAGCATGAAAGTTTAAAAATATATAGAAACACTCTTATTAACCACAGTAGTACAACTATTGGTTAATCACGAACAAGGTAAATTTTCACAAATTCAAAATCATCAAAGTCGGCTGTCGCAAAACTGCACGTCTCTTTTGCATGTACAATTCATCCGTGTGCTTGGAAACTTGCACCTCCTTCTTCTACCATGTTTGTTTTTACCTTTGCATGCACTGCACATGTGTCCATCGCCATCTTCCTTCAGTGACTCTGCAGTCATACCTGCAATCAAACCATTTGAATCCCCATTTAAATATGCACCGTATTCTCCTGGCAAATTTATTTTTCACCTGCATGCTGTTCAAATTTTCAGATATAGCCGCCGTGTTCTAGCGGTCCTGTTGTTGAATCTGTATGTAAGATACCTACGTTCTCGTGAATTAAATTGAAGTCTGAGGATTCAGACACTGATTCTGATTAGCTATCTTTGTTACATATAGATGATCATAAGTTAGAAATACACACATTAGCTCTTGTTTTAGTCCAAGTTGAACAGGGAGTTAAGAACCGATATTTAAAGAAACATTTAGATCATGCGAGCATGAGAAACGAGGCAAAGGAAACTGAAGCATACGATATACTGAACAGATGGGAACAATCGTTGCTGGCTGCTATAAGCTACAGTCAAATCTTTTTACATTTCAGCACGCTTAATAATGGTCAAGTTCTGTTTTGTTGGCTGGCTGTCAGGTAAGTAGACAGCAAACCGGTTCTGAAAATATGCTGCTTTGCGATAACTGCACAAAAGCCACCATCTGTATTGTCTCAAACCAAAACTGACAGGTGTACAAAAGTGGGACTGGTATTGCAAAGAAGCAAAAACAACGTGAAAAGGAAGCAAAACTTAAAAAATCAGAGCCAGAACAGTCTCCAGAGAAGAACAAAAAATTTAAAAAATATATCAGATGAAGAAACGTCCGAAGAGTCTGAGGAAACTATTCCGGAAGAAGAGGACAAAGAACAAAAGAAAGAAGAAAAAACAGAAGCGATAGATGCCGCCACGTTTTGGTACAATCTCTTTTTCACCCGCATGCGGTACACTTGTGTCCATTGACATTCAGTGACTCTACTGATGTACCTGCATGCATGTTTACGTGTAAACCTGCACAGTCGCCAAGTTCTGATGCATATTTTGTTTAAGAGCCAAGTCCGCAACCTGCTATCGCTGCCACGTACATCCATAACCTTCTCTGATCCGGTACTTGCAGCAACCACTCGTGCTCGGTCACATGTCGACCATCACACATCAGCAGTTGCGTCGGCAACCTGCTATCGCTGCTCACGTACATAAATTACCTACTCTGGTACGGTGCATGTAGCAACCACTCGTGCTCGGTCACATGTCGACCATCGCACATCCGCAGTTGCAACCGCAACCTGCTATTGCTACCCACGTACATCCATGACCTACGCTGGTCCGATACGTGTAACAATATTTGTGCATGGTCACAAGTTTATTAACTGAATAACCACATATCACTGAAAGGGATTGCCGGGGCGATCAGTTTTATTCAGCTGATCCCACTTACTTTTTAGATTGATATGAAGTTGCATGTCTCCATGTGTTTATTTACTTCTTGCTATATTTTTATATTATTTTTATAAATATGATTGCCGTTTTTCTCTCTTTTTATATAAACGAGCTATAAAAATATCTTCAAACGTGCACACGCATTTTTATTTAATACCCGAAGATAATACATCAAGCTTTTAATTAAAGAAATTAGTTACATACAACTCATATGAAGTGACAGAGCAGAAAACCAAGAATAAAACGTATTATGATCTCCAGTGCTAGAGCTGTTTTATTAAATATAGACAGTCGTAAAACCACATCGGGTTGCAGTGCTACAAAGTATTCGAAATTATCTTTCAATACACTGCCATCGTAATTATTTGGGCGAAAGGACGTGATATGACAGCAACTGCTACAAAAACAATAAGATTTTTTATTGTTGCTTGATTCAAGAGTAGATTATAGAATCCCTAAATTTCTTACTGCTATCGATTTTTTTAATTATGATAAGTTTAATAATCCAGGTAGCACAGAGAATTCGTTAACACAATACTCTGAAAGAAAGCACACAAAATCAGGTAGCAATAACATAAACGAGACGATGTAATAATAGCAACGTATAATAATCACAGATAATGAATAACATACAAAGCCAGCTCAGTATATAAGGTTATTCAATCAATATACTTAAGTATCAGTTGCACCTCAAAACATATAAACTCGAATAACATTTATAATATTCTAAAGTGTACAAATACACACAGACTACGTTAATTAGAACATTACAAACAAAATAAATGTGTCGAGGAGACCAACAATAGGCTCCGAGTATGAAAATCATTGACTGTATTAGTTTAACTACAATTGACGGCAATGGTTCGATAGCAAACGTTCAACTCGCGGGATTCTGAAGACACCCAACAAAACCTGCTCATAGAACAGTGCAGCAAGAACCAATTACATTACTAAATAGTCACACGAAATGCCTGAGGGGCTCTACCCAAGCGCAAAGAGCACCGTACTAAAATTCAAATAGTGTTAAAAAGGAAAACTTGACATAGCATTACATCAATTTCTTCGTAGTGTTCCCAGGAATCAATTAGCCTTAGGACGTCCAAGGACGAATGCCAGACCAAGGCAACCAAATAAGAAGAATCGACACTGGAATGCTACAACGAGGCGCTTAAAACTGGAATACTGCAGTAAAGCCAGCACTTGCAGACTCACATTCGAATAGAAAGGACATGAAGCCGTTGCTTTAATTATGCATCAAAAATGCCGTGTGTACGCCGATCTGTACCTCACGCCAACAGCTGGTAATATTGGGCCTCACGGTAGCATCTAAAACAATGCTAAAGTACTATAAAACGTCTAAACACGCGGTACGACGGAAGCTTAAATCAAGTTACTCTAGACATCGCCCAGATGCAAAACGAATTCCGACCGCTCGCTAACCAACATGTTCCGCCAAAATTGACGTAAGTAGAATTTTTCTTAAAAAGCCGTCCAGAAAAGCATAATCCGCTGAATACAGCAAGAGCTAACCCAATACTTTAGAGCAAGAACTTGCTGATCTCTAGATGACCAAAATGGAAGCTGAACTGCTCGAAGCTGTAGTATAAAATGAAAGAGAGAGCGTACTTATAAAAACTCATCGAAACGAGGAAGGGTGCGCGCGAAGTTCAGAATATGCGCCATAAATCCAAATTTAACCAGATCGCCCTCATTGACCTGTAAACCTAAATAGACTCATTCTACATGTATGAGGTTAATCACATTTGTGTGGTGATTTTTATCCAGTTGCAAGTAGGGTTTAATTGGCTGTGTTTTCATGTTCAGTGATCTTTGTGAGCTGTTGTTTTTGAATTTATGATTTTGTAGGATGTGATACATCGATAGCTCTAGATAATGATTAGTGACTTTTTTTATTGCTGACATCCAATTCAGCAGTGACTTTAGTCCACTTTGATATTCATTTATTTCAAAGTGCATAGTTTTGTAAAAACGTATTTGTTCCACATCGGATTAACAGTTAAAGAAGTCTCCAAAGGGCTTTACTCAGAACTTTCCTCGCAAGTGGAAGTTGTGACACTAAACAATTTAAAAGTCAGAGATAATTAGAGGTAAAAAACCTTAACGTTCCTAATAATAATGGAACAATAAAAGGAAAACACTTGGTAATGCCAATTACAACACTTAAACAACATTACCTGTGGTGAGATTCGAACTGCAGCGCCCGCAAACGTCACTGCGAATGCAGTATCCTGCGAGTAGACCACTTCTGGTTACACGCGGTTGCATTCAACATAACGCACTTATTCGTTGACCCTTTTTGACTCTGCAGCATTTATCCTGTATGGTTTGCGAAAAGTTCGTTCCCCACATTTCGTTCCCCATATTCGTACCCCACATTTCGTTCCGGGATATTTCGTCTCCCCACATCTCGTTGCCGGAAACTTCGTTCCCGACCGAGCTCAATTTGTCTCCTAGATTACAGGGTGTTGAAAAACGAGTGCAGCGATCGGAATGCAGGTAGAAAAATGAAATATATTTTAATTAATTTATTTATTATAATAAACTTATAAGATCTATATACAGTATGACCTTGAGTTTACAAAAGGGAATTAAATTTTATTTTTAGTTTTACATACAAATGTTATAGGAATTATAATTCCTGCTTGGTTTGTAGAGAATTTTAAGAAAATTTTTAGTTTTTCAAAAACAAGTCGGCCTTAACAGTTAAGCAAAAACTATTTTCTTTTCAGGTGAACTACCCTTTTTGTTCATGATACGCAAATATTACTAAGAAAAGTCGTCCAGAATGAGAAATTATGGCCCTATACAAAATACAGAGAGACTTAGATTAAACCGTCATTTTTAATAAATACACTTTATTTTGTTCTTATAAGTTTATTATAATAAGTAAATTAATTAAAATACCTTTCTTTTTTTAACTGTATTCCGATCGCTGCACTCGTTTTTCAACACCGTGTAATCTAGGAGACAAACTGAGCTCTGTCGGGAACGAAGTTTCCGGGTACGAGATGTGGCGAGACGAAATATCCGGGAACGAAATGTGGGGTACGAAATGTGGGGAACGAACCTTCCGGATCCCATCCTGTATATATTGGGTCCCATTTTTGTCAAGTGCAAAGCCTGAGCTATGTGCAAGTTAGTACTTTCATCTAATTCTCAGCTAAAGAAAAATAAAAACGTTTTATCGTTTAAAGGTGTGCACCTTGGAATGTTGGATCCAAAATATACCTTTTTTCGTCGACGCTAAAAACCTGGGCTATGTGCAAAGTATTACTTTCATTTAAATAATAGTTTTTTGAGTTGAAGCAAATATAGGCGCAAATTAATTTTTAAATGTACTCACCCTATATATATTTACCTAGATTTTCACGGTTTTATGCTCGTCTGAAAACTGCCTGTTCTGCGAGTTGTGATGCGGTAATTTTTAATGATTGTGAAGAGTTTATAATTACAGTTCTTCAAGTCACGTTAGCATTTCTTTATGCTTCAGGTGGCATTCCGAGATCAAGCCATGCGTAATAACTAATTCCGCCGGTATTGTAGAAGTCTTATTCCTCTCATTTTAAAAGTTCAACAAGGACATCGTCTGGCTCTGCAACTCTGTCATTTTTTATTTGTTTGAGCGCTTTTTTGATCCAGTATTATTATATTTATTTCAGGAACCTCTTCGGTGAAGTGTTGGTAAGTTGGCTCTCCTGTCTCTCGAGCTGATGGCCAAATGGTTAGTTGAGGAGTAAAGGACTCTATGTATAGCAGTATATCTCCGCGTTTACCTAATTTTTCCTTAGGTTTATGATTTCTGTTCTGATCTCGGTTGTTTTTATTCTAAATAAATACTTCTGAACATTGGCTCTCTTGAATTACTTTAGGCTTGACTTTTTTATTGCATTCGCCTACATCTGCTCTAACTTGCCTCCAAATGTTATCTTATTTAAAGCACTCATGATCGATATCCGTCTGCGTCTGATTTTATCCAAAATATCCAAATTAATTAGAATTTCTACCACATATTTATCTCAGTCCATCTCTAACTAGAGTTCAAAGATAATACTACTTACATTTTTAAAAGGGTCTACAAGTAACCTTATATGTAATTTACTGTTTTTCATCAAAATGTGTAACGTTTCGCTTGGGAATCTAAATTCTAAAGATACGTGAAACGTATTGGAATTTAATTCGCCGCTTTATCAAACGTTTGCATCTCAAGACCGCGCTAAGAAGCGATAGCGCGAACCAGTAGCCGATGCGCGACGGCCAGGATTGTACGTAGGAGTGTTTCCCCCGCTATCTAAGTGGGGAGCGCGAGCACCGACCAGGAGCTGCTGAAACGTATAAAAAGGAACGCCCGACAGCTCCTAGACAGATTCTCTTCCCGAGTCCTCTCCTAAACTCCTCCTGATCCACCGGAGCGATCCCTCCCTTGCTTTGGTATGGTTACTGTCTTAGCAAGGGAGAAATCGCCTAAATAAAAGTTCTTGCGGGTTAGGTATGGTTACTGTCTTCCTGCAAGAACACCCGATAACCTAGAGATCCTTATCAAACCCGTTCCTGAAACGTCATTTATTTAAGGCGAAACCGTGGCTACTAATTAGCTTTCCCCGCATCCCTTGCGACCGAACCGATGTTAGTTAAAGACCGAAACCGTGGAATTTGTAACTAACGTTCCTGCAATCCGCTGAACGAGATCGCCGCCGCCGCGCCGTCCCGAGTTCCGAGGCGCATTTCCATTTGCGTTTTCGAAACCGTATTTCAACCGCATTAACTCGCCCGAATTGTGAGGCACCAGGAAGTAATCAACAGCCCGCCGCCGCCAGGCTGGACGCATACAGAGATTATGCGATAAGGGACCTACCTGTAAGAATCACCGCCAGCATCCTATGAGCATTTCCGAGGCCCTCCGAAAAGGATCTCCACACCGCCGCAATCCAGTCGAAACCGCAAATTCGCTTGAATAGCGAATTTCCCGAATTTCCCGAGAGTCCGACCGCTGCATCGTTTCGAGCTGCGGAAGCCGACAAATCGTCTGGCGGCCCCCGGTCCGGTTTGGTCACACCGAACGCGAACTCCTGCAACTTCCTATGCCGGCAGGTATGTTCTTGAAACACCATTACTAATCCGAAGTGTTCGCAGCAGCTAGCTAGTGTAAACAAATATCACCTGGTGCCTGCGACCGACGACCTTTACTCCGAAGTCCATGCGCGAGGCAGCTGGCGCGCGGCTGACCCACTCCGAGACATCGCCCAGAGGCGTAACATGCGCTAGGCCGGGGCATTCTGCCAAATCCCTCCGCCGCCGCGTAGCAGCCCCACCGGCGTCCAGGAGCAACCCCTGTTGATACAACTACCCCTCTGTCCGTAATATACAGTGTGTCCTTTTAAGTTTGAGTTAATGTAAATAGTTAAAACAGTATATTTTATTTCTATTATTTATCTTGTGTTATTTATTGATCTGCACTATATCAGAGCAATTTGAACGTATCCTCCGACTTGAGCATACCTGAGGCAATAAGGCCGCATAAAATATTTCTAAATAAGGGCGGGCGTTACATGGCGCCCGAAAAGCAGGGACAGCTCGAATATGAGTAGATCAATAAAAACACTCGCTCGCCGACCCGATTTATCAGATATTGGCGCCCGAGCCCGAAAAATCCTGTAAATGTTATTTGTGTAAATAATGCATTTTTTGTCAAACTGTTCCAGTTGAGCCGTCCAGAAAAATGTACCAGAAGGCCTAGTCCTTAAATACCCTCAGGGGCCAGCGGTTAACTGCTGGTACGGATTTTGGCGACCCCGAGGTACCCTAGCTGATGTCCGAAGATACTATGGACCGTCCAGGACAACCCAGATGTCCGCCCGCGTAGTATCACTGGAGAACCAGACCGCCGTTACAAGCACGTCGAAACCGCGATGTGCTTCCGTTCCGAAACCAGAATGTTTCTTTTGGCACGTTGAAACCGCACGTTGCCTCCGCTCCGAAAGCCCTGGATATGTTTTTTTTGCACGTGAAACCGCAACGTTGCTCCCGCTTCGAAATTCCAGGAGGTTCTTTGCACGTTGAAACCGCAACGTTGCTTCCGCTCCGAAACCTGAATGTTTTCTTTTGGCACGTTGAAACCGCAACGTTGCCTCCGCTCCGAAAGCCCCTGGATATGTTTTTTTGCACGTTGAAACCGCAACGTTGCTCCGCTTCGAAATTCCAGGAGGTTCTTTTGCACGTTGAAACCGCAACGTTGCTTCCGCTCCGAAACCAGAATGTTTCTTTTTGGCACGTTGAAACCGCAACGTGGCCTCCGCTCCGAAGCCCTGGATATGATTTTTTTTGCACGTTGAAACCGCAACGTTGCTTCCGCTCCGAGAATTCCAGGAGGTTCTTTTGCACGTTGAAACCGCAACGTTGCTTCCGCTCCGAATGCTTTTGCAAGTTGCTTCCGTTCCAGGAATTTCCTGAAGTTGAATGCATGGATGCCTGGAAATTCGTATAAATGCCGCCCTAGTTAGCGCAAGTTGTTCCGAATGTTTTTCTCTTCTGAAGCGTGCTCCTTTTGTCACCGTAAACCCGGACATTGACAGGAGATTGTAGATTTAGCGTCAAGCTGAAGGTGAAAAGATGTTTTCCTGTACCAGAATCCTGTTTGCCGTTTTCTGGAGTTTGTACGCCGGTTCCCGCGCCTCAACGATTTCCTAGCCTGCCAGTTATGTGAAAATAGGTTGTCCGAAACCTGCATGTTTTCACGCGATTTAAAATAATTTCCAGAATGTTTATACAACGTGAACCGCAGTGTTTTGTATTAGCTGGTAATCTGAACTTGTGTCACTCATTAACCAAATCCAGAGCGAGCATTTCGCCCAAGGGCCTACAAGAAAGCTTGTTCTATCCAGAAAGTGTTAATGTTTTAAGTGCAATTTAATGCGCTACCCGAAGTTACGCCGACGCCGCAACGCCTACATTCTTCAGTAGCGCAGTTGTGGGTGCGTGCATAAACGTCGACAAGATGGCAGACTGAAACCGCAGTTTCGTATCATCTTGTAACGTGAACTTATTTTCATACGTTCGCCCAAGGGCATACAAGAACGTACGTTCGCTCCAGGAAACGCTGAGTTTCTAAAAGGGCTATTCCGAAGGCATTTCAGTTGCCTTATATTTTGCATGCCTGCATCCTGAATATATAATCCGAAAATTCTCGGAGAAGATGCCCATCACGAAGCGATTTCCTCCGAAGGATGGGTCATGTGTAACGTTTCGCTTGGGAATCTAAATTCTAAAGATAGCTGAAACGTATTGGGAATTTAATTCGCCGCTTTATCAAACGTTTGCATCTCAAGACCGCGCTAAGAAGCGATAGCGCGAACCAGTAGCCGATGCGCGGACGGCAGGATTGTAGTCGTAGGAGTGTTTCCCCCGCTATCTAAGTGGGAGCGCGAGCACCGACCAGGAGCTGCTGAAACGTATAAAAGGAACGCCCGACAGCTCCTAGACAGATTCTCTCTCCGAGTCCTCTCCTAAACTCCTCCTGATCCACCCGGAGCGATCCCTCCCTTGCTTTGGTATGGTTACTGTCTTAGCAAGGGAGAAATCGCCTAATAAAAGTTCTTGCGGGTTAGGTATGGTTACTGTCTTCCTGCAAGAACACCCGATAACCTAGAGATCCTTATCAAACCCGTTCCTGAAACGTCATTTATTAAAGGCCGAAACGTGGCTACTAATTAGCTTTCCCCGCATCCTTGCGACCGAACCGATGTTAGTTAAAGACCGAAACCGTGGAATTTGTAACTAACGTTCCTGCAATCCGCTGAACGAGATCGCCGCCGCCGCGCCGTCCGAGTTCGAGGCGCATTTCCATTTGCGTTTCGAAACCGTATTCAACCGCATTAACTCGCCCGAATTGTGCAGGCCAGGAAGTAATCAACAGCCCGCGCCGCCAGGCTGGACGCTACAGAGATTATGCGATAAGGGACCTACCTGTAAGAATCACCGCCAGCATCCTATGAGCATTTCCGAGGCCCTCCGAAAAGGATCTCCACACCGCCGCAATCCAGTCGAAACCGCAAATTCGCTTGAATAGCGAATTTCCCGAATTTCCCGAGAGTCCGACCGCTGCATCGTTTCGAGCTGCGGAAGCCGACAAATCGTCTGGCGGCCCCCGGTCCGGTTTGGTCACACCGAACGCGAACTCCTGCAACTTCCTATGCCGGCAGGTAGTTCTTGAAACACCATTACTAATCCGAAGTGTTCGCAGCAGCTAGCTAGTGTAAACAAATATCACCTGGTGCCTGCGACCGACGACCTTTACTCCGAAGTCCATGCGCGAGGCAGCTGGCGCGCGGCTGACCCACTCCGAGACATCGCCCAGAGGCGTAACATGCGCTAGCGCGGGCATTCTGCCAAATCCTCCGCCGCCGCGTAGCAGCCCACCGGCGTCCAGGAGCAACCCCTGTTGATACAACTACCCCTCTGTCCGTAATATACAGTGTGTCCTTTTAAGTTTGAGTTTAATGTAATAGTTAAAAACAGTATATTTTATTTCTATTATTTATCTGTGTTATTATTGATCTGCACTATATCAGAGCAATTTGAACGTATCCTCGACTTGAGCATACCTGAGGCAATAAGGCCGCATAAAATATTTCTAAATAAGGCGGGGCCGTACAAATGTGCTATACGTTATTCGTAAAATACTAATAGTAGAAACATTGTTGAACCTCTACTACTGTTAAAAATTTCAAATCAGATTTGGCCTTTAATGTTTTTTACTTTCATCGTCTAAAAGACGAAGAAAGTATTGTAATGGCAAGAAAAAATCACTTTCATCGTCTAAAAGACGAAGAAAGTATTGTAATGGCAAAAAAAATCACCTTCCGATATCTCTCCAGATATGAAGAAAAACAGGTTTTCTCAATTCCGTCCGTCTGTCTGTCTGTCTGTTTGTCTGTCGGTTGGCGGTATAACTGAAAAACTATTTGTTGGAGGAAGACAATATTTTGGATACACATTATATATCTACCTGGCATAAAAACGAGAAAATTTCGGACAAATATGTATAGAATGAGCACCTTAAAAAATAATATTTTTTTAAATTTTTAATTTAACTTAGCAATAGATACAAGTAATAACTTGCACATATCGCAGGCTTTATTATTGCCAAAAATGGGACACAATGGATACAGAATAAATGCTGTACGGTACAAAAAGGAGCAACGAATTAATGCGGAACGTTAAATACAGCTGGAACACAGGAATTCGAACGGTCGCCGTAGCTCTTGAAGCGAAACAATAAAATCGAATGGGCCGGCTCTTTTGAGAGCGCTGAATTTGAGTCGCATTACCGGTAATATTTTTATTTTTGTTTTAACTAAGATACAGAAAAGTAACAATTTGCACATAGTTCAGGCTTTACTCAGATACAGCGGATGTGCTCTTTCTGCTTTACAGCGTAATAGGTGTCAACGAAAAGAGGTTCTATTTAAGTCAGCCGGGCCGCACGTAGTCACGTACTGCTCGTAGCACCGGTAGAAATAGTAGATTCTCCTTGAAATATCCCACAAAACGTTGGGATTGCATACGCATCCGCCTGCCTTTCGAATTCCACCACCGGTAATGTTTTTTTTATTTAGAAATTTATTGAATTTATTAGAAACATGAAGATATTTTTACCCTTAAGTTAATTTGATTTCTAAAATTATTTAGTGTCACAATGTCCACGAGCAAAGTTTTGGGTAAAGCCTTTTACAGATGTTTTATTATGGGGAAGTTAAGGTTAATTAGCTACATATGAACATATGGTGAGTCTATAGCTATATGATACACCGCAAGAGAGAGAGGAGAGAGTTGTAATAAGAATATAATCTTATATAAAGTTTATTGCAATTGTTTTCATGAGATTTACTGTCTATGTTTTAGTAAAATAGTGTAGTAAGTAGCAGCAAATCTATAAAACTAAATAACTTGCACGACAGCGAAGTAAGTAGGACTTTTTTTATATAAAGCAAGCAAAAAATGTTTCCTCGTCAAACTATAACATTTTATTAAGTGTAAGAAGACTATTTTAAAAATAATCTAATGGAATTTGGGAAGGCCCAGGAAATATCTCAAGATGTTGATTTAGAAACTTAATTTTATTTTTAGTATTCTACCAAGGGTAATATTCAGATTAGCTTAATGGAATTTTTATCACATCATAATGTTCAACAATTATATTAAAGTTTGTCCCAGCTTTTTGCAGAAGCATAAAGTTAAATACAATCTAAAAGATCCTTTCTTAATATTTCGTAAGTCAACGAGCCATTAGAGTTAATAATTAGCTGTGATATATTTAATTTGTGGAAAATGATG
The DNA here is from genome assembly GCA_940337035.1 of Agriotes lineatus. Taxonomy (NCBI): domain Eukaryota; kingdom Metazoa; phylum Arthropoda; class Insecta; order Coleoptera; family Elateridae; genus Agriotes; species Agriotes lineatus. The sequence goes on along the minus strand of CALNHX010000735.1, from coordinate 40,276 downwards.
AATCCAAGGGGCGATGGACGTTTTTCACAGAAATACAACATAATTCTGGTCATTTAGTCAGTTGAATATAGTGAATTTATTTAAGATATTTATTATGACACACAAGAGCGCATAAATATGTATTTATGTTTGCAATAGAAAAATTACTTGATATCTATTATAAAATTTAATCTGACATTTGCACATCGATCAATAATTCTATCTAGGGTGCTGTAATATAGGTGATCTAAAGTTCAAGAAACAGTTTAACTCATCTTTTAATTACAATTCCAAATTTAATTAAGCAAAATAATAATTCGTCAAAGCTGCACAGGAAGATTGAGACGCCGAAACTGAATTAAGTAATCCCGTGCGCCGATTAAAGTAAAATTATAATAATATTCCCCCAACGTTAATTTATGTCATTTAGTTTGATTTAAATGAGACGTAGTTAATCCCCAATACTAAAGACCTCTCCAAGCCGATCAATCAAATACTTGTCTGATTGTTCAGCAGATTGTGAAATATAATCTGCACCGTGATTCGAGCTTTTTGCATCGCTCGAAAATGTATTTAAGCATTCCGCTCCAGTGAATTGAAATGCTACATCAAAGAGCAATTGTGATGTTTGTTTGAATTGTTTGGGAATTAAATTTATGTGGGCCACAAATCTGTATCCCGTCAAGTCAGCAATTGCGTACTTACCATTACGAAAGCTATTCATAATTCTTGGATTTAGTTGGGTCAAAAGAGGACCTTCGGAGGTTAATTAATCCTAGTGTGTATAAATCCACCCATTTTCAGGACTTAATAATCTGAAATCTGTGCATTTTACGGGTCACATTGTTCGAACTTTTGTTCTTGGTAATTCTCCGGGAAGGTCCTAATTAATCGCAAATATTTTCTGAAATTATGCCCCCGTAATTGCGAAGGGATTATACTTTGCTGACACATCCCTATGATATATACAGCCTCTTGGTTAAATATTCTGGCGCGGGGCCCGCTATAAAAGTGCTTTTAGGATTGAATAAATTTGAGAGTTATTTGTACAGCTTTGTGTGTAGAAGTTGCTCGTTTTATTTTACAATTTGGTTAATCTGTCTTAAACGCAAAGTACGAGCATACCAGGGAAAGCACAGTTTAATGGCCACTGTAGAGATATCCCAAATTAAATGGGCTCATTTACAAGCCCATTTAAATTATTTACTTTCCCAGTAAGAACAGGGCCTATTAAAATTTAAATTTCTCTATATGGACTTGCGCGTTTTTGGCAACAGATCTAAATTAGAAATTACAATAATTACAAACACGTGTATTTCGCTGGAAGGGATGTCAAGAGATTGTCTTATTCGTTACAACCGCCTTGCGCAGAAAAACAAATTTTGAGTTGTTTTCCAACTACCATCCCGATAGGCTCAGAATAGCACGAAAAGTTTTAAATATGGGGGGATGACTAAGATTTACAGAACTCTTAGCAACTTACCTTTAAAAGAAAGCATGTGTTTAAATATTTGATGAATTAAGTGCTTGTAAGCCACTCTTTGCTCGAAGTTGATTTAAGATCGGTTCGACTCTTGTTCCACCAAGTTTCAACTTACAGACAGGTAGAACTTTACGTTAGCGAATGAAAGACATCGTGTTTTTAAAAGCAGTTAATGGAATGGAATTAAATGACCTTCTAACATTCTATTCAATTACAAATATACTTATAGGATGAGTAAAAGCAAATAAACGTTGAGATAAAGAAACCAGACCTAAAATTTTACGAACAAGTAGTACACACATTTTAAAATAACATATTTATATTGTAACTAGCATACAAATATAATTTATCTACGACCACTACTAAAAGTAGGTCTTTTAGCGCTAGCTTTTTTCACTAAAAGTGACGTTTTATAGTTTACCGTGGTTAAAGAAATCAGCTGTTTACTTTTAGCTCTAGTGCTAAAAGCGAAGTGAGGTTATAAAACTACAATTTCGAACTGGAAGTGAAGTTGTAAAGTTATTCTAGTTGCTTCTTGCGTTACAGGTAAAGTGTTTTTGAAATAATTAAAGCGTTATGTAGTGAATACACTCAGATGTGGAGTATCAATAATTACATTTCGTAACTCACCTTGACAGTGCTGGCGTGGTAAACAATCGTCCGCGATTTAACGTTTCTTTACGAAGAAAACTGTTTTTAAAAAGTTACACTTTTTATTTACAGAAAATAAGGAGCAGAGTTACAGCATTCGATACAGGTGCAAGCTACTATTGTCTAAAATATTCCCACAGGGGCTTATAAATGAAAGATAACAGTCTGTATGCAATATTATATCTAATCAAGCGGATGCAGTCCTATCTATAAAAGCACAGCAGAATAGATCACGTAATTCCTCCATCCCTAGCGATGAATATAATAGGAGATTATATTCAGACAAGTCTGCGAAATTAATTAATAAGTTCAACTAACGGATGTTAGGCATTACGTTTACAATAAAACGATAACAATAATTTTTGTGATTACATATATAGCTTAATCTAAGTTGGCGTGCACTGGACCAAGGGTATTGAGTTAGAATTTATATTTTCAACTTCTCGATTAGGAGGTATTGCTAATTTACATAGGTTATTCATAATTGATACACGTTTATAATAAAAGTAAAGAGTTAGGCATATTACAATAATTACCATTACAATAACAATAATTAGGGAGCTAAAACTTAAATATTCGTATTTAATAGAGTCTAGATTTTCAAGTGTTGAAATTTCTTTAGTTAATTTTGCTTGGTTCTGAACAAGATTGTGGACATTAACTGGTGACAAGTCAATTTTGGCTATTTCAGGTTTATATGAAGGATTTGATCGTAGTTTTCCAATAGACATTAATTCAATTTGTTTTTCCTCATTGGGGGACGATTCAAAAGTAGTCAACAGTTCGTTTTGATTTATCAGAGCTGAGCAACCTTATGTGACATGTAACACAATTGATCCGGTAATGAGTTTTCTATTTAGGGAATCGATGCATTTTATATCAATGATAGTTTTATTAGGAGAGCTAACGATCCAAGTTGATCGGTTTATTTTTACTATCTTTGTGGAGTGTAAATGAAATATAAGAGGTTGGCATGTTTGATCGTCTTTAAGTGTTAATAATTGTGTCTCGCACAGTTTTGAATTTGGTATTAAAAAGTGGTCGTTTTGAAGGCAAAAATAATGAGAAGGAGTGACTTCTATGCAGCGATCGTTATTAACAGGGGTGCTAAATTCTGTATTGAAAAGAATGGTGTTGTAAGTAGGTATTATCATTTGAAAATAATTGGTATTGAATGCAGGAAATGGAATCAATTGTATGTATTGATACTTGAAATGTGGTTTTATCAAGAGAACCTCATATAAAAAGGTAAAAGTGGTATCTTTTTGATAAGCTTTAATTTGGATTAATGATTCATATAAATGTAGATTTTCATGAGTGACGGGATAAGGAATATCTAGAACTCTCTTAGCGGTTGTCTGTAAATTTTGTAGGGTTTTAGAAATTTGTCCTAGAGCAGATAGCAAATCATCATTATCGATCAAAAATAAATGTAACTGGTGTGTTTGAGCAAATGTTAGTGAAGCCTCGATGTCAGTACATGTTGAAATGAATAATTGCAGCGATTGGATTGATTGATCCAGGATAGCGAAAGTAGAGAGGGTTCCTAAAATTTCGTCAATTTTTAGTTTAGTATCGAGAATGAGTTTATTTAAATTTTCATTCAGAAGATTTTGGTTGTCTGCCAGATTTTTAATATTTGTGGCAAAAGTATTAATTGTATCGTTTAATATATGCGCTTGTTCTTGCAAAATAATTTTTTGTGTGTCGGTGGATTTAGTTAATTTGTCTATTAGCTCGTCATATCGTCTACCATCGTCAGCATTAAGGTTTCCCGTGAGAAATTTTACTACGTTACCAAGTCCATCTATCAGTCCTCTTTTAGATCTATGTTTTATATAGATTCCAGGAAATAATTGATCTACTAGTCGATCAGCTTTACCTAAATATTGTTGTATTAACATTAGTTGGTTATTGTAATTAATATGAACGTCCATTGTTACATTAAAACGTGGGATTTGATAATTTTTATTGTTTAACAAAGATATGGTATTAAACAAATTAGTTTTGAATGATTCGTAATTGTGCAGCAAGGGAGAATAATCCAATATTTTTATTAAGGTCCATGTGCTTTCTTTTAGGAGGGCTTTTCCTTTGACAAAAGGGTAAAGTCCGGGGTTGTCGTTCAGTGGGTGGATCGTTACGTCGCAGTGGACGAAGGTCCAGGTGAGGACGATGAGGGTGGTCGTCCTGAAAAGGGCATCAAGTCGTTAGCATACCTTTTTATTAATGTGTTTGTGGGTATGTTTCGCAAATCGTATGTGTCATGTTCATGGGCCTTTTCGACTACGTAAGGTCCCATGAAGCGTGGTTTTTTCTTATTTCGGGCATTTGTTTTAACGTATACTTGGTCACCTATTTTAAAAGTTTTTGATTTACGAGATTGGTTGATTTTAGCAGTACGGTTTTCTTTAGTTTGACATTGTTCGTTTTGAAGGTTATTATAAAAGTATTTCATTTTTTCTCGATGGTCAATAACGTAATTTTCGAAAAATTGTTTATCATATTCGAGTTCAAAAGGGTTTCGGCTATCAGTATGACCAAATAGGATTTCGTAGGGGGTATATTTTAAATTAGAGTGAATAGAGTGATTGTAGGCCAAAATGCAATAATGGATTTTTCTTTCTTCTGGGGTGTTTTCAAGTAGTCTATAGTGTTCTAGTAGGGTAGAGTGTAGCCTTTCTACTATTGAGTTTGACTGATGATTGTAGGGGGTTGTTACGTGTATTTCAATTTTGTGTAATTCTAAGAAATGTTTAAAAGGTTGTTTATTAAATTCTCCGTCGACAACTAAAACATTTGGTGTCGTATAGGTCGTTATGAAATAAAACAATCTGTCTGTGATGTCTATAATGTTACTCGACACTAAAAAGTATGCTTGTGCGAACTTCGAAAATGCATCTATTAATGTAAGGTATTTTCGTCCGTTAACTTGAAATACGTCCATATGCATAGTATGGAACGGTCTATTACAGGTGGGTGTTAAATTAAGAGGTTGTTTAATCGGGTGTCTATTGTATTTGCATTGTTTGCATATTTCACAAGAGTCTATATAGGTTTTAACATCGCTGTTAATCCCTTTCCAATAGAATTTTCTTTTTAAATGTTCTACAGTTTCAGGGATTCCTCGATGATTATTTTTTCCTTGGTGGTAATTTTGAATTTGGTTAATTCTCTCGTTTTTATCTGTTATGTATGTAACTTGAGTTAGGCATTTATAAAATTTAGGGGTATTTTCGTTAGATACAGAAATAATGAAATGAGAAAAATCGTTGTATAAAGAGTCAGTGGGAAAGAAGCAGTGGTAACTGACTTTGGGTAGGCACTGTTCGATTAACAGTTCGTGAAATTTTTCGTTTTGATTAGCCTGATTTAGGTAAATTTGTATTACTCGATTTCCATCGATACTTGTGGATTTTATTTGTTTAGGTAGTGGTGTTTGTATGAATTCAATTTGATTAGGAAAGCATTGGAGAGGTTTTTCGCAAATGGGTATTGCGGGTGTTGAATCTTCTTGCGTGTGCATTGTGTTGTCGTCTGATTCTACATCATCGGGGTTGTGTGCAATTTGCGGTGTTGGGTTTTCGTTGGTGGTGGTAATCGGGTTAACAGTTGGAATATCGAATAAGTCAGTAAGATTTGGTGTATCGGGTCTATTATGAATCATGCTACAATTGTCAATGTTAAGTTCGGGAGTATTAATTCTTTCGGTGGTCTGTAAGATGTCGTCTATGTCGTTAATGACATCTTCTGAGACAGTTAGGGGATGTAGTTGAATACGAGAGAGAGCGTCTGCCACTTTGTTGGTTTTTCCCGGGAGATATTTAATTTCGAAATTAAATTCTTCTAATTTTAACGACCATCTGGTCAATTTTGAATTCGGCTCTTTGAGGTTTCTCAGCCAAACTAAGGGCCTGTGGTCAGTGTACAAGATGAATTTAGTTCCGTATAAGTAGGGGCGAAACTGTTTGGTAGCCCAAACGATAGCTAACAATTCCCGTTCTATCGTGGAGTACTTTTGCTCGGTTTCATTGAGCGTTCTTGAAGCGTAACAAACTGGTTTTTGGTTTTGGGATAATGCGGCTCCTAAAGCGATTTTCGAAACGTCTGTAGTGAGTTCAAAGGTCTGGGTAAAGTCAGGGTATTGTAATATTGGTTCGTTAATAAGAATATTTTTGGTGTGGTTGAAAGCGTTTATAAAGTCCGGGGTGTGTTGGACGAGATTATTATTTTTTAAACATTGAGTTAGGGGTTTAGTTAGTTTAGCAAAATCTTTGATAAATTTACGGTAATATCCTAATAGTCCTAAATAACTCTTGATTTCTGTTTTCGACTTGGGTATAGGAAAGTTTTTTATTGCATGAATTTTTGAGGGATCCGGTCGGATTCCTTCAGATGTTATTACGTGTCCTAGGTATTTTACGGATTTGTGTAGAAATTCGGACTTATCTAGCTGAATCTTGAGATTGGTGGTGCGACATCGTTGAAATATGTTTTTTAGTCGGGAAATGTGTTCATGTAAGGAAGACGAGTAAACAATGACGTCATCCAAGTAAACGAGGCACTGTATAGAGGTTAAACCTTTGAGAGCCGTGTTAATCATTCTTTGAAAGCAGGCTGGGCTATTTTTAAGCCCAAAAGCGAGTCTTTTAAACTGGTGATGGCCTTCCTCTGTGGAAAACGCCGTTTTTTCCCTGTCCTCATTTCAATTTCTATTTGATGGAAGCCCGAGGCTAAATCTAGGGTGGAAAAATAGTTAGCACGACCTAAGTGATCTAGTACTGTTTCGATGTTGGGTAATGGAAATTTGTCCTCGATGGTGTTTTCGTTTAATTTGCGATAGTCGATTACTATGCGCCATTTTTGTTTATTGGAAGCATCGAGCTTCTTAGGAACGATCCATATAGGAAAATTGTATGGACTCTCGGATGGTTCAATTATTTCGTCTTGTAACATTTTTTCTATCTGCCTTTTGACTTCTGGACGATGTACATGGGGGTACCTATATGTTTTAGTAAAAATAGGAATTTCGGTTTTTGTCCTAATTCGATGTTTTACGAGGTTTGTAGCTGTTAAAGGAATTTCCGGATGATAGAAGATTTCTTTGAATTCAAGACATAAATTTGTTAACAAAGATTTTTCTTCGGAATTTAAATGTTCCGTTCGTAGATTATTTTCTAAGTTTTGTAGCAATAAATTTTTTGTACGATTATTATGTGACGGTTGATTGGTAGTATAATGGTTATTAATTTGAACCTGATCGATATTTTGGTTGTCAACGTAGTCGGTTAAATAGAGTGGGTTGTTGATAGTTAATGTTTGTTCTTCATCAGAGGTATTAATTACAGTAGTGTAAAACCAATTGTTATGTAATCGAACTATAGCGGATGGCATAGCCAAATGTTGTGTGAAATTTAGTTTAGGTGAAATTTTATTTCCATTTGTACCTACTGCGGGTAATTTGACGGTTTGTTCTGTCCTAGGTGGCACATGAATGCAAGTTAGTGTGTGTTGGTTAATTTTGGAAAAGTTACATTGATTTCTTTTTTGTATTTCTTGCTTTACTCGGGACTCGTTATAAAAGAAAGGTACTGTGGTTTTTTCCGTTTGGATATGGTTCCAACGGTAATCGACATTTGCAGGTAGATCTGCAAGAAGGTCTGATCCGATTAAACCAACATATTCTGGGTGAAAATTGAATAAATAAACTAAGTGATTTCCCTCTTCTTTAAATAGGCTGGGTATGGGAATTTCGGCTACTTGGTTATGGTGTGTTGTACCATGAGATGTTATTATCTCAAATGAATGTTCATAAATAGATTCGGGAAAATGTTTTCGTACAAATTCGGGTGAAAGAATGGTTCTGGAACTGCCAGTATCGATCAAAAGTTTTTCGTTAGTTTGGGGTATTATTATAAAAGGTAATGAAGATTTTGGATTTATAGAAAAAGATTCTAATTGTTCTCCGAGGCATCTATTTGAAAATTTACATCGTCATAGCATTCGGGATTGTCATTTTCGAAATATGTGGGCATTTCGTGCTCATTTTCGTAATATTCTGGATACATAACTTCCTGTTCGTAATTGTTAAATTCGGGGTTTTCTTGTGTATTTGGTTCTTGGAGGTCTGTTGAATACAGCTCTTCCGAATAAAAGTTGCGTGGTTGTGAACTTTGTCTGATGTAATTAGGCTGATTTGAAATTTGATTGAAAGTATGATTAAAAGGTCTCATAGGTGGATTAGGGCGTTGGGCTTGATGAGAAGCCGGTCTTTTTTGAATGGTGCTTGTTTGCATCGACTCTGGACGATTTTGGGGTTGATAATTCCTTTTTGGAGCAAAGACATTTTGATTGGATTTTGCAAATTTAGATTGGGCGACTGGGAATTGCTGAGGTGGCTGATTAAAATTAGACGGGTAAGTTGGATTGAAAGTTTGCCTAAACTGAGGGGCAATACGGCTTCCTATATATGCTGCATTGTGAGTTTGAGGGCGATTTTGGAAATTAGGATGTAATTTGTTAGGATTTTTAGCCTGGACTGAATATAGGCCATTAATGACAGGTTTATGTTGATAACTATTATGATTAGAATTTTGGAAATATCGGACGTCTAATTCGTCTTTTATATATGCTAAAGCTAATTCAAGGGTGTTAGGTGCTCTGCTACGCAGAAAGCTACCAAGGGGTTCCATTAGTCCTCCTAAGTATGTTTTGAGTGCTAAGTCTTTTGCGTCTTGGGTCTTGTAATCTTTTATTACTTGTTGTTCGTTTCCTAGTGAAATTTTAGAGTTAAGAATAGCTAATAGAGATCTGATTCTATTGTAAAACTCAATAGGGGATTCTTTCGCCATTTGTCTCATTCTGGTTAAATCGATTCTAATGTTAAGCTCGGATCGTTGGTCTCCGAAATTATTTATTAAAGTTAATTTTAACTATTCCCAACTATTATAAATTTGTCCGGTGACGACTTCTAAAGCGGCACCCTTTAGTCTATTTCGCGCTGATGAAAGTAAAAGTTTATTTATGTAAGCATTATGATCCTGTCGTTGCCAAAATTAACTAAAAATATCCTCAACGGCCCTAATGTACTCGGCGAGTTCAGCAGGGTTTCCGTTGTATGTGGGAATTTCATTTAATAAACTGGTGTGAAAACCAGCGGGGTAGCCAGCAAAAGGCGGTTGTTGTTGTTGCTGCTGCTGCTGTTGTTGCACAACAGGAGCTTGTACGGGTGGTACAAAGCCTTGTTCATTCGCCATTTGACCTAGTGTTAAACGAGGTGGGCGTAAGGAAATTTTTCCGATAAATGTCGATAAATTTGTGTTTCGGTCGTGTTCGTTTTCTCTATCGGACGACGTGTCCGTGTCTATCATGAGCGATCACTTTCACTAATTTTTAAATTTGAGTTATGTTAGTAGGGGCCTATCCAAGGGTCCTACCCATTGCTCCAGAATATCGCTAGAGATTGAGTATCGATAATCGATACGCTAGCGGGTCACGCTTACCAAGAGCAACGTGAACTTATAACTAAATTGCAATGATTAACAAACAGTCGATCGATCGGCTTATATTGTCTATCAATATCAAGGCAATCAAGTAACTGGTTTGATAAAAGCACTTAAATTAAAATTAATTACTGTTAGTAGACGTTTAAGTTTTTAGTTTAAATATTTAAATTTTCTTACTCTATCCTCATGTCGAGGGCGGCTGCGATTAGCCCGGTGATCCCAATGATCAAGGTATCCTCGATGGATTGATTTGGTTCCAATAACCAGGAAACTGCAACCAGCGATGCTATTCACCTGGGGCGATGCTTGTCCCCGTGGCTCGGCCTCGGCGGTGCATATGCAGTTGGATGAACAGCTTGTAGTTCCGGATGAACGGAGGATCGGGTTGTAGACAATTAAGAATTGATATTCAAAGAGCAATTACTTGATTTTAATTTTCGAAAATCTTGTAAAGCCCTTTTGTCTATCCGAAAGACTGCGCCATTTAACTTTTCTTTACGAATAAAACTGTTTTTAAAAAGTTACACTTTTTATTTACAGAAAATACGGAGCAGAGTTACAGCATTCGATACAGGTGCAAGCTACTACTGTCTAAAATATTCCCACAGGGGCTTATAAATGAAAGATAACAGTCTGTATGCAATATTATATCTAATCAAGCGGATGCAGTCCTATCTATAAAAGCACAGCAGAATAGATCACGTAATTCGCGCGGCGTGGCCAACTGTTTATTATGACATAAATTAAAAGTGTTGCAGATGCAAATCTTTGTTAAATCGATATTTATGGATTAATAACGGTAAAATTAAGGCCGTAGATAAAATATTGTATGCAACGCGTGCTAAAAGTCGTTTATGCACGAGACATGTTATAAAACTCAGCCTTCGGCTTCGTTTCATAATTTTCATGTCTCGTGCATAAACGTCGACTTTTAGCACTTGTTGCATAAATAGCTATTTTGTAGATAACAATGGAAGTACAGTATGATCGACAACTTTTAACCTCTAGAGGGCTGTGGATTTTTTTAAAACTTAATTTATGTTGGCAGTGATGAGTAAAGCTACTTAATAATATAACATACACAATTTTGATAGATAAACTTAATTTTTCCAGGATGTTTAATGCCGAGCACTAGGTGGTGCTGTGTATGGGAAATGCAGGAAATCACTTTGGATAGTTGTAGTTGTTTTTATTACTAACATTTATATGTATTCAACAAGAACGTTTGTATTTGTTGAAATGACAATCCTGACATAACCTTAAACTGACAGATATAAAATGCTAATGTGACTTTTACTACGACGACTGCCATCAACATGTTTTGACAAAATAATTCCGCAGCCGTCTAGAGGTTAAAAGTTTTCGATCATACTGTACTTTTAATTTTACAACAGTAAAATACCAAATATAGCGCTATATTGGCTAACTCCGCCCTAACGCCGTCGTGGTTTACTGTTTGGGGTCACCGAATTCGGTGTCAACCTTCAACTATGTCATGTCGTTGATTATTTGTAGATGTTCACAGATGAGCGACAACATTACCATCGCCATCATCTCTAAGTACAGGCTCAATTGCCTGTTTTTTCACGCTTTGCTATTTACAGACTGTGTACTGACGTCGATTCTCAGTCCGTAATCCGTAATCCAGAGGCAGAGAGCAGCAGTTGAAACCTCTCCAGGAAGCAAATACAAGCTTGGCGTCCTTTAGCGGAGACCGGAAGCGGGATCGGCGTTTCTTGGAGGAAAAGCAAAGGCAAGTTGGCGTCTTTTTGCACTTGAAAAGCAAATTCCAGGTTAGCCACAGTATTTGATTCTTATAAAAGCACTGTTACAATTTACCTGAAGTGAACTGATTAATTGTTGGTTAATTTATTTTCACATTCCTTTGAATTTTGTGTGCTTCGAACAGCTTTGTTGGGGATTAATATTTCTGGTTATCTGTCATTCCTTAGAATCGAGCATTTGCCATACAGTGGTTAAATTTATCAACAGTGTCACAACCGAACCTGCAGATAAGAGTCTTAAATTGCTAGCCGGCGCAAAAATGAATAAAATATAGAAACAGCAACATACTCTTTACCATACTAAAACAATTAAATAATCATATTTTTAATTATCCTCAGAGAGCGGCAATAAAATTAAAAATAAGTTATGTTGTAATGCTGTGTGGGTGATCAATTTTATTTCAATATTAATTAATAATAATAAGAAGCACTAAAAATAAGAGCTGATCAACATAATACATGTTGTTCCGAAATACTGTGCAAATATTTTCACAGATTAGATAGTCTATCAGATGTTGCAAATCTTGTATTTTTTTCATTTGCAGTGGGATTAGGCAACAAGTACTTCATGATTCGCCAGCACACTATCAACTGAAGCACGTAAACTATTTTTGAGGCCTTCCTCCTGCTTCCTAGCTGAGTCGGAATAATTATTTACCAGGGTGTGCTTTGCCATTTCAGCGGCTCATCTATCAACCGTCAGAAGATGTGGTAACGAGAGAACTCTAAGCTCTACGGTTCCTTTTTAGCGCATTGAAAGGTTTTTGAGGTGGAAAATTAGCCTCTCTCAATCTGTTTCTAACAGTGTTGTAAAAAATATCACCATCATAATGTCATAATAGATCATAGGCGTAGACTTATTACGTAGTAGACCACTAGTTATAGCCGTATATTCTCGCTAAACAGAGAAAAAAACTTCTCACAAAATGGGATCGTTAATAGTATATTGTGCAACAAGTTTAGATGTTTTCTTGAACAAGTATGGCTGGTTTGAGTACGAGCATCAGCGAGTACGTAAACGGCCATATGAGTTTAGTAAAACTACTTTTCTAACATGTTGAGTATACTATTTTATCGCATTTCATATGAATTGTGAAATATTAATTTTTTACATGAAAGTGTGGTGTGTCGAAATGTAGTACATCACCAAATGAAATGCGATAAACTGCTTTAATTAATTAGACTAAGAACAAATCAGGTGAAGTTATTTATTAATCACCACAAATTTTGTAACGTAATATGCGCTACTGGTAGTTAATTATATTTTAGCGGTTAGTGCTAATGCTTAAATGTTTAAATGCTACTGAATGCATTAATGTTGATATTAACTGATATTTAAGTAAACACAAAATATTGGATCTCATATTAACTGGGTAGTTGATGTTCATAATCGTCAAGGTTCGTAACCAATGATATACGGCGTCAGATTTTGTTGTTTTCCTGATAGATTGTCGGACGGATTAATTATAGCGTGTGTTGTGTGTTATTTGTGGGGCTAAAGTACGTCACCACGTAACTCAAAGGGTAAAGTGCATCTGCTAAGTAAATGAGTTAAAACACTGCCCAGAGGAAAGTTCTTCCTGTCTGGATGGTTGAGTTAGAGGGAATTTTGACCTAATTTTCATTCGGCTTGGTTGGATTGTAAACCACCTACTGCGATGGATTTCTTTAAAAAGTGCAAATCTCTAGTAAGACATTATTTTCCTTGTAGAATTGTAGTCTGATTATGTTCTTCGTTATCCCGGCACAGTCTTAAAATCCCGAAGCATGATGCCTTAATCCTGGTTAGCTGAGGTGAATTTTCATTATTTTGGCTGTTCCTATGTGGAAACAAACCTCTGCTCTAGAATCAAAGACTGGTTTGCTAGGGGTAATCTAAAACGCAATCCATTAGAGCCTTTTTCGGGCGAAGCTGTACCCGAACGTGACCCGGTGGGGGTTGGTTTGTTACATTGTTTTCTTTAGCTGTAGTTTCGGCAAGTACAGCATTTCAATTTTATACTTTCGTTTAGAATTGGAATCTTATGTGTTCGACTTAGTCGTAGTACGATTATGTATCTTCACTCAGAAGTTCGTTGTGGCTATAGTGAGGACCATTCCCTTCTATGATTAATTTGAATTATTTACATTCAAGATTTAGTCTTTACCTTATGAAATTGTGGTTGCTAATGAAACGTTATCGTTTTAATTTTGGTATTCGCACTAAAGATTCAGTGTTTACATTATTACAGTGTGGTAGTTAACCAAGATTTATTAGGTTGTAGCTGCAAGAAAGTTTATTATAATATGTATTAATGTAAGAGTAATTTTTGTGTGGAGTTAAATGTTCAGTAATATTTAAAATTTCTATATGGAAGTTAACATTGAGTCGCTGATTAGCTAATCAAATTTTTACACTGAACCCAAACAGCTCAGATACTTGCCTTAGTATGGAATTTATTACATCAGATTTTTGCACCTCTTGTAAAGGAATTACACTGAATTTAGGAGTGTGAAATTTAATCACTCAGTAACTTTTCTTATTCTCAATTGCTAGGGTATAGGAATAGCATTATTGCATTAGCATGTTAATTTTTCTGATCCCTCTTAGCAGCGATTGCAGCAATTACTTTCCAATTAATCATCTAGCAAATGTATTAGATAAGGTTTTCCATGTTAAGCCCGAATCAAGTATTTAGATATGGTTAACTACTTTTAAGTATGGTCTGTGATATTTATATATTGCAATGGTCGTGTGCTTGTAATAATAATTGCTTAAAGTAAGCTGAGATGTGATATTCATAAGAGCTGTTGAGTTGAAAGGTAGAGTGAACTGTCTACGTACATTTTATATTAAGTAAATATAACTGATATAAAGTTTGAACGAAAAATGTCGTTTAAAATATAAAACAATATTATAAATGTATGTTCCAACTTGAATAAATAGTTTCATGTATAGAGCTTTAGTATAAGGTCCTGCTTATTGCGCATGTCCACAGTCAACCTCCTGATTGATCACTTGGGCTTACTTGAATTCACGCCAACACAAAAAAGCAGTGGTTCCAAACAAGCCACCGACATCGCCCTGTGGCACTGGTGTTCTAGCTTTATTAGGTTAGTTGCAACCTTTGATCGTGTTTTAAATTGAATGCCATAAGATACTATGTGTCGTTCTAGCCTGTTTAAGTTGATTGGTGCCTTTGATTGTCTTTTAAATTTAAACCACATGAGATTATTTTGGAACCGCTGATCATATTCATGTCCGAAATTATTAAATGAGCTAGTACTGAAACTTATTTAACAGAACATAACTGGTGCACCCGGTAAATTATTAATTACGCGTTAATTTTTAGTTCTGATACATTTACATGTTTTACAGTTGGTTTGTGGAAAACCAGTAATTACGTATCGACTTATGCATCTTCACCACTCAGTGTATTGGCTATTATTGTATGATATTCAGTGCTCTTTCGGCTTTTGTTGAATTTTAGCTCGTTTTGAGCTACTTAGTGCTTAGTTGTCTCAAGTATCCAGAGGTGAACGTGCCAAATAGAACTACTTTGCGTTCTTTATTCTAGTAGTTTATTACCTCTAAGGTAAGTCGACCCCGACTCATTCTTCCCATCTTTCAGTGGCATGTTTCTGTTCAAGAACGGTCAAAAATCTCAGTAACAATGTATTAAAGCTATTTTGCTTATTTTCGTATTTTCGCATCTTGGACGTAACATTTGCGTTCGCACTATATTTAGTCATTACTGAATGTCCAAATATGGAATATATTTTACGCTGTTGTTGTGTTTAGCAGACAATTTTAAGTTGTGTCTATCTAACTATCGTAGTATTTAAGTTGACATGTGCACGTTTCATTTTCTATTCTGATTTATATCTATTTAAGCTCCATTTAATAGATTTCATAATGACAGCTTTGTTATACATGCCACTTCTGTAGTAGCGAAATGTAAAAATTCAAATTGAATTCAACAACATTTCACATGAAACTGTAGTGCTGATATATAAAAATGAGCAAACGCTTCGGTTACTCCTATACGATTTCAGAATTTATGATACCGTAAAGCGAATTGTTTCTACATAACTGCGCTTCGGACTATTTTGGTAAAATGTTGCCATGGACGCTGTTGTAAAGCTAGTAATATCAGCTGTAGTAAAGTTTATATCGTAAGTAAGGGAGTTTAGCTTGTTCATGAAGTTATTAATTTGTCGAAGCTTAAGGGTAAACATATTGCAGACCAAGGAAAATGCTATTACACGAATCATGTTTACTAGAAGTCGTTAATTTAAGGCCTCCATTACAATTGGAATATAAATTAGCGTTAAAACTGCTAATTCTGAAATAAAATAGCAATAAAACGAAACATCCGTAAATAAGAGTGCAATAAAACGTTAATTTAGATTATCTGCAATTTACAGTTTCGGATGTAAATTAGAACTCATAAATAGTCGAATAGTCGTTCTGCTGTTAATGTAAACGCCCCGGTTATAGAATTCTTTTAAATATGAAACTAACTTGAGATTTTTGCCGATAGCATGTTAGCAATATTAAGGGGTATGTTGACACACACTTCAGGAATCACAGCAATGTTTTGAATCAAAACAAAGATACACCCACACGAGTTGTGGTGCTTTGTGAATGTGTTTCTTTTGTAGTATCCAATTTAAAAAAAAAAGTCATAATAAATATGCGTCGGTATGATACTTTTAACACAATTAAAAGTTGTATTACTCCTTTAGGACAAAACAAAAATTTCTCCCAACAAATTATAGTGCGTTGGTTTGAGGCTGGTCAGTATTTGTAATTGAATTTTCCCCTGTTTTATCGACAGAAGTTCAATAACAATGAGTACTAACATATTCTGCTTACCTCAGTTCGTGGTTAGTGAAAGCTCTTGTTGAAATGAACCTAGCAATTGGCTAAGCTGTACAAGTCTCTCCAAATCTTTAATCAAATAAAAGTAATTTTGTTTACACACCAAAAATCAACAATCAGATATATATTCTGTTGAAGAATCAATGCTGAATAATACTCGTGTTAAATACTAAACAACGAAGCGGGTGGCTATTTATACCGCATATTTATACACACAATAATATTAAAACACGCGCCAAGAAATTCTGCTCTACACTATCTAGCGAAAAATAATGTGCCATCTACTTCCTAGCTGAGGCGGAATAATTATTTACCAGGGTGTGCTTTACCATCTCAGCGACTCATCTATCAACCGTCAGTAGATGTGGTAAGGAGAGAACCCTAAGCTCTACGGTTGCATTTAAGCACCTCGAAAGGTCTTTGAGGTGGAAAATTAGCCTCTCTTGTTGAAAATATCATCATCATAATGTCATAATAGATAATATGCGTAGACTTATTACGTAGTAGACCACTAGTTATAGCCATATGTTCTTGCTAAACAGAGAAAAAAACTTCTCAGAAAATGGGATCGTCAATAGTATATTACGCAACAAGTTTAGAAAAGTGAGGTTTTCTTGAACAAGTATGGCTGGTTTGAGTACGAGCGTTAGCGAGTGCGTAAACGGCCATACGAGTTCAGTAAAACCACTTTTCTAACGTGTTGAGTATACTATTTTATCGCATTTCATATGAATTGTGAAATATTACATTTTTACATGAAAGTGTGGTGTGTCGAAATGTAGTACATCACCAAATAAAATGCGATAAACTGCTTTAATTAATTAGACTAAGAACAAATCAGGTGAAGTTATTTAGTAACCACCACAAATTTTGTAACGTAATATGCGCTACTGGTAGCTAATTCTATTTTAGCTGTTAGTGTTAATGCTTAAATGTTTAAATGCTACTAAATATAGATATTAACTGATATTTAAGTAAAAACAAAATATTGGATCTCATATTAACTAGGTAGTTGATGTTCATAATCGTCAAGGTTCGTAACCAATGATATACGGAGTCAGATTTTGTTGCTTTCCTGATAGATTGTCGGACGGATTAATTATAGCGTGTGTTGTGTGTTATTTGTGGGGCTAAAGTACGTCACCACGTAACTCAAACGGTAAAATGCACCTGCCAAGTAAATGAGTTAAAACACTGCCCAGAGGAAAGTTCTTGCTGTCTGGATGGTCGAGTTAGAGGGAATTTTGACTTAATTTTCATTCGGCTTGGTTGGATTGTAAACCACCTACTGCGATGGATTTCTTTAAAAAGTGCAAATCTCTAGTAAGACATTATTTTCCTTGTAGAATTGTAGTCTGATTATGTTCTTCGTTATCCCGTCTTACGGCACAGCCTTAAAACCGCGAGCATGATGCCTTAATCCCGGTTAGCTGAGCTGAGCTGGCATTATTTTGGCTGTTCCTATGTGGAAACAAACCTCTGCTCTAGAATCAAAGACTGGTTTGGTAGGGGTAATCTAAAACGCAATCCATTAGTGCCTTTTTTGGGCAAAGCTGTGCCCGAACGTGACCCGGTGGGGGTTGGTTTGTTACATTGTTTTCTTCAGCTGTAGTTCCGGCAAATACAGCATTTCAATTTTATACTTTCGTTTAGGATTGGAATCTTATGTGTTCGACTTAGTCGTAGTACGATTATGTATCTGCACTGAGAAGTTCGTTGTGGCTATAGTGAGGACCATTCCCTTTTATCATTAATTTGAATTATTTACATTCAAGATTTAGTCTTCACCTTATGAAATTGTGGTTGCCAATGAAAAGTTATAGTTTTAATTTTGGTATTCGCACTAAAGATTCAGTGTTCACATTATTACATTGTGGTAGTTAACCAAGATTTATTAGGTTGTAGCTGCAATAAAGTTTATTATAATATGTAATAATGTAAGAGTAATTTTTGTGTGGAGTTAAATGTTCAGTAATATTTAAAATTTATATATGGCAGTTAACATTGAGTCGCTGATTAGCTAATCAAATTTTTACACTGAACCCAAACAGCTCAGATACTTGCTTTAGTATGGAATTTATTACATCAGATTTTGATATTATTTTTGCACCTCTTGTAAAGGAATTACACTGAATTTAGGAGTGTGAAATTTAATCACTCAGTAACTTTTCTTATTCTCAATTGCTAGGGTATAGGAATAGCATTATTGCATTAGCATGTTAATTTTTCTGATCCCTCTTAGCAGCGATTACAGCAATTACTTTCCAATTAATCATCTAGCAAATGTATTAGATAAGGTTTTCCATGTTAAGCCCGAATCAAGTATTTAGATATGGTTAACTACTTTTAAGTATGGTCTGTGATATTTATATATTGCAATGGTCGTGTGCTTGTAATAATAATTGCTTAAAGTAAGCTGAGATGTGATATTCATAAGAGCTGTTGAGTTGAAAGGTAGAGTGAACTGTCTACGTACATTTTATATTAAGTAAATATAACTGATATAAAGTTTGAACGAAAAATGTCGTTTAAAATATAAAACAATATTATAAATGTATGTTCCAACTTGAATAAATAGTTTCATGTATAGAGCTTTAGTATAAGGTCCTGCTTATTGCGCATGTCCACAGTCAACCTCCTGATTGATCACTTGGGCTTACTTGAATTCACGCCAACACAAAAAAGCAGTGGTTCCAAACAAGCCACCGACATCGCCCTGTGGCACTGGTGTTCTAGCTTTATTAGGTTAGTTGCAACCTTTGATCGTGTTTTAAATTGAATGCCATAAGATACTATGTGTCGTTCTAGCCTGTTTAAGTTGATTGGTGCCTTTGATTGTCTTTTAAATTTAAACCACATGAGATTATTTTGGAACCGCTGATCATATTCATGTCCGAAATTATTAAATGAGCTAGTACTGAAACTTATTTAACAGAACATAACTGGTGCACCCGGTAAATTATTAATTACGCGTTAATTTTTAGTTCTGATACATTTACATGTTTTACAGTTGGTTTGTGGAAAACCAGTAATTACGTATCGACTTATGCATCTTCACCACTCAGTGTATTGGCTATTATTGTATGATATTCAGTGCTCTTTCGGCTTTTGTTGAATTTTAGCTCGTTTTGAGCTACTTAGTGCTTAGTTGTCTCAAGTATCCAGAGGTGAACGTGCCAAATAGAACTACTTTGCGTTCTTTATTCTAGTAGTTTATTACCTCTAAGGTAAGTCGACCCCGACTCATTCTTCCCATCTTTCAGTGGCATGTTTCTGTTCAAGAACGGTCAAAAATCTCAGTAACAATGTATTAAAGCTATTTTGCTTATTTTCGTATTTTCGCATCTTGGACGTAACATTTGCGTTCGCACTATATTTAGTCATTACTGAATGTCCAAATATGGAATATATTTTACGCTGTTGTTGTGTTTAGCAGACAATTTTAAGTTGTGTCTATCTAACTATCGTAGTATTTAAGTTGACATGTGCACGTTTCATTTTCTATTCTGATTTATATCTATTTAAGCTCCATTTAATAGATTTCATAATGACAGCTTTGTTATACATGCCACTTCTGTAGTAGCGAAATGTAAAAATTCAAATTGAATTCAACAACATTTCACATGAAACTGTAGTGCTGATATATAAAAATGAGCAAACGCTTCGGTTACTCCTATACGATTTCAGAATTTATGATACCGTAAAGCGAATTGTTTCTACATAACTGCGCTTCGGACTATTTTGGTAAAATGTTGCCATGGACGCTGTTGTAAAGCTAGTAATATCAGCTGTAGTAAAGTTTATATCGTAAGTAAGGGAGTTTAGCTTGTTCATGAAGTTATTAATTTGTCGAAGCTTAAGGGTAAACATATTGCAGACCAAGGAAAATGCTATTACACGAATCATGTTTACTAGAAGTCGTTAATTTAAGGCCTCCATTACAATTGGAATATAAATTAGCGTTAAAACTGCTAATTCTGAAATAAAATAGCAATAAAACGAAACATCCGTAAATAAGAGTGCAATAAAACGTTAATTTAGATTATCTGCAATTTACAGTTTCGGATGTAAATTAGAACTCATAAATAGTCGAATAGTCGTTCTGCTGTTAATGTAAACGCCCCGGTTATAGAATTCTTTTAAATATGAAACTAACTTGAGATTTTTGCCGATAGCATGTTAGCAATATTAAGGGGTATGTTGACACACACTTCAGGAATCACAGCAATGTTTTGAATCAAAACAAAGATACACCCACACGAGTTGTGGTGCTTTGTGAATGTGTTTCTTTTGTAGTATCCAATTTAAAAAAAAAAGTCATAATAAATATGCGTCGGTATGATACTTTTAACACAATTAAAAGTTGTATTACTCCTTTAGGACAAAACAAAAATTTCTCCCAACAAATTATAGTGCGTTGGTTTGAGGCTGGTCAGTATTTGTAATTGAATTTTCCCCTGTTTTATCGACAGAAGTTCAATAACAATGAGTACTAACATATTCTGCTTACCTCAGTTCGTGGTTAGTGAAAGCTCTTGTTGAAATGAACCTAGCAATTGGCTAAGCTGTACAAGTCTCTCCAAATCTTTAATCAAATAAAAGTAATTTTGTTTACACACCAAAAATCAACAATCAGATATATATTCTGTTGAAGAATCAATGCTGAATAATACTCGTGTTAAATACTAAACAACGAAGCGGGTGGCTATTTATACCGCATATTTATACACACAATAATATTAAAACACGCGCCAAGAAATTCTGCTCTACACTATCTAGCGAAAAATAATGTGCCTCTACCCACAAAAACCTGTCTCTACTAGACATTTATATTAACCATAATCAACGCACATCTCCAACAGCTGCTTCTACTGCATAGATGTTCAAAGGCAGTGCACACAGAACCATAACATTAAATCACTTGCAGACAGCTGCTTCAAAGGCCGCCTTTGTCATCATCATAATGAATCAATAGATACCAACCTCGATGTCAAATCTTGAATTGCTAATTACAGTATAAAATCACCCTGCAGTGATGACTAATGAATGCCAGTGGCAAAGTACATTTGATTGGCTTTCTGGTTTCAAATTGCCAAAGCTTCTATTCCTTCTGAGCCGCTTACTGCATGCTTTTCTTCACTTGTATTCCTCCAAGAATCGTAGAAACTCTACTTTGGCTAGCGCTGTCTCCAGCTATAAAAGTGGTTTGCTCGACGCAAGGCGACAAAATCCCATCGCATTTTTACACGGTAGGCGCACATGCACCTTGGCGAACGTTTAAAACTTACAGTGGTGCACTTAACTAATTATAGTATAAAGTAAATATAAATTGACTGATTAACGCATGACTATTCTAACAACACTCAGGCAAACCAGGTCAAGTTCTCGTTTTAAATATGTCCTAAATATGCTTTCAATAACTAAATGTATCTGCATGAAAAATATAACGTCTTTTGCTAGGGGAGCAATCCAAACTGAACCTCAAAACATTACCCGTATTTCTTTGACTAAATACTATTTACTTATAAAGCAAATGTGTATCAATATAAAATTGAGATCGTAACAACCAGATTACTATAATATAAAATTTTCTTGGCGGTTCTCTAATACCGCGAGTGTCAATTAAACTAACAATTTACTCTCAAGTGTATAATTTAATGTTGAACAAAATCAGTTTGGTCTTTATAGTTATTTAGAAAAATAATGTGATGGCTGTGAAAAGTGTTTGCGATAGGGCTTTATAATATTAGATATCCTCACCCAACGCGTTGTATCAGACTATCTTGCTGCTATCGCGCCATTGTGCGTGAGACCAGCTACTGACGGAATTGCCCTTTTCACGCATGGACTACATCGATGTAGTGGAAGGAAAGCTTTGAAAACGTATGAACTCTTTAGAATTTTTAAAGCTACTCTAACACGGTATTCTTCTGATAGCCCATTTTGGTAATAACTAGCAATGTCTTCAGTGTTTTCAGGAAATCCATTACGATAAAATGAACTTTTTGAACTTTTGAGATAGAATTGTTTAGCCATAGTAATTACAGGCAGCAGAAGTTCTGTCTCTACAGTAATAAGTACAAGACTAAATACATACATTACTGCTTAAATAAATATAAATTATGTAGTGCATAGATAAATACCGATTTTGATAGTACCATATTCAAGTGTGGCAATAGTTAACCGATAATTACTTACTAAATATTTTACAAGGTTGTAAGTTTCATTATAATGCAGATAGAATACAAGTTTTGGCTTAAACGTTTAACAGTTAAGTTACCTTGGCGTTCTAAAGATAGTTAAACCTCCTTCTAACAATTATTCATGGCTTAATGAAGTGGTAGCTAAACAAATTACAGCCATAAATGAAATGTTACGTAGGGTGGGTCAACGTAGCACACCATTTCTATCATTTGTAACTCCTAATTCGCAAATCAAATGTGCAAACCGCACAGGTTTATTCCTATTACCGATGTCACAACCACATGCTGATAATGGGATAACAAATGAAGGAAGTTAGGATATGGACCCACATTATCTAAATAGTCAGTGGAGCAGAGTCTTTCTTGTGCGAGCTTTATTGAAATATTTGTATAAAATTGTGTCGACGAAACAGCGCACCAAAACCAGCATGACAAATAGCTTTTCCTTTGGACCCGCTTATTCTATCAGGTTTTTGTTGAAAATGTTTGTCGTTCTGCGTAAAGGGTCCACTTCTCTCGTGTAAATGTAGGGAAAGTCCACTTTTACAACTGCCTTCGTACATTCAGGCGGTTGCTGTTTAATACTTACCTGATGTATGTTTCTTACATACTGGACTAGTACGTGTACAAAGTATGAAAAAAGTATTGTACTGACGCTTTACATATACCACTTTATTCACTAGTGAATAAAACAGCTAGTAACTAGTATAGAACTTATGTATAATATTTTATTAAACTTGAAAACTTAGTTGCATAACTATTCTACTATCGTAACAGAAGTACGTAAATTCAGTTTGGTGAAACGTTTTTCTGTTCCACTGTACCTACTAAATATTCTAGATTATGTTAATATATACATTTATGACAGAGCGTGCAATTTAAGTTTTTATTTCACGTTACTATTGGCGATAATTCGCATGCTATCCTTTGATAATTTAAATACTGGTATTACTTGCTGTAGATAGCATAATGGAATTGATATAGGTGTAATGGATAAAAAATATCAAGAAATATATACTTGCAATTGTTAGGTCAGGTTGAAAGGCATCCGACTTCTCAGCCGGAGCTGAAAATTTGACCCTAAATCCACATATGCCACAACATTCCGATGTTTATAATAATTAACGGAATCGTCCTACATACCACAAGATCTTGGTTCAGGGTAGGGCATAATATAACCTAGAATATGCTCGGTAGTTAATTAATAATGATCATCAGTTTTTATGTAATCATGGAGCCGGTCTGGTATTTGACGAATTTAGTTAAAGCTAGCACGAAAACACGAACACCTTAAAACGAATACTATAATTACGGGTTGTCAAGGTCGCAGCAATAACGTGACCTAATTTCAGAACACACGGAGTAGGTTAATTTAAAGCAAACGTGTTGCTGATCACTAGGTAGAAAACAGTCACATCAGAAGCTGGCTACCACGTTGATAAACTACAACGAAAGCCAGTTGTCTGCGATAGGGTTACAACTGCAGTTTGAAGTTGTAACCTTCGGCTCTTGCAAAAATGGAATTCTCAACATACACACCTTCAAACGAAAAGGAAGGCCTTGGTTCAGACGACAAAATGTATTCAAATTTAGAAAAGGAGCTGAAAACGCAGCACAATAGAATCGGAATAGATAATATAAAAATATACAGGGCTGTTCACGAGAAATGACGCCCTTGGCAAAATTTGATAGGCAACATATAATAAATTTTGACAGACCACATCAACTCGCTTTGTAATTTAAAAGAACTAAATATCGGGGCCCGAAATAATTTAGAATTATTTAGAAAAACCAATACACTGAAATATGAAACTTGACTGATAGCTTAATTAAATTGTAGGTAAAATTTGGAGTCACCAAGAATAGGGCAATTAATTACATAGACACTGGTAAATGGCCTTTAACTCATAACACTTTAACTTACACTGCTTTTTCCGCAAAAAGGAGAACGAACCGGTTTTTCGCCTCGCCGAACTGTTTTTCGCATCAAGAGATCAGGCGTGTACTGCATCAGCAGTAGACCACGGGTCATTGAGAAAAGAGTTGTGCGTGGTGTGAGCGCTATCGTTCCGTAAAGGTAGTTATTTGGGAAAGCCTAACAGTACCAATTTTGAAAAATTACAACCCTTTTCCTATATATACAGCTGAAATATCCGATCCCGTGTCGTATGAGTAAAGCAAAATTTCATAGCGATATCCGATCGGATCTATTTAGTGGAATCTAGAATCGTCCAGCCGATGTCCTTTATACTGCAATGGTTTAATGCTTAAAGTAATTCTGGTTGCCTAGGTAACATAAACTGAATATTCAAAACGAGCACAGAATTAAAGATTTTATTTACTGCAATAAACCCAGTAATTGTACAGTAATAAATGTACTCGATACGAACAGGAGTAAATGTAATTTGAGAAAAAAAGGTTGGCATTAAATTGACAGAATTCGAAAGTATTACTTTCATGATTTTAATCATAATAAATGAGTGGAATGGCAAATGTAGACTGAATTATGTATCTGAAAGGTTTTAGTTGTGTTGCGTTAAACATTTACAAAGTAATAAAATTTTTAGCATTTAAGAAAAAACAATATAGAATTTAAAAAAAGAACAGTGCATCAAAAATTTAGTCTGTAAGTAAAAATTGTACATCAAAACTTAATTCCATAAAACAAATTTTATTCATAGTTGCTAGGTAATGAGATTATCAATTGTTACAAAACGGGAATCAGCAATCCTTAATTTAGTCAGCTGGGGTTAATTGGGCTCCCAGAAATTAACAACAGTTTTTATCAATATAAAGTTACAACTTCTTACTCAAAGAGTGTTTTAATTGTTCTCCAAGTCGTTGTGCATATCTAGGTGTATAATTTGTCCAGATAGTGAATCCCGGTGAAACAGGAAATCCATCCGCAAGAATTGTCAGAGTACGTTCCACTTCGGAGGCCTTTTACGAGGAGGTATCACATCAGCCATCCAGATGGAAACCACCGGGTCCTTTTTACGTTCTAAAACAAAAAAAAATTGCCGAAAATGACATAACAGTGATTCGAATAATTTACCTGATGTAGTTTTACCGTTTTGGTCTGTTTTGAATTCAATTTGCGCTGTTCTTCGTGCGAGCAAGCCATTTTCAGGTTGAATTAAATTGTAGGTTATAAACCTGTTTGTCATACAGTCATGCATCTGTCATACTTGTTAATAATTACAGAGAGTGGCAATTGTGCTACAGATTTGGTGTACCTAACCTGAGATTAAAAGTCATTACATGCTACAGCGGAGCTTAGCCACATTAATTTGCAAATAAATAGAATACGAAGGAGCAATACACCATTCTTTTCGAAAGTCAAAATAATTACAATATTTTTAATTAGACCCGGCTTGACATAATTAATTAATTATAAAAACCACTTAATATTTTTAGGTTAGGAAATTTATTTATTAAATCAGTCTTGAAGATAAGGGCTTTCCCTATACCCATAGATTCTTCTATTATAAGAATATATTGATGCAGCACTGGAGAAACATCTCGTTGTCAGCATGTAGGTAGACGCCGATGCTCATAACCTATCTCTGAACTGCTGCTGTCTATTATTCCAGGCGAAACTCTGGGAAACAATTCACTTTACAGTTCGTGTAGATTTACGCCAATTTCGCTTGACGATTGGGATTTGGATCTATTCATTTTGGTTTCCAGATTTTCGATCAACGCCTAACGGCCGAGACTTGCCATGATCTTCGCATCTTGCTGTCGAGTGTGTTACTGCATAAGCTAAGTTATGCTATTGCAGTTCTGCAACAAGTTTTGAGGCAAAGCCCCGTTAGAAGTTCTGAGAATTCTGCTCCAGTTTATCAAAGTTTTTCCCCAAGTTACACATATGAGGATTTCCTTATTTCGCGACGTGACTTGATACGAGCGTCGGCCGAAATTAAAAATTAATTTGTCACTCGGCTGTCGCAACGCTCGTATCGATGTTAAATTATGAGGGGCCATAAATTGCCCCAAATAGCTTAGAAACGAACGAAGGGTTCTGTCCTATAGAGCGTCTCAGGGTGACAAGACAGCGTGGAGAGGATAGGGAATGCTTTCCTTATGGGATTTTCGCTCCGACGTTGCCAGTTCTATGCAACGGGCGCTGGTATAAGTTGACTGAAATAAACGAAAACCAGAATGCCACTGACAAAACATACCAGGTAATAAGGGATTCTAGTTAAGCTATCTCTATTACAATAGCCGGATTTGTTTGTCTGTGATCGGTGCGTTTTTTCTACAGAACACTTTTGTGGAGACATATGGCAGCGCTGTTTGTTGCTGTTTGCCATAAGGTTCTGTACTGTCTAGTCACCCTGAGACGCAGTATAGAACCGCGCCTTTCCGTGACAACGGCCGTTGTTCGAATTTTCGTTTATCGAGGGCTGCTAATTTTGGCACAATATGACGACTCAACCAGCCTTTGCATAAATCATTCTGTAACCCAAGAAAGCAGGGACAGGAAGCAATAAATTAATAAACAAACTAGCAGAACCGCTCAAGCCGTTAAACCGTCACTTTCGCAGAATCGAGAGGGATATGTAAAAAAGTCGAAAATCACAATAAACGGGGAAACAAAGAATTAAGCTGCATAATGAAAGCATCAAAAGTGTCCCAAAACGCGTAAGACAGCGGAGCGCGTATTCAAATTCACAGCCACCAGGGCCATAATTCACGGAGCCCAAGGAGGCAAGTGGTTCATAGATCCTCAGTCGCTGTACAACACCCTGATCCTGGGTGCAATAAATTAACTCGCAAAAACTGGCCAAAAAGAGTCCTTAAGGGTGCCCAGGGTAAAATATTGAATATTTAGAAATGGCAGTATTTATTTTAATTACTGGTGCAGCGTCAATTGAACTGCGGCTCAACACTAAATTTATTTAATTAGCGGCACGCGCAGTGAAACACGTCCGGAAATTAGAGTGTTTCGCACCTGAAACAATAACATTTCTCATATTTATCAAATCACATCGTGTTTGGGCTCGGAATTCAAGTTGTTTTTCAGGAAATACAATGCGGATAAAAGCGAAACGCTATGGAGAGGCGTTAATTAATTAGCTCCTTTCCGGTAAGAAATTCTGCAGAGGCTCCATTGTCCTCTCCCCGCCGTAAAAATATGTGCGCGGGAAGTCGCGTTCATCTCCTCTCACAGCCAATCAACAGCGAGGGAGGCAACTACCCGGGGTTTGGGCCCTTTAAATAGCGAAACTCTGATCTTAGGAAGACACTTGGTGACAAGTCCCAGCAGCCAACAGCCATCCAAGAATCAGCAGCCGCCTCCAACCAACCTAGAACCTAGACTCTATCTAGTCGGGGAAAGCTGCCCTTCTGGACCCACTGGACTCAGCCGTCTGTCGCCGTCGCAAAACACCGCCGCCTGCCGTCTTCGTTTAACTTGGACGTCGAGCCCCTTCAGCCGCCGCCTCCGAGAGAACGATCATCGCCCGCACCTGCCGCCTACTTCGTTTCCAGGACGTCGAGCCACTTCAGTCGTCGCCCCCAACAGGACGATCATCGCCCGCACCTGCCGCCTACTTCGTTTCCAGGACGTCGAGCCACTTCAGCCGCCGCCTCCGAGAGGACGACCAGCGCCCGCACCTGCCGCCTACGCCGTTCCCAAGACGTCGAGCTACTTCAGCCGCCGCCCCCGGGAGGACGATTATAGAACGCATCTGCCGCCTACGCCGTTCCTAGGACGTCGAGCCTCTTCCGCCGCCGCCCCCGAAAAAACGATCATCGCCCGCACCTGCCGCCTACGCTGTTTCCAGAACTTCGAGCCATTTCCGCCGCCGCGCCCGAGAGGACGACAAGCGCCCGCTCCTGCAGCCCGAGCCGCTTCTAGGACGCTGCGCCCTTCAGCCGCCGCCTCCGAAGGATCCCACCAGCATCCGACTACGGACGCTAATCTGCCATATTCTTTCTCTTAGCCATATGTATATATTGTCTAGTTCTAAGTTAATCTGTACAAAGTAACTATAATACATTTTTTTCTCCTATTAATCAACTGTTATCAGAGGGTAACGCCTTTTTCCCTCCTTCGACTGCCGCCATTTTTACCACCGCCACCGTTGAGCTAGTTGGAGGTGTGTTAGACTTAACGGTTAGGTAGAATTTTAGGGATGCTGGTGCGTGTATAAATACGTATTTTTGATCAATGTTATTTTAATAACATTACTGTATAATTTTTATTTGTAAAGCAAAATGCAGTTCCGCTTATTGTTGCAGTAAAATAAGCTTTCAGAATAAAGATAGGTCCAAATCATGGAGCTAAGCAGGCTTAGATTCCCCATCGCAATGAGAGCATTCTTCTGGTTGAACTTGGCCATAAAATAGGTCACCTTTTTCCCCATATCTTTCTAGTCATAAATTGACTAGCTATCACGAGTGATCACATTTCTATTTCAGTCTAAGAGCCCCTCACGTTGAATTACTGAACCCCTTCAAGCTTGTCACGTGTCGTAGATGGGGTTGCCACCTTGGGATGGACGTCTTGCTAATATTTATGAGCATAAAATCATTTATAAAATGTATTAAAAATGTATCTAAAGCTTGACGAAATATTAGCAATGAATGTTACTTTTAATATATTTTTAAACATTCAGACAAAGTAACTAAAATTTATGTTTCTGATAACAATGCCAGATCTTATAAGTTATAGTGGAAAAATCGGTTTTACTTAAAAAAATTATGGAATCAACAAACAGACAGATTAAAAGAAAATGATTAATTTATTACTAGAAGTTGTAGCCTAACCTTTAATGAATAATCTTTATTATAAGTAATTTTTCATGAAACGAATATTAACCTCGGTAATTACTATACTTTATTTTAGTTTGTACTCATCTCGTATATTTATAAGTATAAAAATTCGCTATAAATGGGTATATGTCATTTTCTCAACGTATTACGCACCACAAAATAAACTTAATATCTGGGTTGCACTGAAGTGGAAATATTTTCTTGAAAAATAGTACGACTCCTACATAATTAATATTTACGTTGTGTTCTTACCAGAGGCTATTTTTCGCTTTCCTTTATGATTGAATTTTTTGTCTTGTTTTTATGATTGAACTTTTTGTGTTTTTACGGTAGAAAAGTTTGGATTGCTATGAAGCCTACACTAAGTTAGACAGGATTTGAAATGCTCTGCTTTAATTAAATATTTAGCACTAAATTCAGATAAACACTTTAACTACAATCTTTATTAATGAGTAAAAGATTGTCTGACTCACTTGATTTCTAAATTATTATAACCTTATTGAACCCTGGTAGGAATCTATAACTTCAGTTAGATACTAATCCAATTTGTATCATTGCGAGCAAGCGAGTTAACTATATTGTTTTAAAATAATGAAGTAGCCACACGTCATTTTTAAGAAATGTTCCTTTTGATATGTGTGCGATAAGTCAACGATGCATAATTTGTAGTAAAAAAAACGAAGAGCTTGGTGTGTTTTGTGTGACGTTTGATAAAGATTGATCAATGATTAATTATTACTGCTTTAAACTAATTCCACTACAACGATTAGACTTTACTATAAGTTATGCATTTTTGACTTATCGCGTACTTATTAAAAATGATATATCTTAAATATTACTTGTGGCTACTTAATATTTAAAAAAAAATAGTTCATTCGATTACTAGTCATAATATAAACTACATTTTGCTATGAAAATGTTAAAAAACTGTCGTAGAAACTAGTTTCTTTATGTAATATATTTCAAGTGAACGGCAGCATATTTAAAATTTTATATTTGTACAATATCGTTCTCGATAGGCATATTTTCTTAATTTTGTTTTTCTGAAGTTAGCTTAAACTAAGACGTTGCTGCAAAAGTAACGATTTACCACGTGTGTTGATCAATCGTTAGAAAACCTGCAATATGCCGAATAGCTGGTTTAATTTCAATTTTAATATATTTATGCATTAGTAACGTTTTGGAAGAATCTTTGTAAAATTTCGTTCAGACGACTTGCGCTACACAATCAAGTAAGTATTACGTAATGAAACGATATTTACTAAAAAAACAAGTTTGCGCCGCCCCGGCGAAGCTAGCAGGTCGCTTGACTGAAATGAAAAAGCTACAATCCCTTCGAGGGGTGTCAAATCGGATGTTTTGATTATTTGAAAGGCGTTATGTAATAAAGGACTGCTCGGCTAGATATAGTCCGGACAAGGGAGTGGGACGACACGCCAAGGAGTAGCAATTTAAAAATAAGCTGTTATTTTTCCAGAGCGCCACAAGTTCTTTCTCAATCCGCCTTGATGCCGCCAGAACTTGAAATAGGAGAAAGAGTTGCCACAATACTTTTTGGCGATGATGTGTAACCATTCGTCGCTAATGGAAAATTACCTGGGTTGATTTTCAATGTGTTTACGACTAAGAACTGTCATAATAAGGTATTACCAAGCACACGAAGAAACAAGATATTAACATTACGAGTTGTCTACTAAATAAAGCAAAACCAAATGACACATAAACGATAAAATTAACCTTGAATCCTAGAAAAGGTCACTGGGGTTAAAGACTACCTAACTATTGTATTGTGTTTATTATATCCAGCTAATGCCAAAGTAATACCTATTAATAAACGACAAGCAAGAGCAACGGCTTGAAGAGGCTACTAATTTTGCAACAAAATAGATGACAAAATTCCAATAAAAGAGCTATAAATTGCACTAAAAACGTTAAGTGATCTTGTGTCAAAGAGTAATTATTGAAAGTCAAACACATAACCTCACTTTGACAACTGACAACTAAAGTAACTCAGCGCGCTGAACTCTGGGTAGAGCGGTGTAATAGTCAAGGGTAATACCACAAGCAGTGGATATATTTTTGGCAAATATTTTGTCGTTTCCATGTAAATTATTGCGTTTAAATTTCACGATACAAAATCATATCAAAAATGTCACGAGCCGAAGGCGAGTGACATTTAAACGTGATTTTGTTGAGTGAAATTTGCAATAATTTCTATGGAAATGGAAAAATATTTAAAATATATGTATCCACTTCGAGTGGTATTTGGGATGACTATTTAACAATATTAATACATAACGATTAACTTTATTGAAAAATAATCCAACAATTAATATAATTATTCATTCTCAATTAAATTCAGCGGAATACTTCCAAAACTCAGCATTTTAAAATTTTTAAAACAAACCACACAGTTTGTTGGGGTTTAGTGTTACGTAACCTAGCGATGTCACTAAGGACAGAACATCGTTGCTAAGCGATACTTCGCAACAAGGCTATTTATTTTTTGAGTACATACATTGTTTTGTGAATATTTTGCATGGTGCCCAATATTCAGTGATATACTGCTGTTATTGGTTGAAAAAAGCAAATGTCTGCAATGTGATTGGCTTATATGTTATAGTGTTGAATAGTCACCAATATGCAGTCGTAAGGCAATATCTAGATCAATGCCTTCCCGATAAGGTTTTTTTAACGTACGTTACTTAGTTTAAAACCGGTGAAACACTTGTACTGTATTCGCAAAGAAAAAAATTACCTAAAATAAAAAATTATATTTACTTATTTATTAGCTATTAAGGATAACCGCCAATAGATTTCAACATACAACGTGTAGATGTCTCACTGATATTCAGTTTATGTGCAGTTCATACAAGACTTCTTTGCGGAGAGTGCACGACCTGGTCAAACACATTCGTTGGTACAAACTGTCCTTGGACGACCCGAAGAGCCTTTACGTTGGCATAACACACAACCAGTGCGACGAAATTTCTCAACAACCACTAGCATTACAGCTTTACTGTGGGCTGCTTTGTTGAACTGTTACTGATATTTTTCTGAGACCTGTTTTTAACTTGGGCCGTCATTCCTTCCAACTCCGTATGACCGGAAATAATGCTCTACTAAAAAACTTTTTCTTAAGTTGAAAGAAACATGATAGCGAAAATTTTAACTGTAACGGTATTTTTTATTTTGGCACTTCGCCACTCAACATACACCCACGATACTACAAATATTTTTACGTCTGCTGATTTCAGAACATCATGGTTGATGGAGGAATGTTACGCTAATGGCCATGTGGAAATGCACACAACAAAGGGAGGCCGATAATGTGGTTTACCCTTGAAGATGTTTACAAAAACCGTTGTGTTGAGCAGCTACTAATTGAGACCAGTTATATGGTACGCCGCTGCAAGGATAGAAGGCAATGGCAGATCCAACAACGGTGACTTTGAAGAATAACTGCACTAAACGGCAACTAGCCGCTATACAACTTTGTAATTTTTGGGTGAAAATGGGGGCTGAATTATAATCTGGCCGGTAGCCGACTTGAAGCAAGTTTCACGGTAGAAGAACCATTGCACTATGCAATTACGGACTTTTACCTCTCACCACACGACACGGCTTGTCTGACCTATTGCCTAAATCGGAATTAATTTTGAACGACGAGAGGCGAGGACTCCACTAGGGACTGTCGAAACCGTGAGCGAAATGTTCAGCACACCCGATACATTTCCCATTATGCGGGGCTTAACGGCAGAAGATGTAATTCCCCATGAAAATGTGCAGATGCCATTAATGGCAGCCGAAATCGCCTACACAATCTTCGCAGCGCGAAACCTATCTGCATGAAAATTCCCACAAAATTTCCCCGTGAAGTCTCTCCCACCTATTGCAGGCCGTGTGATGCATATGGATAGGGTTGGCTTATTCCGAAATGCAACAAGAACTAACTTATTTCAACAAGCAGTGTTACGAATATAATTTAACCTAACGTCTTCGCGAAACAGGGCAATTTTAAAAACCTTGACGTGGTTGTGGTCACTATTGTAAAATTATGGTTTTAGTCTTAGAGGAACTACAATCAAGCAACACACTGCAAAAGATTGCTAAAAACTCCGAATCCACAAGCCACCAAAACCCTGTTGAGACCGAACAGAACTCGAATCAAGCAAGTAGTCAGTCTACTAACAGGCACTGGAGCCTTCAGAGAATTTATGCACAGGATCAATATCTATAGAAATAAACCTGTTTGCAGACTATGCCAAGAGGATGATGAAACAGCCTATCATATCCTCTTTGAATGCCCAGCATTAGAGCGTAAAAGACACCAACTCGATTGGAGCCTTAATTCTATTGACAACCGCAAGCTAGTAGGGGACATTGCAAATCTAGTAAAAAATACAGATGTCGGCCTGCTAACTTGAAAACTTCCGACAGTACAAAAAGCCCAAAGGGCTGACATGCGCATGCCAGCAAAAGGCAGTCGTGGAATCTAAATCTAATCTAATCTCAGAGGAAGCTTTTTTTTCACCAAACTGAAGAGCTCCCCAATCAAGTACAAGATTTTTTGTTAAATATGCTGTTAGTCACTTAATCGTCTGGAAAAGTTTGAAGAAATAACAGTTGCATCCATATCAGATAAACGTGTTCAACTGTCCAACCACTATTATTACCCGACTTTCCACAGCCAGTGGCTTATGTAATTTAATAAATTTTTCGCAAAATCTCCAATTTGAAATGTATACCTTTTTCACTAAAAGGTGATTTATTTAAGAGAGGCAGTCACAAATAACCATAATAACCGTCGTTGTGAAGAAGAAAACTCACGCTCTTTGATAGAATTTTACCGCCGACATACATGTTTAATCAACATACAGGTGAGAATGGTGTGAAACTGTTTAATTGGAGCCCCCCTTTCTGCCGTTCAGAGCTGGGCAAATTACTTTTAAAAAGTAATTAATTACTAATTACCAATTACCGCCCAATGCAGTAGTTTAATTACCAGATATTCAATTACTTACAGGAAATAGTAATTCAATTACCAATTACTTCGTAATTGTAATTGTACAACATTAATTACTTTTTCAATTACTTTCAATAAAAATTATTGTCATATAGTTGTATTTAGTAGAACTTTCTTGCAAGTTGCAACTATCATTAGTGTCGTGTCGATTCGTAATCGTGATCTAAAAATGCTTACTTTTTATATTTTGTTAACTATAGTAACCTACATACATCACTCTATTTTTTTTTGTATTAGTTTCCACATAGGTTATCACTGAAGTTGAGCTTTTTAACACGATTGTGGATTTAGTTACCGAGGCCCGTAGGGCGAAAGCAAATAAGCCACATGAGAAATAAAAAGGAACTTGCAGTGCCGAGGGGTACATTGTTTTTTAAATCGAAAAATCGCGAAATTACGAGTTTAACCAACTTTTGTTGATTATGTTGACGTCGGTTGACGTTTACCTATCCTGCAGCCGCCTACAAAAAGTTATAAAACAATGAATTACTTCACTGCCGATTTTTCGTATTTTGTTTGAGGATTTGGACGTTCTTCACTGCCGATTTTAAAAAAGTATTTTTTTTAATATGAGGAAATGTCGAGTTTGAGTTTGGCTAGATTTTGTAATGATATTACAAAAAATGGCACGCTGAATATGTTATAAAAGTGATTTTTCCATGTTCGTCATAAATTAATCTACTCGCTTTGCATCGCTCGCTTTTAAATTAAACGTTGAAAAACTCTCACTTTTCTTAACTTGTAGAAGAATCCGCCTAACATGATGCTGAATGACGAAAATATGTAACTTACCTAAGTATACAGGCTAGAGCATTGGATTTATTAATTATTTGACAGCAAATTTCTATTTAGATTTTGTAGAAGAACACTACGTAGTTATCCAATTGGCGCAACTAGAGCAATTTTTGTTGGCTTAGTTCGAAAATACCTTTTTACCCCTTTATACGAAAGTGACATTTTCTGTCACCTGTTAGGGGTTTCCCGAAAATATATGTTTGGTTCTCTGGTCGGTTTCCAGTGGTAGAGGGAGCTTGGCTCCCGTTGCCATTAGAGACGGGAGACAATGTGATTAATAATAAATCAACTAGCCTTCTGATCTTTATATTTAAGTATTTTTGAATGCAGATGAATATAAGAGATAGTTTCATCATAAAATATGAAGGTGTTGTATGTATAATACTGGACTAAAACGTCATTTTCTCCCTTGCATGATTACAATTGATTAGGTATTGTTCTCGCTAACGCTGAAGAATTAAAGTACATCTGTTGGAGGAAATGATACAGTTTCCTCCCTAGTGTTTCAAATAGCTATAAAAAATTTATTAGATAACTTGACATTTTAAAACAAAATATCAATTTGTTGTTGATCAGGGACTATTGAAAGTTGACAGGTGACTGATAAACCTAGTTGAAAACCGCTGATTGAAATAAGAATTTGTACAGCAGATACCAAAACAGCTACAAACTATGAAAACTAAGAATGTTTTATCTAACTAGATAGTATCAACAATAAAAGATGTTACCATTCCAACTACTTAAACTTTTTGAAAACAAAAGACAGGTAAATTGACATAATTGAGGATACTTATTTTTTCACAAGTCCAAACACTAACATATACCTATATTTTACAGATTGTTCTAGTAATAATTGTCCCATTCTCCTATATTTTAAACCAATGTTTCTGATGAAGCTAACAATGAATTAGCATAACGTAAAAGATATTTTTAAATAGAGACAATTTTAATTATGTGTAATGACAAAAACGAAATTTTTTACTTGCGTTGTTAAAAAAATGTAAATTACGTGATTTTATCTCTGAATCTGTAAAATAGATGTTTTTTGTGAGGAAAGTAGAACCCTTTTGGGTAATCTTATTTCCGATGTGTTAGAGGTAACTTTTGACATTTTAAAACAAAATATGAAATTGGTGTTGATCAGGCAATGTTGAAAGTTGACAGGTGACTGATAAATCTAGTTGAAAACGGCTGATTGATATAAGAATTCGTACAAAAAGCAAGACATTTGCTCAAACACGTAACAATGAAGTCATTTTTACATTCAAGAGACCTTTATACCATGTATTCAAAAAGAAACTACATAAGGGTTGGTCAAGATAAATAAAACTAATGTCGACAGCAAACTTTACAGACAGCAATTTTTAGAATTTGCAGTAAGGATATCAGCGTATAACATAAACTTATGACAGCAACAACAGTGATGACAGTTAATGAATTCTAAAGCTTGCCGTTGACATTACTTTTATATTCCATAGCCAACCTTTACGTAATTTGTTTTTGAACACACCGTATAAGAAACGGGTAAAAATACGTATTTCTTAAAATTACGGTAAACGCTCGTCACTTAAATTGCTCAGGTTGCGTTTATATTTTTACTTCAAATTTCAAAATCTTATCAACATCTTTAAGAATACCTATTGATTTTAAGTTTAGGACAATAAAATATCCGAAATTACGTAAATTGGGTCACTATGTACTGTTCATTTAAAAACCTAAATGGAATGTTGTGTAAAATCATTAAGAAGCCAATATTTGAATGTCTCATAGTTACGAGCAGCATAAGGGTTTTCTATGTTTCGTCCTTCAACGCAGCACCCTGTATAACGTAAAGAAGTAATGTTGGATGAGGTGAGCGGAATTATAAGAAAGTCACGATTTTGATAAGAAACTATTCTAGATTTTTAATAATAATCCAAGCTAACATGCGGCAGCAGTCCGTAAACATTATGCACTAGGTGCCAGTATACAAAGCAGCATACTTACCGCAATAAACTTGCACAATAAACATTAGTGTCACTATTACAAACTACAGATCACATCTACATACATGCAGTGTTGAATTCGGACTCATTACTCCGGGGGGGAAAATGAAACGTCTGGGGGGTATTTTTACCTATTCCCGCGCAATCCACCCATTCTTTTATAGATAGAAAAAAACATGAATATGAAGTGGTAATGTTTCCGGGGGTGAATTTTGTACTGTCCGGGGGGAATTTCCCCCCCGGTCACTCCCCTGGATTCAACACTGCATACATGTACTAGAGCTCGTGCACGCGTCGTACAAAATACAAAAGTTGCTGTTTTCGACTCTTCAGAGGAAATAATAAATTAGACTTATATTGAGCCGGACAACCATATTGCGATTTGCTTAATATGTAAGTTAATAAGACCTTATCTTATTTTTTGCGTTCTGGAGATTTGGCACCTTATCAAGGTCAGTCAAGAAATTCAATTATCCCGAGTAATTTCAATTACCACAAGTCATTCAAATACTTGTAAGGTAATTTAAATACTTTAGAGTAATTTAATTAGACAAAAGTAATTGAGTAATTGAATGTAGTAATTAATTACTTACAAAAAGTAATTTTCAACTTTCTAACAAAAATGGCAATTCCCAATTACAATTACCGCATTTTGAAAAGTAATTCACCATGGCAAATAAACAAAAGTGAATTTAATTAGTAATTTAATTATAAAGTAATTAATTACTGTCCACCTCTGCTGCCGTTGAGGCTAAATGGTAACTAGTATTACAAATTTACTGACGAGCAGTTCTCCATACTTCTAGAAAGGAGCAGGCATTAAATGTGGTTTATGCGTGAAGGCGTCGCTCTAGTGAATTTCAGCATAGCTGCTCTTCAGCAGCTGAATGCTATGTATGTAAATCATTCAAATCGTTCTCGATCTTTCGATTGAAATTGGAAATTGAAATTGAATATTAATAATTTAAGGAATGGCATTGTTATATCATGTGAAACAATTAGAAACAATCCTGGGATATTTGCACACTTATACACGACAATCAATGAGACGGAGAGTACTCTTGTACTATCCAAGACAGAAAACTAGGACAGTTAAAGTGTTCTGCTGTAAATGGTTCATAACTCAATTGTCAACTTTCGTGGACGTTGCTACGAATCACAATTGATACAGTAAATGTAAAAAGCCTCGTTTCAGCTAATGAAATAGTGCTAAAATATCTATCGAGAGCTATCGCCACTTTTTTACTTCCTTTTACGATAATGGAAGTATTGGATTCACCCTAAAAATTCGAAATTGAGTTTTCAACAGATCTTCACGTTTTCGAGTCCCCTGAACCCAGAAACATGTTTTTGTTTATTAGTCTGTCTGTCTGTCGGTGTGTCTCTGTGTGTCTGTCTGTGTGTCTGTCTGTGAACAGAATATCTCAAAAACGAAAAGAGGTATGGCGTTGAAACATCATATATAAGTTCTGTGTACTATGTAGATGAGACGGCAAGCTTTTGAAGAAAATCGAATAACCGGAAATAGGTGTTTACTCTTGTGATTTGTCAGTTATTTCGATTTTTTCAAAAACGGCTCTAACGATTTTTTCAAACTTTACATTTTTATTAAATAGGTGATTTTCGAGTTGAATACTTCTAAAATTGGTTTCTTTTGTTTTTTTTCTATTTTTTTATTAACTCCCATTTTAAATAGGACACCGGGTGTTTTATTACATTTTTGAATTCAGCTTAAAATTTTAGAGAAAATTTGCCGATTCAACTACGCTCTATTTTGTACCGTTTTTGTAGAATTTGTAATTTTTTATTTTTTAAGCTTAAAAATTAAAAATAAAATTTTTGGCTAATTATAGGATCACTGTAAAAGGAAGTTGCGTGAGTGTACAACACCAGATTTTTTCGATAGTACCATCGGTAGCGTAAAAAAGTGAACGACCTACAAGTTTCTGTTTTACACTAAACTTGTGGCTACTGAAGTAACAGATAGGTACCGCAAACTATAACCTCCTTGTTAAATTTACAATCAATTAAACAGTGTTCCATGTTACGGTTTCGCGATAATCTTAAAAATATCCCATAAAATTCATACAGTCGTTCACTTTTCTATGCTCCCGATGGTACCATGGTCAGAGAAGGTCATTTTCAACATTCACTAGCAGCAGTTATATTTATGTAACATTTTGCTTTAGCTACCTTTTTCTAGCAATTTGTTTCTGTTTTGTTCTACTCTTTACTAATATTTTATGCTCCTTTAATTTTTTCTTTGAAAAGTCAATGAATAAATTAAATAGCAAAACGAATGGTCAATGTGATAGCCGTCTACTAAACCACGTACTATACGGTTAAGTCCGGAGACCGATTTTCCGTGGTTGCTCGTCCTATTTTACGGCCGCTGCACACCTGCAGGTATGAATTTCAATCTTTTTCTTGTGTGAGTTGACAGGAGATAATACGATTGCAAGTTTTTCAGTGCTTCGGGCTTTGTTACCTCTTTAGTGACTAAACCATTATTTGTGCAATCTCATCTTCGACATCTGTTTGTGACGTTAGCGTCGGCCGAAATTATTATTTCTACGCATTGAAATGCGTTCAAATTTCGTCCCGCTAAAATTTCGTCACATTCACCTAGAAAACATCGCCAAAGCGCGAGAAACATGATAACACGGCGTAATCATCGTTCTGCGCCCGCATCGACAGGACGTCGTTCGGCGCATCCTTCCCAAATTTCCAGCATTGATAAACAGTATGGTATTGTATAAATAGAAAACGCACGCTGTGAGACGAGCTTGCGTCCACCGTCCCTGACCAGCGTCTCGCTCTAGGTCCTCTGGGACCGAGATCTTGATCCGGTCCGAAACACTTGATTCCTGCAACCAGAAATTTCTGTGAAACCTTCCTGAACGCGCTATAGCAAGAATCGTTTTGAGGCTTCGTGATTATCGACCCAAAACGACCTGTTATAAATCAATCTCGATTTCTGTTAAACTTTTCTGAATACGCTTTAACGAGAATCGTTTATGGCTTCGTGATTATCGATCTAAAACGACTTGTTATAAATCAATCTCGATTTCTGTTAAACTTTCCTGAATACGCTTTAACGAGAATCGTTTATGGCTTCGTGATTATCGACCTAAAACGACTTGTTATAAATCAATCTCGATCTCTGTTAAACTTTCCTGAACTCGTTATAATAAAAATCGTTGATGGCTTCGTGATTA
>CALNHX010000734.1:236856-291858 GCA_940337035.1 Agriotes lineatus | reverse complement strand
AATCCCAATCTGGCGGGAAATTTAAAAAAACACCTGCCTTACTTTGTTAAATGGAATTTTTAAACGAAACTGCCAATAACTGGGGGGGATGCCGACAATTGGGTAGCTTACCCTGTGTACATCTTCTAGCTTGTAGGCAATTCTGTCATACGAGTGTGTACCTTGAATCGCTGGCAAGCTAAAGCCACCGAATAACGTTTCAGGTTATCATCTATCCAGTTGCAAGTGACCCCGAAAAACTCTTTCCCTTACCTGACCAAATATCCGCAGTCGTGCAAATATATGAAACGCTTCTTAAATCTGTTTTAATTTTAGATTGCCTTTCATGAAAGGTTTCACCAATTCGTCGAGTTTTTCTAGAAAGTAGATCTAAATTGAAACCTTCAAACAATGCTTTAAAGCTGGGATGCTCCACAATGGATAACGGAGACATAGTGCCTGCCACAAATTTAATGATTCTGTTTTCAAAAATGTTCTGATTATATTTTTGTTGCACATTTGACGTTGTAAATCGTGTCATTAACGTTTGTTTTTGTTTGCTAGTGGATGGACCTGGGTCCTTCCTAAAATCGTCTGCTTGAAGTTGGATGTCTATTTTTTTATAAACCTGTTTTTGCTTCTTGTATTCTAGGTATTCTGTATACTTATTTTAGTGAACCTTTCTTAAATGTTTGATGGAGTTTGTTGTGGTTATTGCGGATCCTTTAATTGTAGTTGTTTTTGGCATACAACTTTGACACATTGCCTCAATATGATTAATGTCTACTACATTAATGACTTGAAAATACGTACCATCAAGAATAGCACTGCTTTTTAGTCTAATTTCAAGGTTTTCTTCTTTCCGAGCCAGGCTACTAGTTTTTCTAGATGCCTTTGAACATACATTTGTGGATGCATTTGAAGTGATTCTTGTAGATGACTTTGAAGTGAGCCTTAAACCTTTTCTTCCGCTGTTCTGATAATCACTGTCACTATTACTGGCGTTA
This sequence comes from Agriotes lineatus, assembly GCA_940337035.1. Taxonomy (NCBI): domain Eukaryota; kingdom Metazoa; phylum Arthropoda; class Insecta; order Coleoptera; family Elateridae; genus Agriotes; species Agriotes lineatus. The sequence continues at coordinate 290,872 of CALNHX010000734.1, read as the reverse complement.
GTTTTAGAACTTGTTGATGGCCGAGGTGGCACATATTCTGCGTCTGAATCTGTAGAATGTGGTTCGCACAGAGAAGCAGAACTGTTACAGTCTCAGACCTTTTTTCGCACAAATCTAACAATAATGCACTTCAAGCAAGCCAACTGCTACTGAGACACTGACACTGTGGGCCTGTCAATCTGTAACTGGCCTTAATGGGAATGAATAATAAATTAAATCCCCGTTCAATTTGTATGTAGACAGGGGAATCACATTTTTATATATATATAAGAAATCAAATATTTATCTTCAACTGGTTTTGTATCTAATGTCCGAGTTAGGGGAATCACATACTCGCAAAAAAAACTCGTAAATTCATTCAGTACTTATTACGAGTACTTGGGATAATTATCACGATTACGAGTAACGAGTATCAACAAACACAAGTACTCATGAGTACTGTGAACTGAGTACTTACAGTACTCGAGTACAAATTTAAAGAAAAGTATTGAGTACTTGCCCAGGACTGGCTGAAGGTACTCATTGATAAAATGTCTGTTCAATGCAATTTGCTTGAAGTGAATCTGTAACACTTGTATGCATTAACACTCTCTTGTATACTGCTTGAAACTGTTTTGGATTTGGATTATTGTTGTATCTTCCATGACTTCTATTTGCACTAAAAAAAACTTCAATATGATCTTAGCACAGTTTATATGCTGAAATGTACTTTAGGCAACCAACGGTCTTTTCAATATGCTCTTGCCATATGCCTTTGTAGGATTTTAAACTCGTTATCAAACCAATAAACCAGTTTTCCTGTGACTTAAATATAAAGGCTCGCCATATGCTAAACATTTAAGAGATTTTAAGTAAATACAGTATTCTTGTTATAGTATTGCAGGCTTGCTTTGAAATGTTTGGCTAGTAAGTTTCTGCTGTTAAGAATGTCGAAAATGGCATTCATAAAAATAAGAAACCTTTCTGTCACTTTGCTGCCCTAAAAATCTTTGGAGTACTCAGTTTCCCTTAAATAGTTTCAAGCTTTAGCAACACTCAGACTAAACACCTGAGCAGCTAATTTAACTTACATATTTTCTTTAAACCAATTGGCGTGTCTTTTAGTAATTTTTGTCCCTAGATGAACCCTTTCTTTTTCTTGAATATCAACCAATTTTTCAAGATAATCAGATAATAAAATCAGAATTGTCATCATATGTACCTAAAGTATTTCCGATAAGCTTAAGCATATGTGGAGGGTCTAGCAAAATATAAATGGTTTTTTTGGTAACTGGATGTAGAAAATATGTTTTTGAAGAATTTACAGACAAATTAACCCCAAGAACGCACGCCATAGTAATGTTTGTAGCAGCACCATCAAACGCGAGGCTAGTGATAGTAACGTCAGCTTTGTGTAATATTTTCAAAGACATTGTTGTCAGGTTGCTCTTTCGAATGCCGGTAATTCCATTAATTAGAAAATAACCTACAGATAGCTTCCATTTGTCATTTACACTATTAATTAAAAAACTATTGCTTCTTTTGCTTCTTGTAAAATATCGCTCTGCAGTTCACACCCTAAATTAACATACCTAGGATTTACAAAAAAATATTGAAATAATACAATGACAAGTTTATATAATTCTATGCTATAACAAAGCGGAAATTGTCATGGATTTTACCATACACATAAGGCACTACCAAGTACAAATAAAGAAAAACACCCCACATTTTTCTCCGTCCCTATCTCGTTTCTTGTGTATTGACATTTCGTCAATCATTAAAGAGCGAATACCAGATTTACCCCTTTCTCTAACTTTTAACGCTTTCTGTTTTAAAACCTTTACTGACTCTTACTGGAAACCAGACTCACATTCTACCATTTTTGAGTAGTTCTTGTATGAGGAAGCATTTTAGGGAAAGTTGTTCTAACATAAGAATAAGCCTTAGGCGAATAGAAGTTTAAGGTAAGTGCGAAGCTCTTCAGTTCTGGTGGATAACTCCTTGGTTGCTTAGAATTTAATAACTGCTTGAATATTATCTTAGTACAAGCAGGCATTGTATCCTAAGATAATACGTAGAAAAGAATAAATAGCCAATCACCTTATACTGATCTGTAACTAAGTACCTTACACCAATCAATGTGATGCAAATCTTAAAATAGTTTATAACTAAATAAAGATTATTATTTTTATTATTATTATTATTAAAAATTGTATAAAGACTTACCGAAAGTACAATGAAGCATCATCGTCAATCATTCTTTGTTGTTTCAAGTGATCCAGTAAAGTATGCAAGCTAGATACTTTTTTAATGAGCCTCCTGTTTCGTTGTTGCAAAATTTTTATTTGCTTTTGTTTTTTTTTGCTATAGTTTTTCTTGTTGTTACTTTATAATGATTATCAGTGGCTGATGAAAAGGATTTTCTAAAACCTCGAAAATAAAAATTTCTCCTCTTTTTGGCTCGGTGTTCTGAAGCAAAATTTTCTGCACATGTTGGTGCTGCGTCCCTTATTCTTGCCGTTTGAGAAAAAACATCATGACGGGAGTTAACAAATTGTATTAATAATATTATTTGTTATATTTGAGGCGCAAAAAACGAAATAAGCAAAGGCAGCTATGTATAATCCAATTATAAAAGTGAGAAATTTAGAGGGTACCTATTATACTCTGAGAAGTTAACTGATGATCCAAACAAGTTTTTAATTATTTTCGCATGAGCAAGAATACATTTGATTACATATTACATAATATAATTAATAAGATCAAGAAGCAAGATACTCGATTTAGAATGTGCATACCACCTGAAGAAATGCTAGCAGTGAGGAGTTTTTTACCATTATGTATTAAAAAAATAATTTTACTTTAAGTTATATTTACAACTAAGATTTATAGAAAAAAAACAGAAACTTGATATTATTTTCTGATTAAAATCAACAAATAACCAATAGAAAAATTATTAAAAAAATAAGTATTTTATTCCAAACTTTCATCAAACAGTTGTTGATACTTGTTTGCCCCTGTATAATATGTCAAAAATCTTTGGAAAGGTTGTTCTTGTTGTTGGTGTACCATCTCATTATTCGAAGGAGGAGGCGATCGATAATCAAAACTTTGGAGCGAACTTTGGTAGGAGTCTGAGTGGCTCATCGCAGGCGAAGGCAGCTGAACATTAACATGCTGCTGTTGAAACGGTCGTTGATTTGAAAGATGTCATTGTTTAATTTTTTTATAGTCGTTAGAACTTCCATTTGCAAATCCATCAATTCTGTTTCACTCATATCTTGTATACATATATGGAAGAAAGGACAATAGTAATAGTTCGTGGTCGGATCTAGGATGATGTGAATGGGAAGCATTTGCTGAACATGGTTCAACTAACTGTTTTTTTTTTAGTTTTAATAGAATTTCACGCTCTATATCACCCAATTGCCTTTTTAACTTTCGCCGATGTTCATTTGAAGTTGATCGAAAAGTTGATTTAGGTGGATATCGGAAAGGTGCAGTTAGCAGCTGTGACTCTGTGAACTCACTTCAATGCTATCGTCTTCTGTGACAGCCTCACTAAAATTGCTGTCTGTCTCACTCTTCTGTGCGATCTTCAATAAAAATTGGAGATGCTCGCTGTATATAAAACTTTTTTTGCTCCTTGGCCACTTTGTTCTTAAAGATCTCAAAATTGGATCCCTTATATTAAACCGTCTCTCCTGCAGAAAAAAGAAAAACAAATGAACTAACGGAAGTTTTATTTTTTTCTAAATATTTAGCTACCGGGTGCACGCTGACAGAATTGCATTATAATTGTAGAATTGGGATATGTACTTTAAGCAAAAATATAAACTTTGTGTGTGGCCAAATATGGAATACTTTCCGATCCATGTATCTCAACGAAATTACAGAAGAGGGCTGGAGAGATGTTGCCAATGAATTCCAAAGGAAAGCTAATTTCACATTCGGATCGAAAACTTTCTTCATGCAGGATCGATGATTTCAATTACAAGAAATATTACTCTATAGTCCATTTGGCAATTGCCGATGCAGATTACAATTTTCTATTCATGGATATTAGAGCATATGGGAAGGATTGCGATTCCTTCATTCTTCAAAATACTGAGTTTTGGGGAAGACTAATGGACGAAGTATTAGACATACCAGAAGCAAAACCTCTAACACTAGAAACGGCCTGAAAGCTCCTTGTGTTTTTGTTGCCGATAATGCGTTTCCAATGAATGGGCATATTCTAAAAGATTTCTCAAATCATAATTTGAGTATCAAACAGCGTGTTTTAACTATACACTGCATAGACCTCATAGATACGTGGAATGCGCATTCGGAATTTTAAGCAACACATGGAGAATATTTCACAGGGCAATTCATGTTTCCCAATCTTTTTACAAAATATTTTAAAAGCATGTATTGTATTACATAACCTAATACAGAAAAAAGAATGCTATCGCACGGAAATGTGAGTATTTCTTCTGTTTCCAAATTACAAAACCTACCACCTGTTACAGTCAACTAATAAAACAGGACACGGTGTACGCTCGTGTTTTGAAAATTATTTTGTTAGTAAAAATAGACAATTACCCTCTCAGTTATCGAAAATATAGGGCTTAGATTCCACTAGTTCAATTAATGTTACTGTATCATATTTCAAACCGGCCATTTTTTGTTAGTTTCAACCAAAACATTCCACACCGTTCCCACAAAATCAAATAAAAATATTAAAAATCCGTCAACGACGCAAGTGGAGTGACGGCGGCTCGCCGACACTTCATTGCCTGTAACAATACGATATCGATATATCGGCAAGTGTGAAAGTATTCCCACTAATTACATGAGATTACGCGTCCGCCGGCATTGTTGTCGTGTGGGCTAGCGCTGGGCAATATTGAAATTCTGATATCCATTATCGATAACTGAGAGATATCAATACTCATATCGATATATCGAAATATGGATACATGTCGAAATATCGATTTATCACTAAATATCGATAGTTATCGATTAATATCGTTAAATATCGATTAATATCGTTAAGTATCGATAGTTATCGATTAAAATCGATAGTTTATCGATATTTCTGGACAAATATCGATAAATATGGTTACTATATCGATAATTAACAATACATGTGCATATGTATTGTAATGGTATTTGGCCCTTAAATCAGCTCTGGTAGCGATGCCGAATAATTAAATATAAAATCATAAAAGCACAGAGTTGAAATGATTTGCATATCTGGATAAAGTTGCATTGGAAATTTTTGCCATTACCATTCGAATTACTTGAATAAGCTTGAATAGAATGAAACTCAAATTTCATAGGTTGGAGGTAGCAATGTAAATTTATAAAATATAAAAAAGTTTGAGCAATATACCAGCCAAAATCATTTTAATAGAACTGGCACAATGAGATTCAAAACATGCAAAGTAAAATAAGTGCGTAGCAATCAAAGTAAATTATAAATGGACTTATAATGAGCAGTTTAAATATAAGTGGTAAGAGGAGGATTAAGGATTGTAACATGCAAGAGAGCACAAAGCCAGCCAAGTTTACATGCAGGAAGATGGAGAAATTTGAATAATAGCAGACAAAGTACAGAAAATAAGAAAATCCAAGTAGGCGAGTGTTAGAACATTTGTGGACACATAATTAATCAGTGCAGTGACCAATTAAACATAAAAGTGATTTTAAAATAAACAAAGTGGCGAAATATCATAACGAAAATTTGTAAAATTAAAGAACAATCATTTTAGGATAAGCATATTGTATATAACTACATTAATTGTTAGTTTTAGAGTTAAAAGTAATGTATTTGAGTTGCTTTATTTCCTGTAAAGATCTGTAACTTGTTTTGGTTACTAAGCAACCAGTGGTGGCCTTTTGTTCTAAATAAATTAATATGACATGTTGAAATTGACTCCACTTTTATTTACTCGTTTTTAATAATAAACATAAAAATATTTTAAAATAAAGTGCACCATCGTGTTAAGGAGGTCGCAGAGCATCGGCACAAGTAAAGGCAGCAATTTCCACGTTGTTAAAATATTTTCTCTTCGGCTGCCTGCTACGTTCCAACGGTGGCCGTTCCGATTATCTCGTCCAGCATCGTACGAGGGAGTTTGAGGCAAGCAGCGTTCGAACGGGGTTACCAGAAGGAAGCACGAGCCGCCACAGGCGTTGCAGCATCCAAAGGGCCCTGCAGCAAGCCGAGACAGTAGAGGGGGCCCCAACAAGCTTTCGGGACTGCGGTTAGTGGTATAAAATTTCATCCGCCCGATCTGGCTGAAAATATCGTCAAACCTGAAGTCCGATTTGGAGAGCCGAATTCCGGGGAAATTTCACACCCATGTCTCATAGTTATCCCAGGAAATGGAATTAAAAACGGCAAGTGGAGGTTAAAAACAGATGCCAATCAACCGACGCTTAAGAAATTTCCAAGAGGCATTTTTTGGCTGTAAACAAAAGAGAGAGGTGATTCAAGTAGGTTTGCACATTTTGGTTTCCAATGCTAGAAAGTAAGTCTTTAAGCTCAGTAGTTGCATGGGAAGATGGAAGAGCACTGCAGGTCCGGGCCTTATTAGAAATTTGACCTCAGAAGAACCAGATCTGGATCCGAGATCGTGGCACCTTGCTGGACCATTGCAGCAACTGCCTGACTGGCATTCTGAACAGCAGCTGTCTTGTACTGTATAATAGTATTTAGCCAGTCAGGTGAGTAATCCTCGTAGCTCTCAACTTTTGAGATATGTAGGTGTGGAGAGTCGGCCAGAGTTGACTTGGGAAATACCTGTTTGATATATGTCCCGAGCCTCCCGAGGATTAGGTTGTTGTCTGCATCGTCAAAGTCAGCCCTCTTGGATCCAGTCAAGTATGATGCCCCAATGTGGTGACTCGCAGGGGATGCATTGACGAGATCTAGCCTCCTTCTTGCTTCTGAGAAGTCGGCCGCACCTGGACACAGTCTCACCAGTGGGGCCTTAACAAGCCTCTTCGCAGCCTCGAAGGCTATCGCTGTCCTGCGGGTCCCGGCTGGTGTGCTCTTGAACCTCAGCTTGGCGTCAGCAGATAGCTCGAACGAGATGGTGCCATCGTTAACGGCCTTTTCGCACTTCCTGACCCCATCTATTCCTGCGCTTTCCATGACAAGTAGGGTGCTGCACCAGTGGCCTATTGTGTGTGTCATGGTGGTATGTTCATTCCGGAAGTCCGACTTGAACATATTTATGAGGACCTTCTTCACGTATCCGCAGGCCTCTCCTTGGCACCTGTGGTGATTACATAGCCACCAATCTGCCTTAGTTGGCACAATGAGGGTGAGAGCTGACCGGAGGTTGTCTGTGCCTAGAGGTGCAGAGATCTTCATTGAGGTTTCGTCATCTGGAGTCTGGATTGTAGTGTTGCCCCATTCGACCCAATCACCATCCTTCACTTCCCCGATCCTTCTACACATGCCGGCAAGGAGTGCAACTGCTGCCCCGGCCGTGTACATTGCACGAATCCCATCAGGCGATGTACCCCACTTATTGTACTGTACACCCAGACAGCCGCCTTCTTCGCTGCATCCTGTGCCTGGGCTTTAACATCAATTGGGAGCTTGAGATCATCCGCCAAACTAGGGTCACTGCCAACAACAAGGCCCACCTCGAGACTGCCATTGATCGTAGGAAGCCTTATGTTTGCAGACGCCATGTTAGACACCTACAAAAGAGTATATTTAGTTGTGTGACAAGCGGGAACGGTATGTCCTTGTTCGTTCCCGCCCGGCACATCATTCAATGCGCACGGGATATACGCCCGTATGTTTTGCCTCGCAAACCATTATCGTTCCATAATTTTTGCAATAGTTGGGTCCAAAGTAAAATGTCCAAGCTGGATTTTCTCATCGATTTTAGAATTAAAACTCGCGTTGCGCTTTATTCGCATTTTCTGTTTTTAATAATCGTCCGTCCTTAAACTTCCCAGTCAGCAATGCTCGGTCATTTTGACGTCTTTTTCTAGTCATTGCTTACGTCATTATCACTTCATGTGTGACGTAACAATGACGGAAAAATAACGTGAATATGTCACAGTTCAAAGATGCCAGTTGGTTACGTCAGTTATAACGTCACATAACCACGTCATTATAACGTCACGTAATCACGTTCTTGTAACGTGTGTTTACGACGAAAAAAAAACCGTTTATATATTACCAATTTGAGTGGTCCAGAAATAAGAAACAAATCTTAAAGCCATTTTCCGTTGTATTTAGTTGATTTACATACAAAAAAGTTGCATGGAACTGAAAATATAAAATACAACAAAGCCATAAATAATTAATTGTAGACGCAGGAAATTAATCAATGCATGTAAAAAAAATACTTCTGAAACGAAATATTTGCTTTTAGATAATACAGGAGCAATAATAAATTTTAACGTGTTTTTACAGTATCTTATTCGATACCCATGTTTATCTAGAAGAAAAGTTGATTTAGAATGATAAAATTAACCGCAGCAGCAATATTCCTTCAAGTTATGTTCTGTCAATATTACATGTATTGATAGATTTCTTTCCTTTGCCTTAACATTAGAATACATATAAGCACTAGTTACGTTTAGCATATGTTTTTTAAAATAGATCGAACTATATTTAACCTAAAAACTAAATATAAAAGTAATTATAACTAACTATAATACATTCACACAGTATCGGTAGGTTAGGTAAATGGACCGAAGGAGCAATAGACCGAAAATCACTTGGTCGAAAATATGTTACGGTTAAAGTACACATTCGGTAAATGTGCACATTAAATATCTCGAACTACCCAGAAGCCAGAAAAGGTACCGGGATTGTGCTGATAGAATAAAGCGCCTTGTCAGTAACCTCGATATTCAAGGAAACATAGTCGATTATTTACGTGGGATTGCGCATAATTTTAATTTTTAATATGAATAGATATGTAATTGGGTAGGATATATCTTTTAAGTATTGTATGATTTACTAGAATAAAGTTAAAATAGAATCAAAAACAAAAAAAACTTCTAAACACGCCAGCAGTTTATGATGCCAGTCCTAAGCCTGAATAAAGTGTGAAGGGAAGTTGATGCTATTAATCTTAATAAATGTAACCGTAATATATTTTCGACCAAGTGATTTTCGGTCTATTGCTGCTTCGGTCTAGTGACGTTTCGGTCTATTGCTATTCGGTCAATTGAGTTCGGTCAACTGCCTTTCGGTCTATTGAGTTCGGTCTACTCGCCGTGAGCGGTATCGGTAACGAAATTCAGCATTCAGACTTATTGCCATATGGCACTATTATACATTTTGCTACATCTTCTATGTCCCACGAACAGAATTGTACTGACAAATTTGTCACGGCATATATGTATATGTGTAAATCTTTAGAAGCCATAGGATACAAATACAAGGAACTGTTTGAACAAAAATGTTTCTATTTTTTTTTAGTTTAATAAAATATTGTAAACCTGAATCACTTTACGATCTTTACTCAAACAGTAACAATCTTCACTAGAACGAGATTTAGTTTTTAATATAAACTCTTTATATTCCTGTTTTTCAAACTGTTTATAAATTCTAGGTCGTTTGGTAATGGTCCACAATTATGTTGCTGTTCAGTTACAACAATATTTTTGTCTACCAAAGGCTTTTCAATTAACAAAAGATTAGCTTCTGTTAGTGTACGATGTATCTGCTGTAGTGGCTTATTAGGTGATTTAATACAACGATTTAATTATCCTAAATAGTTTTCAAACGGAAATGAAGAGATCTGGTCTAACGGACTATACAGTTCAACATCAGCAGCCAAATGAGATAATATATGAACATTGTACACGTAATATTCTGTAGCATAATTTTTTTTTACAATGTTTAACAAATGTGTTTAAAATTTCACCTGCTACAGTACAACTAAAATTAGAACTATGCCTTTCTGAAACAAGCAAGGGTAATTCCACAATGTACTAGTAAACAAAGATCATATACAGATACATCTAGGATATCTTTAAGTAAGCATGGACCCAAATAAAGCAAGAAGGTTCTAAACTCTGTAGCCTGCAAGCTGCAATTCACTCAATACCCTTGGTTTTCTATCGAATTCTAAAGGAATGTAGTTCCTTGAAAATAACAAACGTTCCTATAGTAAGTGAACCGATTTACCACATAATTTGACAGGTACACGACGCCCTACCCAGGAATTCAATAGTTTCCTCATAACCCCCAAGCAGACACAATGCATATATTCAACAGGTATATATGTTACTAATCCAATTTCAAGTTTTGTTAATGGAGATGTACCAATATGATGATCTTCGTCTATTTGTAATAAAAATGATTCGTTGGAGCTGAAATTCTTTGCATTATAACTCTACCTGTAACATATTCACCAGGTTCTAACCACTTATCACAAGGTGAATAACCACCGTGTGATTTTATTTGTTTCATAAGCGCAAGGGCTTCTATAGAATATAATTCACCAGAAAATATAAATCCTTCTTTTAATAAATGAGGAATTTCCTGAGCAAAATCATCTAAGAAATCAGATATTGATATCGGCTTTGACTGACCACAAAAAATTCCTATAATAAATGGTCCACTACTAATATTTTTTATTAACCCCAAAATATACAGTGTGTCCGCGGATCGGGTTCACATAAGGTGTAAATAATAAAAAATATTCGACTTAGAAGCTGATATTCTAGGATTAGCACCAGCTTGTTCTAAAACCAAGACTTTTAGAAAATCAATCGAATTAATTAATAAATAGGGTGATTTTTAATCGATCTTTAAAAAATGGCCAAGAGTAAACTACCTTTATTAGAATAGATAACAAAAAAAAGTATTAACGAAAAGTCCTTTTGTAAAAAAGGTAGCCAAATTCACTGGAACTTAGCACTTTTTTATAGTTTATAGAAGCAGGTTAGTTCCTTGACAGGAGATGAAGTTTATTTCGTTGTTATAAGAGATAGTGTGAGATGGTCAGGCCAAACCATGCCGTTACTGACAATTGTTGCCTTCGTCAACCACTATCAATGAATATACAATCATTGCTAAAGGTATATTAAATTTAAAATCACAATACAGAACTATATATACAGGTAATGTGTGTCGTGTTTTCACGACCTAGTAGTAAAATTACATTAGTCTGCGTTGGAGGTAGCGTAATTGTATACACTTTGTTTGTCATCTGACCCACTGGCCGCGCAAACTGCACCGCTTGTAAAAGGCGCTTGCTGCATGCTTCGTAATATGACCTACTACGGTTGATAAACTGCAGCGTCTGTTTGTAAACACGGAATTGGCACGCTTTTTGATAGTGTTGTAACTCGCTTGCATGTGTTCCTTTGTATTTGCCCAATTTCACTTTGTTTTACACTCTTAATGCTAAATCCATGTTTAAACGAAGTTTGAACATTCTGGCCGCGTAAAATGATGACTGGCGGGAATCCCGTGGTCAGGCGTCCGGCGCAGGGGCTGCTTCGTTGGCGTTGTCCTTGGCATTAGGTGTCGCGTACAGTGGCTCTAAGGTGGTCGTCCTTTCCGGCGCTGAGTTTCTGCTTGCGTTGTTTGACCTTGCATGCGCTTCTCCATAAAATTGCTTATTCCGTACCATAAGCAAATGCCGAGAAGTGTAGCTATGTTGCTGACGGACCCTGTTGTAATTAATAGGTGTCCCCAGCGTGTATTGGATAGGTCGTGGACATCTTGTTGCCGTTGAAATGGTATTACGCCCCTGTGGTGTGATGCTACTTGGATTGGTTGCTCGGCTGATCTCGGGATACTTGTCCTTGTACTTATGCTTGTACTTCCTCCATTGTGGACAGATGTCAGCCGGCTTCCGTTGTAGTCTTGGCCCTGTGTACATCGTTTGGTTCGGACTTCTCCCAGTGGATGCCCTGGATGCGGCACCGTTGACTACCCTTGGTTTGGTTGTTTTGCTGTCCTCCTTTACGACAGCTGGGTGAGGAATGTAACGTCCTCTTCCCGGACCACCACTTTGATCCATCTCCTTCATGTGTCCTACTGAAAGATACTTCTTCATGAAGTTGTTGTGTCCGGACTCCAAGTTCTTGTCAGGTTCGAATCGTTTTCTCAACTGCAAGTTCCTGGCGACTGCCCTTCGTCTCGATTCTCCTACTTGACTTGGGTCTTCTGTGAACGGTATGTTCACCACACATGCCCCATCTTGCGTCCGCCTATGGGTTGCTTCCAATTGTCCAATTGCCCTATTCTTGTTCCTCCTGTGAGCTAGATTTCTCCATCAGGAGCTCTTCCATCTCCCAAAACTTGTTGAGGTGGTGATCTTCCTTTATGTTAGACATCATACTGACCACTCTCATGTTGGGTTGTTCTGTTGCTTCTACTGCCCCGGATATGATTCATCCAAACTCCGTCAATCCGGCAATCTTCCTGTCAACCTTGCCAATATAAGTAGATCCCCAAAATTTCTGAAATTGGTGAAGAATCGTGGCTTCATTTCCACTTTAACTTTTCCTCTGGATTTCCCAGCTTCACTTCTTCCTAGCCCTATATATCTGCTTGGATTCTTACTCTCGGTAGTGCCAATAATTGAGCTGCTTTTTCCGTTATAAATGATACCTGTGACCCTGGATCGACCAATGCTGTAACACCTGGACCCTTCTTTTTAAGGGATTAATTATTAATTTACCTCGGATAAGCTCATTCGTCGGAAACAGAGTTCAAACACGCTTTTCAGCCACCATACGAAGTTAACAAATACTCAAACAGAATTTACTATATACACTTTTATTTGTTATAACTAGAGCAAGGATAGTTATGCACTATAAAATGAATAAATATGCATGCACTTATGCACGAAACATATATAAAATATGCACTTTGATATGCACTTTAAAAATTATAATTTGCGAGAAATATTAATTTTTGTATTTGCAGTTACATAATACACAAGAAAAGACAACCACACTTAAGCTAAACATATATTTAAATATAAAAATCTAACTAAAACTACGCAATCTACATAATTTAATGTAAACATTTTATAATTAAAATTTGCTTTAAATTTTCAAATAAAAATCCATGCCTTCTCTCGTTTAAAATATATTTATGTTCCGAGAAAATACGTTCAACATCAGAGGATGCTATTTGAGCAAATTTAAATTTTACAATTTCTGCAACATCATAGTTTTCCATTACAGAATTATTTGATTTTCTAATGTTATCATTTAAAATACAACATACTGGGTGTCCATTCTCAAAGTCGAACATACGCAATTAACATTAGTGCATTCACTCGTTCTTCATTGAAATAATTCATTTTTTTGTAGATAATTTTAACAGACGTTGACAGAAAATACCTGATTTACACCAACTGATTACAATTTTTTTGACAAATACTATCGAACTTGAGAAGCAAGGCATGGCATATTTAAAAATTCTCAAGTTTTAAATTAATATTTTAAAATAAAAATCGCATCTTGAATATTATTATTGGTATCATTTGATGCGTAATAATTTTATCTTTCCATTGATACCATTACCTTCCCTGTAGGTTGAATTGGAGAGCAGGAATCTGCAAAAACGTTCAATACAATGTTAATCGCCTATGTTCGACTTTGAGAATGGACACCCGGTATATCGGGAAGTTCCTTAAGCCCACTGTTCTATTGTATAACGGAAGACGGCTAATCCTCTTAACCTGTTTGCAAGCAAATTATTTTAGGTAAAAACGAGAAATTCAAATCCTCTTATAACCTTCCTTTTAAGCAACTTGTTCTAGGTAAAAATGAGAAATATTTTGTGAATCATAATTTAAAAACAACGCTAAATAACTGTTTGTTAATAAGAGGAATGTATGCAAGTTCGATACTTGACCCTTTACAATCCACAAAATTACATAATCAAAAATTCCATGCAATATGCCATATTATGCTTATTTTTGCTAAATATGCACTCTACTTAAAACATGTCAAAAATATGCATTTATGCATGCAACATGCAAATGCATAACTATCCTTGCTCTAGTTATAACTATATACAAAGTAATAAGGCAGGAATTAAACCAAATAAAGGATTTACCAATCAGTTTGACCAATAATTAATTACAATAACGGCACGAGCTGCCCCTTCGCAGGCCGCAACCAAATTCGCAGGCGGATGAAAATTTACATCGACGGCTGGAGTAGCCTTCTTCGGGCGGTTCGGATTTCTTCGCTATTCTGGCACATACGTGGACCCGCGCAGTAGCGGTGCCGCAGGAGTTAGCTGTCAAAGTTCTCGCCTCGTGTTTCTGTAAACATTCTACACATTAAATCTATTAATACACTTTTTCCACCCTTTCCGGGGACGAGAATAGGTTTAATTGGAGTTCCGGGAAGGGTACCGTGCAGCGGCGTGATCACGGGATGATTTATCCAAGCCCCGTGGTTCTCGTAAATATGTTTGTGAAAGCCTGCAGACCTTGGCGAAGTGCCGCAATTTTCAATATTTAACAGGTAAATTTACATTTACTTTGCAAGAGTGATATGTTTCTAGTCGGCCGGCTGAATGCCTTATTTTACAATATAACGGTAGCCAACGTTTATTAATTTACAGGAGTCTCTGCGAGCTCGCAAGTTGATATTTGCGGCCGGCGTAAATATTCTAGTCGAGCGGTGCAGGCACTCGATTTCAAAGCGGCTCGAAATATATCGGGCCTTATTTAATTAGGGCCATATAATTTGACTGGGGAGAATAGATGACTTCCAGATATTTATTTTGACAAAGCGACTAGGTCAACCCACATAAGCAGAGGACATTCAGGCGGATTTTCACCACTGAGTCGAATTCTGTTTAGTGGTGACAGCGAGATGTTTCTCAAAATAATTCACTAGGTCAAATCTACTCTCGGGGAAGTTAACTAATTAATAAGTTGCTGACATCCAGGCGGATTCTAACCACTGGGTCGAAACAACTTATTATTTAGTTGGCTAATTGCGGTCTATCGGCTTCTCCTGAAGGGAGCTGGTGCTAGCAGGAAGAATCTCTCTTGAATGCCGGATGGGGATTGGGGATCTGGGACTGGGGAAATCGGTCTGGAAGGTCTCGGAGTCGGAAGGGAAAGTCTCGTGGAATCTCTCGTAAATATGCTCTGTAACTGGTTTTATATGCTGCGCCAAAGCCATGAGGAGGGGATTCTGCGCGCGTTTAACCTTTGTTTCGATGCCCGGGCGGGCTTATCGGTTCGGTACAGGTGGAGGGCCTTGATAACGCTACGTGAGGATGACGAATAAATTTGATCATATTGTTTAATATGGATTTTACCAAATTTAAACGGAAGCTAGCGTTACACATGATGGTTCCTCCGGGAAAAAGGACGCTTGGTGGACATCTTCATCAAGGAGGCTCTCAAAACAATGCAGAGATCACCTGGAGATCTCGTGATTATTGAGACCGGACACAGAAAACATTCAAACTGGGGTATAATCGGGAACTATATACGGGATGAGTAAAATTTTAATCTTCGGGAACTATATACAGGGTGAGTAAAATTTTAATCTTCGGAAACTATATACAGGGTGAGTAAAATTTTAATCTTCGGAAACTATATACAGGGTGAGTAAAACTTTTACTCTCAATTCTGGCCTAGTCGAATACAGAGGTTGCGGTTTCAACTTATATTCTGTCGGCGGAGAAATATGCATATGCGATACACACATTTATTTTACATGACAGGGCGGCGATCGCGGTTTCGATCTACAGGTCTTTCAGGACCTCATACATTCCGGAATCATGTTTTCCTGGTAATGCCCTGGATGCCATTTCATATGGTGCATTCTATTGCACCAAAAATATGCACTCTACGGAGGGAACGCGCGCTTCTTACAGGCACTGGGGCGAAATGCTACGTTCCAGGAGCGCACACAAACTCACGTTACAGGCGGTTGCAAAACTGCGGTCTCAGTTTGCAATTCGGCCAACGTTCAAACATTCAAATGCTCGAACCTTTAAAATTCAAATTCTGGAGCCGGTACAGTCGCGGTTTCGACCTTCAATTATTCCGGGATTCTCTCAGAAACAACTAGCTTTCAGGATAACCTATAAATACTGGGGAAATTGTAGAGGCTGCGGAGACCAGCATACAATTTCAAAAAAAAAACGGTGCACAGGATCGCTCTGGGACGCATTCTAAACTTACGCTCTCTGGAAATTTCGCGTACAATTTCGGGCCAACGGTGGACGGTATTCTGGTAAACACATTCTCGCCTTCGAGCTTCGACTATTCATCTACGATCTCCTGTCACTATCCGGTTTTACGGTGGCAGAAGCACGCTCCAAAAGGGAGATAACAGGGATAGCACTAGCAAACATTCTGGCATTCTAGCATTCACACTTACAGTCATTAATTTGCAGGCGCACCAGGTGCTTACACGGATACCTGCAGATATTCCGGCGGACGAGACATCAGGGTTGTCTCGGACGGACTGTGGACTACGGATTTCTTCGGACGGGAAATCGGAATTGTCTCGGACGGACTGCTAACTACGGATTCTACGGACGGGACATCGGGATTGTCTCTCAGGCGGACTGCGGACTACGGATTCCTTCTGAAATTCTTCTGGCATTGCAGAAGACGGTACTACGCGGGCGGACATCTGGGCTGTCCTGGACGGTCCGTAGTATTGTCGGCAATTTAGCTAAGGCACCTCGGGGACGCAAAATCCCGTACCAGCAGTGAAGCCGCTGGCCCTTGAGGGTGGGAGAAGGATTTTCTGGACTGGACGGGATCTCGGAAAGATCTTATCTGGAACGGACAGGACCTGGACGGGGATCTAGGAATTCTAGACTGGAACATCTCGGTTTCTGGGCTCTGGTAGATTCCCCTGGACGGCTAGGCTGTAACAGGTTTTGTACATTATTTAAATTACAACAAAATTTATTGGTTCGGTATTTTCTAGCTTTTGCCTCGGGCGCCAATCTAGCGGACAAGAATGGGTATTTGTTACTTATGTATGTGTGTCTGAATTCACGTTCCTGCTCCGGGCGCCATTGTAACACCTGGACCCTTCTTTTTAAGGGATTAATTATTAATTTACCTCGGATAAGCTCATTCGTCGGAAACAGAGTTCAAACACGCTTTTCAGCCACCATACGAAGTTAACAAATACTCAAACAGAATTTACTATATACACTTTTATTTGTTATAACTATATACAAAGTAATAAGGCAGGAATTAAACCAAATAAAGGATTTACCAATCAGTTTGACCAATAATTAATTACAATAACGGCACGAGCTGCCCCTTCGCAGGACGCAACCAAATTCGCAGGCGGATGAAAATTTACATCGACGGCTGGAGTAGCCTTCTTCGGGCGGTTCGGATTTCTTCGCTATTCTGGCACATACGTGGACCCGCGCAGTAGCGGTGCCGCAGGAGTTAGCTGTCAAAGTTCTCGCCTCGTGTTTCTGTAAACATTCTACACATTAAATCTATTAATACACTTTTTCCACCCTTTCCGGGGACGAGAATAGGTTTAATTGGAGTTCCGGGAAGGGTACCGTGCAGCGGCGTGATCACGGGATGATTTATCCAAGCCCCGTGGTTCTCGTAAATATGTTTGTGAAAGCCTGCAGACCTTGGCGAAGTGCCGCAATTTTCAATATTTAACAGGTAAATTTACATTTACTTTGCAAGAGTGATATGTTTCTAGTCGGCCGGCTGAATGCCTTATTTTACAATATAACGGTAGCCAACGTTTATTAATTTACAGGAGTCTCTGCGAGCTCGCAAGTTGATATTTGCGGCCGGCGTAAATATTCTAGTCGAGCGGTGCAGGCACTCGATTTCAAAGCGGCTCGAAATATATCGGGCCTTATTTAATTAGGGCCATATAATTTGACTGGGGAGAATAGATGACTTCCAGATATTTATTTTGACAAAGCGACTAGGTCAACCCACATAAGCAGAGGACATTCAGGCGGATTTTCACCACTGAGTCGAATTCTGTTTAGTGGTGACAGCGAGATGTTTCTCAAAATAATTCACTAGGTCAAATCTACTCTCGGGGAAGTTAACTAATTAATAAGTTGCTGACATCCAGGCGGATTCTAACCACTGGGTCGAAACAACTTATTATTTAGTTGGCTAATTGCGGTCTATCGGCTTCTCCTGAAGGGAGCTGGTGCTAGCAGGAAGAATCTCTCTTGAATGCCGGATGGGGATTGGGGATCTGGGACTGGGGAAATCGGTCTGGAAGGTCTCGGAGTCGGAAGGGAAAGTCTCGTGGAATCTCTCGTAAATATGCTCTGTAACTGGTTTTATATGCTGCGCCAAAGCCATGAGGAGGGGATTCTGCGCGCGTTTAACCTTTGTTTCGATGCCCGGGCGGGCTTATCGGTTCGGTACAGGTGGAGGGCCTTGATAACGCTACGTGAGGATGACGAATAAATTTGATCATATTGTTTAATATGGATTTTACCAAATTTAAACGGAAGCTAGCGTTACAATGCTCTCAACAGTTCGTAATATCCTCCGGCTGTTTTTACTTTTAAAAATGCCGTGGCTAGCAGGACTTCCTTCTGGTTGGGATGTTTGATTTTTCTGCTAACGGGGCTGCTTACTTCTTCTATGCTGCTTTTTAAAAAGACAATAAAACAATAGCCCACTGTTAAAAAGACAATAAAACAATAGCCACTGTTAAAAAGACAATAAAACAATAATCCGCTGTTAAAAATACAATGAAACAATAGCTGACCTGTAAAAGACAATGAAACAAAACTGACCTGTAAAAGACAATGAAACAATAGCTGACCTGTCCAGCACTAACCCACTGTTAAAATGACAATATAACAATAGCCCACTGTTAAAAAGACAATAAAATAATAACCCGCTGTTAAAAATACAATGAAACAATAGCTGACCTGTAAAAGACAATGAAACAAAGACAATAAAACAATAACCCGCTGTTAAAAATACAATGAAATAATAGCTGACCTGTAAAATACAGTGAAACAATAGTTGACCTGTCCAGCACAGGGAGACAATGAAACAATAGCTGACCTGTCCAGCACAGTGGGTGGGGAATTTCCCATTGTGTGGATTTGAACTCTCATATCTTACCTACTTCATTGGGTGCATTTTTTCAATTCTTTTTGGATTAACAGGAAAATCGTGCGTAGGATCGAATATCCCTGTAGACTCAAAGCCTTTTCGAATATTCTCGGATGTAAGTGCAGACAGACCAAGCTGCTAACTATTTCTACTAGGTCTGACTTTTGTAAAACCTCTCCATAATTCAATCTTTGCCAATCAATAAGCAGCCTATTATATCTATTATTTAGAGGTCTAAAAGCAACAGTATCCAACGGTTGCAAGACATCTGTCGTATGTGCTGGCAACCGTATCATGATGATTTTATTTTCTAAAGCAAATTTTACTACTTTTACAGAGATATAGAACAAGTGTCCATCCAATACTATACTGGTCAACAAATGAACTGGACCATTTGCATATATTGGTACAATTTTTTAAAATATTTTTCAAAAGGACAGTCATGGCATTTTTAGTAACCTTTCAGGATCGTGTCACTATAAAAAGCATTTCGTTTCATAATTTAGTTTACATAAAACTGAGTCCATTAATAAAATATCATGTGACAATTTTGAATCTTCCCAAATGTTGATGGCACATTGCATACAATGTATGCCAAATCGTTGCCAAAAATTTTTAAACGTTCCGAGGAGACTCAAAAAACTATTAATTTCTTTTTTTGTTTTTCATCTTGTTTTTGCAAAATATAGTTTTTTTGTAATTTTCAGGAAGCGCGCCGTGTCTACAAGGACTTCATCCTGCGGACGAGGAGTGAGAGGTGGCAGGAATTCTGCAGCAAGAACAGTGAGGCGGAGCCTTGGGGCACTGTGTACCGCGCCCTACGGGGGCGCAAGGGCTCCGAGATCAACACGGAGATTTGCAGACGGGACGGGAGAAGGACCACCAGCGCCAGAAGACGGCAGCTTACCTCCTGGAAGAGTTCTTCCCGAGGGACAACCCAGGCGACGACAACGTCGTGCAGGACTACTACATCTCCAAGAAAACGACGGGGGCGGAGCGTAAATACCACTCCAATAAATTAGAATTAATGGCCATTGTGTTTTGTGTAAACAGACTCAGGCAGTACCTTTTAGGAATTTCGTTTGACATCGTAACAGATTGTCAGGCGTTGACATATTTAAATTCACAGAGAACCGTAAATCCCCCCAGATTGCGAGGTGGTACTACTTGTCGGAATGTGACAGTCAAACAAACACAGAGCTGGAACGAAAATGGAACATGTAGACGCCCTTTCAAGAGCAGCATCTGAAGACGCGGACGATACAGAACGAGAGATTTATAGGGTGAACCGGGGTAATTGTGGTTCGGGGTGGCAGGGGAGGAAGAAACAGGAATAAGTAAACCTTGAAAAATGAATTTTAGTTGTAAATCATTGTTTATAGCCTCAAATTGATAGCGCATATAAAATATCTTCGCTGCCTCTTACTTGGAACAAGGTGTGCAACAATTGTTAAGATTTGTTTGTTACATGAATTTAATTACTTGTGCATGCTGAGCAATAATATTTATTATAAACTTCGTAAAAAATATTTGCGAGGAATTTAATAACTATTTCTTATAACGATTTTTCTTTTCATTTCTGGTTTTATTTGTTTAGTTTTATTAAAAATATATAAAAAAATATGGCGGGTGTCACCTTTACCCCAAAAATTAAAAGCGTGTATTTTTGTCAGAAACTTTGAAAATTTAACATGCTTGATAAAATGCATACGTGGGAGTGAAGATTTGTATGTGAGACAGTCGTAATTTGAGGTTAAACATGGATTTTCTGCAGAAAATTAGTGAAGAGAAAGAGAGGTGAAGCCAAATTTACAACTTTGAGAATATTTTCACTTATAATACCATGAGTAGTCAAAGTTATGTCGACTATTTTTGCGGTGGTGTCACGAATGTCCATTGCGCTTTGGTACGATTAGGACGAGTGCGCTAGCACGAGTCCTAATCCCACGCGCAATGGACATGAGTAGTGATACCACCGCAAAAATAATCTACTTAACTTTGACTAAGAATGGTATTCGAGGGACTATTTAATGAACCAAACTACTTGTTCAAATTAGTTTTCAGTAAATCTAGCAACAAACTACGTAATTTCTATAGTAACAGAACACTAATATTGACTTTTTCTAATAAAAATCGCATTTGTTAAAAATAGTCACTTGAATACCTTCTAGGAAGATATATCCATTGATATTTTTTTGATTGGTCAAGAAACGTCAGAATTCTGGATTTTCATTGGTCACTTTTTGACAGATGACAGGTGAATTGAATAGTCATCGTTATTTAAAGTCGCATTGGTTCTAATGTATAATGTCAATTTAAAAGCGGTCTTAAGGGATAGTTTACGAAAAAAACGAACAAAAATCCATTTTAAAAAAAGGCAAAATAATATCGAAATAATTGTAGATATTTCGAAAGAAATTCAAAAATCGTAAAAAATGAAAAAAAAATTAATTCTATTGTTTTTTACTGGTCCGGTAAAGTTTACTTTTTTTTACATTTGACCCATTTGTTCAGGAACCACAAAAGATATCTTGTATTTTTTTGTTTTGTTCAGAGCAACACTGGGATTCAACTGCATAGAGGGAATTTCAAAAAACCACCTTGTTCTTATTTTATGATAATTCAAGTGTGTTAAAGTGAGATTATTAAGATATTTTATGTTTGACAGCTAATAAAAACTGTATTATTAATTTTGTTTAAAAACCCTCTATTCAATAGTTATAACTAATGGTAAATAATAGTATGTTAAAATTGTATTTAATTCTGTTGGGTGGTTACCGAGATAATGGGTCATATGTTTTACATGTAATCCCAATGGGAGAAGAATTGCTTAAACTACCGCCTTAAGATCTACACGTTTTCCACCATGATTTTGTAGGTTTATTGATTTTTTTCTTGTGGTACTGTCTTTCGTACAACCACCACAAACAATAAATTTCTAAAATGTGAATTCGCACTACCCATTTTTTACATTGTTGTGTATTTCTCCGAATTCGTTGAAATCGCGATATTCAACGAAACGATACAAAACTTACAGGTTTCGACTCGCAGATGACACATGTCCCACCTTTATTCTCGCTGTGGGAGCCTATCGGTTTTTTCGTGCGAATTCGCACCTGTGTGCCCTCGGAGGTCGAAAATGCTTCTGAAGTTGAGATTTTTTAAATAATTGTTTGTGGTGGAATGTACATTCAGGTATGTTATTTGAACATTTAGGCATAATTGACTTTTTTTAGCATTACTATTTTTAAAAAATGGGAAAAACATTCGGCCAATACAATTTAATATCTATACACATATATATATATATATATATGATTAATATAATTTCTATAAGTTTATATTTATATATTATAATAAATTTATTATATATTAATTCATTCATGATAAAGTTGATCGACCAGTACGAGTCAATTATATATTAATATATAATTTATTTCAAAGGATTTAAACATATTTTATATTTAATTACTCAATTTTTAATTAAGAGGTTTTAATAATAACTAATAATCTATATATAATATTATTTATATTTATATATTTATTTATTTATATCTAAATAATTTATATAATATAAATATATTTTTATAAATAGACAATACTTTATAAATTAATATATAAATGGTGAAATACTAATACTCCAGCTCATTGGATACTATCTCAGTATGGATAAGAATAAAGAAAACGTAGTTGTACGAAAGAGAGGACGACCAAGAAAAAAATCAAGAAACGTACAAACTGTTGGTAGAAAACGTGTTGACCTTAAGACAGCTTGTAAATCGACATTGTACAATAGAACCAATGAGATTTTAAATGACAATGAAAATATTCTCAAAATTGTAAATTTGGCTGCATCTATAAAGGAAAAACGAGTTAAACGGATAAACAATTGCAATGGTGCAGGTAAACAAGATACTGTTAACAAAGGCCAGATGAAATATACTAAAGAGCCAGCTTTGGATTTTTTCTTGGAGTACGATTATAGCAAATCCCAATACAAAAGACTAACATCGATCGGATTCGCGGTCAAGAGAGTGTTCGATTTATCCAGATTATTCGTTTATATTAGAAGCTCAAAAAGAGGGTCAGCCAGATGTTTACATTATTAACAGTGAGACAGAAGTATGCGTATCTCTGCAGATAACATTAAATTCGACCGCTGAACGAATTTGTGACAGTGTTGCATCAAATTGGCATGACACGTGTTTGCATAAATTAGAAATGGATGCAGCATTGGGCTTTGATAGCTCTTCTGGCCATGTAAATCCACATAAAAAATATAAACATGAAAGTATAGATAATCAAAACAGAAGTGCAGTTCAATCGCTCTTTGTAAGCAGTTTCATGTTACTCCAAATTAAAAGTTCCTCTTGTGATGATTATTGTTGGATAAATCCCACCCCTCAAAGTCCACGTTTTTGTCGACCATTACGAATTGCATTTGAAAAAGAAACTGAAGATGTAATTAACCTAGAGTTTAATCGTTTAAATGTTGAAGAAAATGCTCTCATTGAACACCGCTTCACAATGATAAATGGAAACAAAGTTCGTGTTAAGTTCAACGTTTATAAAACGCTATTCGATGGAAAATGTTTGAACGCAATTGGAAAAAATAAAGCAACCGTTAGATGTCCTTTTTGCTTAAGAACAGCTCACCAATTTGGCAATTTGAACGATCTATTCACTCCTCAAGACTCATTACTTAATTATGGGATCGCACTACTTCATGCCAAGATCAAGATTTTGGAACATCTGCTTCATATATCATACCGTTTGATTATTAAAACATGGTGTGTCAAAAAAGAATTAAAACGTAAGCTACAAGTATTTTTGAAAGTTATTATTATAGGAGTAATAAGTTTTTATTACTAGTATTACGTATATTAATAAGACTAAAAAAAATACTTAAAATGCTTGACATTTCAGCATTACTTGACGATCGGAAATTGAAAGTACAAAATAAGTTATGTAAGACTTTTGATATCAAGGCCCATTTAATTTTACAAGGATTTGGCACTACGAATACATTTGATTTGTTTTCTCATTATTCTTTTCGTCGATCATCGCATGATACCGTTTTCGCTCGTTGTTATTATAATACCTATCATTATAATTTCTTTCATAATTATTAAAATTATTCCTGCTCTGGTTATTCCAATTATTTTGGTTATTTCTCCACCTATCAAGATTCCTATTATAATTATTCGAATTCTTCCAAAATTGAATTTATTTTGTAGTACATCCTCAAATTTTCTTTTACTATAATTTTGAAAACTTGGAACTTCTTTTCTGCTGTTATCCCTATTATCAAAAATTGCCATATCATAATTCCTCACTATTTCTAAGAAATCCTTCATAGTTTTGATATTTTGGACTGCCACAGCTCTTGTAATTTCCCCTTCTAAATGGCGGGATATATGTTGTACTCTCTCTTTCTCAGCCAATTTAAGTGTTAAATGATGTGCTCTATTAAACTTATGTATGACATAAATTTCACGCGTACTACCTTCCTGTTGTTAATTGTGTTCTTACTCGAGCCTGATGTGTGTTGCTCCAATATTGGTCCATAAACAATTCCTAAATTCTTCATAACTGTTATATTTTAATTTGATGATGCTATGCCAGACATCTGCATGACTTCTGAGGGTCATATTAATTATCTGTAACCTCTTGTTTTCATCATAGACTGTCTTCATTATGTCATCCAATCTTACAAATATGTCATGGGTTGTTCTCCTACTCTACCTTCAAAAATAGGTACCATATCTGTTTGAACTCCCATATAATTACTTCTTTGATTACCATTTACAATTTCAGTGCCATCTTGTATTCTTCTCAACTTATCTTCCACCTCCTTAAATTTCGTTGAATTATTTTCTGTCAACAAATTAACATTCCTTTCATTCTTAAGAATTTCTCCTTGCATTCCCACTCTGTTTTCTTCCATTAAATCAACTCTTTCATCGACACACTCTTTCTGTGTTCTTATTCTTTCTTCTATTGTTGACTACATCCCCTCTAGTTTTCCTTCCAACTCTTCTTTATTCCTATTTAACTTTTCTCCGATGGTTTGTTTTAAAGTTTCCTCTAGTTGTTTATTTTCTTCCTGCCTTTCCATTCTCACATCATTCTTAACTTCATATTTATAGTTTTCTAGTCTTAAACAAATATTATTTATTTGTAATTGGAGTTCCTGTTTATTTTCAATTTGTACCATGTTAAATTCTTCCCTTAATTTGTTCAAAGAATCTTTCATCTTATCAGCATACTCTTTATTTTTCTGAGGCCATTTTCTCCACCTTTTCTGTTTGTTCTTGTAACTTATCTGCAGTATTTTGATTGGCTGCCTGTAATCTGTTTTCTCTTTCTTCAACATCCTTCTTACTTTGTGCCATAAATTCCATTAATTGTTCAAAATGTCCGTTTCTTATTGTTTGTTCTTCTTGAACTCTTACCTGGTCTCCTTGTACACCTATCTCTTGCTGTACTTCTTCCATATCTACCTCTGCACCACTCGGCACTACTTCCATTTCTCCCTGTTCCTCACCTTTTTCCTCTTCAGTCTTTTTACTTTTCCGTGTAATCCTTTTATCTGCCATATTTTAGTTTAAATTTTCAAGATGTATTTACTTTTATTAAAACCTTTTATTGAAGTGTAAATCTATGTATTTTGCTCAACAATTAACCCTATTATCAGCTCTATTGAATTTATTATTGCTTGTCTTGTCTTATTATGTTTTTACTAATTCCAAAAAAAAAATCAAATATGACACGCTTAATTATGTTTACTTTCACAAGCCTCACTCTTGGTCATTAATCGTGATTTATCAATTACAATAAGCCACACGTTGTCGGGGTCATTAATTATGCACTGGCTACTCTATTTAAATTGACTTCGCAATATGCAAACTTTCAAATATTAAGATGATAGCGCCTGAGACTCTTTCAGGGGTTTGGGTTCAATTATGTAGTTACTTTGTTCTAAAAAAATGATTTTCAAGTATTTTTAAAAAATATTCATTCAAATCGAATGTCACTTCTAATGTCAACTAAATGTCAACAACAAAAAATTCCTAGTTCCTGGATGTTCAAAGAGACGTGCAAAAAGAAAATTCAGGAGGCGGTGAAAAACATCCCGAGGGAACTGTTGGCTCTCCTGATAAACGAGTAACGTCGATCAATCCATGCAGTGCCAGCACTTAACCTAGACTAGCAACTTATAATGTACAATCTCCAGATTGCGGACAAGTGCTTATTGCACTTATGCAGTCTTCTGTGTGTTGAGTGCAGTGGAATTGCTTGTATGCATGTAGATCCACTGTAAAAATGCTCAATAAAAATTATTATTATTATTCTCAAATGTCAATGACAAATGCCCGATTCTTAGAATTGTACATTATAACTTTCTATAATACAGTAAGTTAATGTATGTAACAAAAGTTTTGGGAAAAAGTTTGAGTAGTAATATTTAATTCAAATTCAATTTCATTCAAAAAACACTTAAATATGTTGATCTTACATCCAAGATAACATTAATAACAGCACTATATAATGGCAAGCGTTCCATTATTTTCAATGACCTGCAATTTTGTCATCACATATCGCTTAATCTCTTGGACAGAATTTACATCAATTTTATAATCTTTTGAAATATTCTGGGACGAAGTTGTAGGGGAGACTGTTGAACCTTGGAACATTTTTCTAATAATTGCAATTCACACTAGTTGAACATGAGTTTCTATTGAAGTAACATTTATATTTCATCTATTATAATAATACCTTCAAGTATATACCTATAAATATAGAAGAAAATTAAAAATGGATGAAAAAATAAATATTTTATTTATTGTAATCTAGTGTTTCATGGTACAACTGAATCTTGTACCTTGAAACATGAGTTTTCTGGTCATATATTAAGCTATGTACAGACTTGCAACTACGCCGCGTCTCGAACCGCATCGCGAACCACGTACCGCGCCGTTTGCGGCGTTTTTGTACCAACGAACCGAACCGCGTTGCGCAACAAATCTGGGCAACAGAACTGCGTTCCATGTACAAACAGCTGGGACATTCAGTTCAATTGCTGGTTCATTGTGGTGAAAACTTCGAGTGTACAAAAATGGATGTGCAATTGCAGGCAGCAGCGGCTGCGTACATATACATTCACTATGCTTTGAAGGAAAGTATAAGAAACGAAAGCGTCGGCAGAGACGATGGTGGCAAACAACCACTCCATGCTTACTGCACGACGTCTAAATGAATACTAGTGGACGGTAAAATAAAAACATCCCCGCACGCGTCTAAGTTCGTTCGACTTGTCCAAACTGGTGCAACGCCGTCGCGTAACCATCCTTTGATGTTCCGTCGAGAAACCGACAAGAGATGGAACGCGGTGAACCGCGCTCTGCAACCTCTTATCTGGTTCGCGACGGCGTTTTCTTGCCGTCCAAATTGGTGCGGCGCGGTTGGCGGTTCGGTTCGCGAGGCGGCGCAGTTGCAAGCTTTAATATTTAATACAATCATATTAATGTTTATTAAAGAAATAATGTAAAATAAAACATTTCATTTGACATTATAATCTTTAAAATCAACCTGGACCATAGCTGGCCGGCGAGTCTATCTGAACCCTTCATTTGTATCGGTTGAGGAAGTTTAATCACAATATCGTTATCATTAACATCAAATATTCGCTCAGATTCCCTAATAAACTTATTGCTGCTTCTAAAAGCTATGTACAGACTTGCAACTGCGCCGCGTCTCGAACCGCATCGCGAACCACGTACCGCGCCGTTTGCGGCGTTTTTGTACCAACGAACCGAACCGCGTTGCGCAACAAATCTGGGCAACAGAACTGCGTTCCATGTACAAACAGCTGGGACATTCAGTTCAATTGCTGGTTCATTGTGGTGAAAACTTCGAGTGTACAAAAATGGATGTGCAATTGCAGGTAGCAGCGGCTGCGTACATATACATTCACTATGCTTTGAAGGAAAGTATAAGAAACGAAAGCGTCGGCAGAGACGATGGTGGCAAACAACCACTCCATGCTTACTGCACGACGTCTAAATGAATACTAGTGGACGGTAAAATAAAAACATCCCCGCACGCGTCTAAGTTCGTTCGACTTGTCCAAACTGACATCCCGGTGCGTGGAGCATTGACCGCGACTATGCGCCCCTAACGAGACTAACGCGAACCTTATCGAGATTATGATTATGCGCACTCTCGCGGAATTCAAATAAAGTTAAAAATCGCGGTAAATATCTTGAATTAGGATATGTTTATAGGTAATAATATTTAAATTATTTTGAGTCTAAATATATAAATAGAAATTATTGGTATGTGCTTTGATATATAATAGCTAGAATATGTTAATATGTTCGAATTTACAACAGACTAGTATCTGAGATGTGAAACTCATTTTTTTAATGTAAAAATCTTGCCTGCTTCTAAATTTTCTTATTTTTGGATTTATTTGTTTTCCTATGTTAAATTTTCCCTTGCAATATTATAAAATAAAAAGGTAGGTCTCAACATCATACAAGTACTTTTAGGGACCTAATAAATATTTAAATTATTTAAAAGTTGTTTTATAGGTATATAATTTAAGAATAATATCTTCAAGACATACATTTAGGAGTTTAGACAGTAAATATTACATAAATTTTCAAAAATTTATTATAGATAAAAATTTCAATACAGAAATTGTGTAATAGTTATAAAATATAAATACCGCCGTATCTAAAATATCCCTACATTTTTCGCATATGAATGATCACTCTCTCCTTTTTTTCCACTCGGATAAAACTGTTTGAATTTCTGAAGATGATGGCTTTTGAATAGCTGTTAGATGAGAAACTCGTTTTTTCTTTGTACTTACGAATGTGGGCTGTTTTTCGATTTTTTTATTTGCTGGTTCATTTGATTTATATTTTAGTGTTACATTTTCTCCTTGTGCAACAACATTTACCGTCCTGTCTATTCATTTTCCAGTCTCAATTTTACATTCAGGAGATAATTTTTTTGTTTTAAGCATTTCCGATAGAATGTCCAGTTTTGCTATCAAGTCTCCATTATCTTGCTGAAATTGCTCTTGGATACAACTTTGCGCAATCAGCTCGGATATTACCTCACCTTTTGTAGTTAATTGAGATTCATGATCAATTTTTTTTGTAATTACTGTCAAATTTGTATACATGAATTTTCTTGTACTTGCCCTGATTTTTTTATCAGATTTAACATATGTAAACATATACATGCTATGGTTAAGTATTCATCTTTAGAGCCCTCAACAACCTTAAAACAGGATCAACATTCTATCGGAAATGCTTAAAACAAAAAAATTATCTCCTGAATGTAAAATTGAGACTGGAAAATTAATAGACAGGACGATAAATGTTGTTGCAAAAGGAGAAAATGTAACACTAATATATAAATCAAATGAATCGGCAAATAAAAAAATCGAAAAACAGCCCACATTCGTAAGTACAAAGAAAAAAAGAGTTTCTCATCTAACAGCTATTCAAAAGCCATCATCTTCAGAAATTCAAACAGTTTTATCCGAGTGGAAAAAAAGGAGAGAGTGATCATTCATATGCGAAAAATGTAGGGATATTTTAGATACGGCGGTATTTATATTTTATAACTATTACACAATTTCTGTATTGAAATTTTTATCTATAATAAATTTTTGAAAATTTATGTAATATTTACTGTCTAAACTCCTAAATGTATGTCTTGAAGATATTATTCTTAAATTATATACCTATAAAACAACTTTTAAATAATTTAAATATTTATTAGGTCCCTAAAAGTACTTGTATGATGTTGAGACCTACCTTTTTATTTTATAATATTGCAAGGGAAAATTTAACATAGGAAAACAAATAAATCCAAAAATAAGAAAATTTAGAAGCAGGCGAGATTTTTACATAAAAAAAATGAGTTTCACATCTCAGATACTAGTCTGTTGTAAATTCGAACATATTAACATATTCTACCTATAAAATATCAAAGCACATACCAATAATTTCTATTTCTATATTTAGATTCAAAATAATTTAAATATTATTACCTATAAACATATCCTAATTCAAGATATTTACCGCGATTTTTAACTTCATTTGAATTCCACGAGAGTGCGCATAATGGCGATAAGGTTCGCGTTAGTCTCGTTAGGGGCGCATAGTCGCGGTCAATGCTCCACGCACCGGGATGTGTCCAAACTGGTGCAACGCCGTCGCGCAACCATCCTTTGATGTTCCGTCGAGAAACCGAAAAGAGATGGAACGCGGTGAACCGCGCTCTGCAACCTCTTATCTGGTTCGCGACGGCGTTCTCTTGCCGTCCAAATTGGTGCGGCGCGGTTGGCGGTTCGGTTCGCGACGCGGCGCAGTTGCAAGTCTGTACATAGCTTAAGGCGCTTATAAAATTCAATTTGAATTCACTGTATTCTGAATCTTTTGACATGATTTTTCCAATGTAATAATCCGTCAAACCTCTTTTCTTCGGGAATTGGACCAGAACATAGTCTCCAGTTGCATAATTGCCAGATAATAAATCTATTTCCTCTTCAATATTTGTGATGTCTTCAGTAAATATTTCCGAGTCGCTCTCATCATTTAACACCAAATTAACTGATTCGTCATCGGAATCACTTTCAAAAACTTGCTTTTTGGCTTTCTTGATTTTAGATTCCTGTTTATCGTTCTTCTTTGAACTTGATGGCCGCTTTTCTTTTCGTCTTTTAATTTCTTCTATTTCTGGCGTATCAGTTACGATACGGGTGTCTCCTGGCTTCCTACCCTTTCTAATATTTTTCCGAGGTGCAGCCTTTCGGTATGGACTAACTGTTTCCGGCAAAACAAAACAAGTGCTGGTTGCATAATAATAATAATAATAATAATAATAATATTTATTGTCCAACAGCAGAACCAATTAAAGGACAAATTACAAAAAAAAATAATCATGATATTATGACGATAGGGTATACATGTAAACTTAGAAATAAATAACAGATTAAGAATATTCATAATATGCTTCCAATAAGAATTTTAGTGTACATTCAAAGATATCACACTTTCCACAAATTTGATTGTATAATGAACACATTACTGATATAGGCGATTTTAATAGTAAATTAGTTTTAGCTGTTTGTAGGTAAAAAGTGCACTGTGATCTACTATTGCTTCTTGGTGTATGGAAATTAACCATTGCCAAAATTGAAGGACAATCAATTTGGTGACGCAATAATTTAAATAAAAACGTCAAAGCAATTATTGATCGTCTAGTATCAAGAGAACACATATGGAAGGCGTCCAACAGCTCTTCGTTTGGAAACCCCCTGGTTGGATAAGAACCATACACTTTACACCAAAGGTATTTTAAAAACTTACGTTGAATACCCTCAATAAGCACTTTATATCGATCATAGTAAGGAGACCATATTAAGGCGCAATATTCAAGACGCGATCGTACAAGTGAAAAAAATAATGTTATAGTGGTACTTATATTAGAAAAGTGTTTAGAATTTCGCATTATGTAACCCAACATTTTATTGGCAGATGATACCATTTGCACAATATGCGTATTAAATGACAATTCACTGTCAAAAATGACACCAAGATCTTTTATCTCATAACACCTATCTAACTTGCTACCACCAACAGTGTAATCAAAAATTACAGGCATGTCTTTCCTTGAAAAGGTTACAACTTTACATTTCGCTACATTTAAATTTAGTCTATTATTAGTACACCATTCACGAAGAAGATTTAAATTACTTTGCAAATTGATACAATCAACTGAAGTGTTAACTGATGTGAATATCTTCACATCATCCGCAAACATTAACGTTTCGCATTGCAAAGTAAGCCCAAGGTCGTTAATAAACAGTAGAAATAGTAAGGGCCCAAGATTTGACCCCTGAGGTACACCAGACCGAGCAGTGAACGGTATAGAAGAGTAACCATTATATTCCACAATCTGAGTCCTATCTAGCAGATAAGATTCCAGCAATCTCACCAGCGAAACACTAAAACCATACATGTACAATTTCATAAGTAATAGCCCATGATCGATTCGATCAAAAGCCTTTGAAAGATCAGTATAGACTACATCCACTTGCCCTTGGTTGTCAAGAATTTCAGAAGTGAACTGAACAAGACAGCATAAATTCGTTACTGTTGATCGCTTCTCAACAAATCCGTGTTGATATGGAGATATGATACTTTTGACAGACGCGTAGATGTAGTTATAGATGATCATTTCAAAAACTTCAGAAAAGTTTGATGATATAGCTATCGGTCTATAGTTACTTACGTCAGTGTTATCATTATTCTTAAACACAGGACAGACTCTGGTGAACTTCCACTTATTAGGAAAGGTGTTCGTTTTTAAACACAAGTTAAAAATAACTAAAAGTGGAGCGATAAAAATGTTTCCGCAATCTTTAATTAGGTAGCTGGGAATTTGGTCAAGTCCAGATGTCTGTTTGTTTTTAAGCTTATGAATTGCGAGTTTGATATCATTTTCAGATATAGATTGAATATTTACATTTACATTAGGAAAATTGAAAAATGCAGAATGAGTATCCAACATAAATAAACTAGAGTCTTGATAAACGCTGCTAAACTGATCAGCAAAGGCATTTACAATATCTTGAGGATGATTATAATGCACATCTCCTTTATGTAGCTTCCCTGGTATTCGAGAAATACCCTTCTTAGATCTAATAAAAGACCAAAAATTCTTGGAATCAGTATTGATGGAATTTTCAATTTTAATTAAATAATCATTGTACGCTACTCTAATTTGACATTTTACAAGAGCCCGCATACGTTTAAATTCTCTTAAACTATATTGGCAGTTGCTTTGCCTATATCTCTTGTAAAACTTGCTCTTTAGTTTAATATTTTTGATAATATTTTGTGTAAACCAAGATGGGTATTTCTGTTTATTATTTTTCTTTTTATAGTAAGGTACGTACTGGTCCAGTATATTATACAATATCTTGTAAAAAAGATTACAGGCATCATTCACATTGGCAGAATCATTCAGTCCAGACCAATCGACTGAGATTAATGCATCATACAGTCCAAGAAAATTAGCCTTATTAAAATTATATTTTATACTGTTCATTGACGGAGGAAAATTAATGGACTTTAATTCAAATATATTAAAGCAAATACTCAGAGCCGGATGATGCATGTCCTCACTTATCAGTGGTTCGCTATCATGGTTAACATAACAACTACAACTAGCAAACACAAGATCAAGTAATTTACTATTACTATTAAGGACTTGATTACATTGGCGCAAATTTAATAATTCAGAAAACTCGGTTACGGAAGAATATAACTTATCAGTGGAGTCTGAGTTATAAAAACTAGGTATGTTAAAGTCTCCCAATATCACTAAATTTTTCACATGTAAATAACGTTGCAAGAAATAATCAAACACTATGTCGAGGTCAGTAGCTGCTGGAGTACGAGGAATGTATACAATGAATATGTATACACAGTGACTTGAAAAAGAACACTTGCAACCAGCGACATCAAAGGCAGGTAAAGCATTTAGAAGTTCCGATAAATTTAGTTCTTCTGATATGATGTGATTTTTGATCGCTAAAAGAACTCCGCCGCCGCGTGCAGTGTTAGTAGAAATAAAGTTCCGGTCACTCCTATACACATTATATGTATTAAATGGAAAGAATTCGGCGCTCATTATTTCATTTGATAACCACGTTTCACTTAAACTAATAATATCATATTCACAATCAGAAACACTTGCAGTAAATTGATCAACTTTGCCACGTATACTACGGACATTCTGATAGTAACACATTAGGGTTCTGCTGCTGGAATTATTTAGTTTTTTTGAACAACACCTGGCAATCCATTGGTATATTTTATAGTTAAATTCGTTTCGCCACTTTCAGATCTCTGTTTCAGCTCTTCTTTACATTTTCGAAACTGCTCTCTTTGATAATGAGTTTCATCTTTCCGCAAGAACACATTTTTGAGATCGGTATGAGATTTCAGAGCAAGTTTATTTCGGAGAACCGTATAAACTTCAGATGCATTATTTAAAGTAACACGCAGCGGTCGAGGTTTTCTTGTATTCGTTTTTGGTGTACCCAGGCGCATTATCTTGCGGGTCGAATCCAAATTTATTTTCGACTGCGTTGTTTGAAAAATGTTATTAACATTTTCAAGTTCTAAATTTGCATCGCCGTTTTCTGGTAACCCATAAATGATAATATTATTTTCGCGCCTGATTCGATCTTGAGCTTCACGTACCACGGCTTCAAAAGATGCGGTAGACAATTCAGATTGTTGAACAGGACGAGTTTCCAGTTTTTCTAGCCTGCTCATTAAAGAATTAAGCATCTGTTTTAGTTCTGCGAACTGATCAGTAGTTTTGTTACAGGCGTTACAAAAGAATTTCACACCTTTTGTTCTTTGGCGAGTTATTCGTTTGGCATCATCCGCATCAATATGAACACACGTCACGTGAAGATGGTTTTTGCATCCATCACATTGTAATGTAAGATTGTTATCCTGCTTGTTACACAGAAAGCACAAATTGGAAGGCATTTTATTGAGAACACACGCTTTCACAAAGTTAACAGGTAGAAGCACAGCGAGCAAGCACACGTCCGACTTCGACGACAGCATTAGGTGAAGGTGTCCTGTTTACTGGAGTAGATGGCCTTGGTGTTGAATATGAAGTTGGCTGTGTACTAGTTGAGGGAGAGTCAGGAGGTTGCCAATGATTCATAGAGCCGATCAGTTACATAAGAAACAAGGTGATCCTGCTCTGAAAACACCCCACGATCGAAAGGATAAATTCCAGGCTTTTTGAAACCACTTACAATATTGCTTGTTGTAAATGCTCGAGGATAAGTTTGCCCTAAAGCTTCAGCAATGGAATAAATTGTAAAGGTCTTTCCTTCATTATTTCTCAACCATGCATCGATGAACTGATCGTAGAAGGTCTGTAGAGGTCCATAAACAGAGAAATCTAGTGGCTGAAGCTTGTGAGAAGTATGGGGCGGGAATGTTAGCATCACAATACCCGCTTGCTTTGCATATTCTACAGCTTCTACCGATAAGTGAGTTTCATGATTGTCGAGTATAAGTAACACACGCTCAGTTTTTGACGGTTTCACATGAGAGGCAAAGTGTTTCAAAAATACAAGGAACAAAACTTCAGTGCTCCATCCAGATGGGTTAGCACCTCCGATTGTCCCAGCAGGAGCCCCAGTGATCATGAAATCTTTAAAATATATCCTTGGAAAAATCAGCATAGGAGGTATATGGTTTCCTGCAATAAGTGTCACCAGCTGACCACGTTCTGCGGAAGTTACACACCCAACTTGTTTCTCTCCTTTGGTTGCCAAAATGTTTGCAGCTTTTTGCACAGTAGTTAATGCTGTCTCATCGGTATTCCAAATTCTCTCAGGGGGTATTGGACAAAAACGGTTGTGAACAGATTCAAGATTCTTGAAAAATTTTTCAACGTTGTTTTTATTAAAACTTGTCGATCTTGATAAACTTGTTGGTTCTGGTTTTCTCACCGAAATGGTGTTGTTCCTCTTCATAAACCAACGCATCCATTTTTCACCCGCAGTCCTGTTTACATCCCAGCTGGGAGGGATGTTTTTATTATTTGCTTTTGCAAAGCTGTAGGCAAGCTCACGAACACATTTTTTGGTAAGACCATATTTCATTCTTGCAACAGTTGTTATGTAGTCTACCAAACTTGTTTCTTCTGCATCGGTAAACACCTTTTTTACGTCACATTTTGAAGAATATGTAAATATTTGTTCTGACGATTCTCTAAATCGTTTTAAGTGCCTCGACAGTGTGGCCAGTGAAACTTTGTAAACTTTCCAAGCTTCCCTTAGTGAAATACCATTGTCGCAAGTAATTGCTTCTACAGCTCTCTTAAGTGAATCAGTATCAACAGCTGGTCTTGTTTTCCCCTGCTTACTTCTTCTTCTTCTTCTCTTCTCTAACCGTTCTCCATCCTTTGGATGTAGGCCTCTTTCATATTTTTCCAAACAGTTCTATTCTGGGCTTTCTGATACCAGTTGAGCCCTGCATATCGCTTGATGTCGTCAGACCATCTTTGTGGTGGTCTTCCTATACTGCGTTTTTCTTCCCACGGCCTCCATCTTGTTATTTTGCCGCTCCATTTATCAGTATGTCGGGCGACGTGGCCTGCCCATTGCCATTTCAGAGAGCATATTCGCTGAACTATATCTGCTATGTGGGTTCTTTGCCTTATCCACTGATTTGTTTTGTGGTCTCTTAGTGATATACCTAATATCCTTCTTTCTATAGCTCGTTGGTGTATTTGTAGTTTGTTAAGTGTTTTCTTATGTAATATCCACGTTTCGCAACCATATGTTGTTATGGGAAGGATGCATTTGTTGTAAATTCTCGTTTTTAATGATATAGGTAATTTCATTTTCATGACATAGTTCAGTTTTCCATAAGCTGCCCAGCTTAGTCCTATTCTTCTCTTTATTTCCTCGTCCCGACGTTCTTTGGTGAGTGTTATGATCTGTCCTAAGTATATATATGAGTCGACTATTTCGATATGTTGACCGTTAGTACTTTCGAAATCGGTGATTGGTTTGTCATGATCTTTGTTTTGTAGGTATTCATTTCGAGTCCGACTCTATTTGCTTGTGTTTTTAGTTCTGATAGCATTTCTTTCAATTGGATTTCACCATGTGCGAAAATTACAATATCGTCGGCAAATCTTAGGTTATTAAGTATTTCGCCTTGTATTATGACA
This sequence comes from Agriotes lineatus, assembly GCA_940337035.1. Taxonomy (NCBI): domain Eukaryota; kingdom Metazoa; phylum Arthropoda; class Insecta; order Coleoptera; family Elateridae; genus Agriotes; species Agriotes lineatus. The sequence continues at coordinate 254,015 of CALNHX010000734.1, read as the reverse complement.
CCTTTTTCTTCCCACTGGAGGTTCTTGAACATGTCTTCCAGCACCAGAGTGAACAACTTCGGCGATATTATATCTGCCAGTCTGACTCATCTCTGTATTTCGAATTTATTAGTTATTTCATGAAGTTTTATTTTCATAGTGGCGTTGTTATATATATTTTTTATTAGGTCAATATATCTTTGGTCAATTCTGGCATTTCTCATTGCGCTAATAATGGTTCCCTTGTCTATCGTATCGAATGCTTTTTTAAAGTCTATAAAAGCTAACCATAATTGTATGTTATATTCTATGCTTTTCTTTACAAGTTGTCCTACAGTATGTAGATGTTCCGTTGTGCCGTAATCTTTTCTAAATCCAGCTTGTTCCTTTGGTTGGTATAGGTCGAATTTTCTCTCTAGCCTGTTAGTTATGACCCTCATAAACAACTTGTATATCTGGGAGAGGAGACTTATGGGTCGGTAGTTTTCGAGGTCAGTGGGGTCCCCTGGAATTTTGCCAAGCTGTTGGTATTTCTCCTTGAGATAAACAGTTGTTAAACAGTTTTAGGAGTGCTAGTTTTGTTGATGGATCACTTACTTCTAGGCATTATTAATCTGTAAAAAAGGATAATTTTCCATAGTAAAATTTAAAAAAACAATTATTATACTTAATTTAAATACTCTTGTACCTTGGAACAGTTCCAAGGTACAGGATGACGCTGTGTTTCAAGGTACAATAGGTTACATTTTGTTAAACAAACATCATTTATCGACAGTGCATTATGTTATTTGAAAAATCCATATAACAAAGCACTTACCAGACCCTGATGCACAAGTACACGTACAAAACTTGCAATTAGACCAACAATATTCAACGTTATGACACACAATGTAAACTGAGAAATATTTACTTTTAGCGTCAGAAATCTTGCTCGTGCTATATGAACCGATGTTAACCGCCGACTGAGGTCTGCTTACGTTCAACATGTGTTTGAGGCTGCGTTGCCACATTGGGCAACAAATATCGCACTAAACATTAAATTTGAAAATTTGCGGGAAGTTGTTCCAAGGTACACTATACTCAAGGAACAACAGTCTCCCCTACCTTATTTTGTGCATCCCAGCCATAGTTGTACACCTTTCTGCTTAGTAAAGCCCAAACATTTTTAATGTGTCTTGACTGAAGAATATTGGGTGGGTTGTTATGTTTTGATATAAATGGAACATTGTGCTGATTCAGTAAATCTCTCGCGGTTCTCGCATAATGGCAAAAAGCCAAGTCTGGCCATTAGCAGCATGTGTATTTTGGGCACTTGCGTCTTTGAAGAGTTTAAAGGATTACGATGCAATTCTCCATGCACAAATATATGTATGAAACATGAAAATGTCGACCGAACCACCGAATTGATGTTTGTACGCTGTCTTTAGCACTTCTTACCATTCTGTCGACAATCCATGCGGACATCCTTTAGGGCTTTGTCTTTTAGGTAAATTTACACAAGGTATTCCTTGTTCACATTCTCTTATAGTTCGATAAAGTATTGAAACTAACACATTTTGGTCTCTGAAGATGTTGACAATCTCTCGCTTACGCATTCGTCCAACCAATTGATAAATAGTCATTCAGATTTCAAGTTTGTAAGACATTTTGATCAATGTAATAGCAAACTGTATTCTTATCATAAATTCTGATATCCATAGATTTTTTGTTTCCAATGGCAACTTGATAATGCAGCGTTTAATTATATTTCTCTAGCTTCAAAAAAATTCTCAAAATTTTTGTTACATACGTTATTGTTTTTTCATTAATTGCACTTTTTAAAATGTCTTTATTTGCTGTACAGTTGGTATTAACTAAGAAATTACCCACCTTGTATATTGCACCACCAAAATGTTCACGACTGCAAAAATGTGTCGATTTTCAAGTTCTAATCTGTGGAAGTTTTTGGAATTCTCAAATTTTCCGACTCCAAAATGAACACCTTGATGTTCAAGGAGTTGAAGTTTTTGAAATCACCGAAAATGCCGACGCAGAAATGAAGACCCCGATTTGCGACGTAGAATTTCGGTTAAAAAAATCATATACCATCTTTATTTCAAGCTATTGCACAACAAAGAGTCTAGGTATCAAACATTATCTTGAAATTTTATATTTTTATTATAATATACAACCTTTATAAAAGTATAAAAGTGTAGAAAGTAGAATAAAATTTAATTAGAATCATCCGAGCTTGGCGGAGTTTCTGCTTCTTCAGATCCATTGCTGTAACAATAAAACAATTAGAAAAACAATTTAATTGTTATGAGTTGTCTCACCTCTCAGATATTTCTATTTCTCCTATTGAATCTACAAAATCTTATATTTTAGCACTATCTGTAAAATCCAAACTCATGTACGGACGCAACCCAAATAAGGGTATTTATTTCAAACTATTACACAACAAAGAATACTAGGTATCAAACATTATCTTGAAATTTTATATTTTTATTATAATATACAACCTTTATAAAAGAATAAAAGTGTAGAAAGTAGAATAAAATTTAATTAGAATCATCCGAGCTTGGCGGGGTATCTGCTTCTTCAGATCCATCGCTGTAACAATAAAACAATTAGAAAAACAATTTAATTGTTTTGAGTTGTCTCACCTCTCAGATATTTCTATTTCTCCTATTGAATCTACAAAATCTTGTTTTTTAGCACTATCTGTAAACTCCAAACTCATGTACGGACCCAACCCAAATAAGGGTCTTTATTTCAAGCTATTACACAACAAAGAATACTAGGGATCAAACATGATCTTGAAATTTTATATTTTTATTATAATATACAACTTTTATAAAAGAATGAAAATGTAGAAGGTAGAATAAAATTTAATTAGAATCATCCGAGCTTGGCGGAGTATCTGCTTCTTCAGATCCATCGCTGTAACAATGATACAATTAGAGAAAGAATTTAATTGTTTTGAGTTGTCTCACCTCTCAGATATTTCTATTTCTCCTATTGAATCTACAAAATCTTGTTTTTTAGCACTATCTGTAAACTCCAAACTCATGTACGGACCCAACCCAAATAAGGGTCTTTATTTCAAGTTATTACACAACAAAGAATACTAAGGATCAAACAGTATCTTGAAATTTTATATTTTTATTATAATATACAACTTTTATAAAAGAATGAAAATGTAGAAGGTAGAATAAAATTTAATTAGAATCATCCGAGCTTGGCGGAGTATCTGCTTCTTCAGATCCATCGCTGTAACAATGATACAATTAGAGAAAGAATTTAATTGTTTTGAGTTGTCTCACCTCTCAGATATTTCTATTTCTCCTATTGAATCTACAAAATCTTGTTTTTTAGCACTATCTGTAAAATCCAAACTCATGTACGGACCCAACCCAAATAAGGGTCTTCATTTCAAGCTATTACACAACAAAGAATACTAGGGATCAAACATTATCTTGAAATTTTATATTTTTATTATAATATACAACTTTTATAAAAGAATGAAAATGTAGAAGGTAGAATAAAATTTAATTAGAATCATCCGAGCTTGGCGGAGTACCTGCTTCTTCAGATCCATCGCTGTAACAATGATACAATTAGAGAAAGAATTTAATTGTTTTGAGTTGTCTCACCTCTCAGATATTTCTATTTCTCCTATTGAATCTACAAAATCTTGTTTTTTAGCACTATCTGTAAACTCCAAACTCATGTACGGACCCAACCCAAATAAGGGTCTTTATTTCAAGCTATTACACAACAAAGAATACTAGGGATCAAACATTATCTTGAAATTTTATATTTTTATTATAATATACAACTTTTATAAAAGAATGAAAATGTAGAAGGTAGAATAAAATTTAATTAGAATCATCCGAGCTTGGCGGAGTATCTGCTTCTTCAGATCCATCGCTGTAACAATGATACAATTAGAGAAAGAATTTAATTGTTTTGAGTTGTCTCACCTCTCAGATATTTCTATTTCTCCTATTGAATTTACAAAATCTTGTTTTTTAGCACTATTTGTAAACTCCAAACTCATGTACGGACCCAACCCAAATAAGGGTCTTTATTTCAAGCTATTACACAACAAAGAATACTAGGGATCAAACATTATCTTGCAATTTTATATTTTTATTATAATATACAACTGTTATAAAAGAATGAAAATGTAGTAGGTAGAATAAAATTTAATTAGAATCATCCGAGCTTGGCGGAGTATCTGCTTCTTCAGATCCATCGCTGTAACAATGATACAATTAGAGAAAGAATTTAATTGTTTTGAGTTGTCTCACCTCTCAGATATTTCTATTTCTCCTATTGAATCTACAAAATCTTGTTTTTTAGCACTATCTGTAAACTCCAAACTCATGTACGGACCCAACCCAAATAAGGGTCTTTATTTCAAGTTATTACACAACAAAGAATACTAGGGATCAAACATTATCTTGAAATTTTATATTTTTATTATAATATACAACTTTTATAAAAGAATGAAAATGTAGAAGGTAGAATAAAATTTAATTAGAATCATCCGAGCTTGGCGGAGTATCTGCTTCTTCAGATCCATCGCTGTAACAATGATACAATTAGAGAAAGAATTTAATTGTTTTGAGTTGTCTCACCTCTCAGATATTTCTATTTCTCCTATTGAATCTACAAAATCTTGTTTTTTAGCACTATCTGTAAAATCCAAACTCATGTACGGACCCAACCCAAATAAGGGTCTTTATTTCAAGCTATTACACAACAAAGAATACTAGGGATCAAACATTATCTTGAAATTTTATATTTTTATTATAATATACAACTTTTATAAAAGAATGAAAATGTATAAGGTAGAATAAAATTTAATTAGAATCATCCGAGCTTGGCGGAGTATCTGCTTCTTCAGATCCATCGCTGTAACAATGATACAATTAGAGAAAGAATTTAATTGTTTTGAGTTGTCTCACCTCTCAGATATTTCTATTTCTCCTATTGAATCTACAAAATCTTGTTTTTTAGCACTATTTGTAAACTCCAAACTCATGTACGGACCCAACCCAAATAAGGGTCTTTATTTCAAGCTATTACACAACAAAGAATACTAGGGATCAAACATTATCTTGAAATTTTATATTTTTATTATAATATACAACTTTTATAAAAGAATGAAAATGTAGAAGGTAGAATAAAATTTAATTAGAATCATCCGAGCTTGGCGGAGTATCTGCTTCTTCAGATCCATCGCTGTAACAATGATACAATTAGAGAAAGAATTTAATTGTTTTGAGTTGTCTCACCTCTCAGATATTTCTATTTCTCCTATTGAATCTACAAAATCTTGTTTTTTAGCACTATCTGTAAAATCCAAACTCATGTACGGACCCAACCCAAATAAGGGTCTTTATTTCAAGCTATTACACAACAAAGAATACTAGGGATCAAACATTATCTTGAAATTTTATATTTTTATTATAATATACAACTTTTATAAAAGAATGAAAATGTAGAAGGTAGAATAAAATTTAATTAGAATCATCCGAGCTTGGCGGAGTATCTGCTTCTTCAGATCCATCGCTGTACAATGATACAATTAGAGAAAGAATTTAATTGTTTTGAGTTGTCTCACCTCTCAGATATTTCTATTTCTCCTATTGAATCTACAAAATCTTGTTTTTTAGCACTATCTGTAAAATCCAAACTCATGTACGGACCCAACCCAAATAAGGGTCTTTATTTCAAGCTATTACACAACAAAGAATACTAGGGATCAAACATTATCTTGCAATTTTATATTTTTATTATAATATACAACTTTTATAAAAGAATGAATATGTAGTAGGTAGAATAAAATTTAATTAGAATCATCCGAGCTTGGCGGAGTATCTGCTTCTTCAGATCCATCGCTGTAACAATGATACAATTAGAGAAAGAATTTAATTGTTTTGAGTTGTCTCACCTCTCAGATATTTCTATTTCTCCTATTGAATCTACAAAATCTTGTTTTTTAGCACTATCTGTAAACTCCAAACTCATGTACGGACCCAACCCAAATAAGGGTCTTTATTTCAAGCTATTACACAACAAAGAATACTAGGGATCAAACATTATCTTGAAATTTTATATTTTTATTATAATATACAACTTTTATAAAAGAATGAAAATGTAGAAGGTAGAATAAAATTTAATTAGAATCATCCGAGCTTGGCGGAGTATCTGCTTCTTCAGATCCATCGCTGTAACAATGATACAATTAGAGAAAGAATTTAATTGTTTTGAGTTGTCTCACCTCTCAGATATTTCTATTTCTCCTATTGAATTTACAAAATCTTGTTTTTTAGCACTATTTGTAAACTCCAAACTCATGTACGGACCCAACCCAAATAAGGGTCTTTATTTCAAGCTATTACACAACAAAGAATACTAGGGATCAAACATTATCTTGCAATTTTATATTTTTATTATAATATACAACTGTTATAAAAGAATGAAAATGTAGTAGGTAGAATAAAATTTAATTAGAATCATCCGAGCTTGGCGGAGTATCTGCTTCTTCAGATCCATCGCTGTAACAATGATACAATTAGAGAAAGAATTTAATTGTTTTGAGTTGTCTCACCTCTCAGATATTTCTATTTCTCCTATTGAATCTACAAAATCTTGTTTTTTAGCACTATCTGTAAACTCCAAACTCATGTACGGACCCAACCCAAATAAGGGTCTTTATTTCAAGTTATTACACAACAAAGAATACTAGGGATCAAACAGTATCTTGAAATTTTATATTTTTATTATAATATACAACTTTTATAAAAGAATGAAAATGTAGAAGGTAGAATAAAATTTAATTAGAATCATCCGAGCTTGGCGGAGTATCTGCTTCTTCAGATCCATCGCTGTAACAATGATACAATTAGAGAAAGAATTTAATTGTTTTGAGTTGTCTCACCTCTCAGATATTTCTATTTCTCCTATTGAATCTACAAAATGTTGTTTTTTAGCACTATCTGTAAAATCCAAACTCATGTACGGACCCAACCCAAATAAGGGTCTTTATTTCAAGCTATTACACAACAAAGAATACTAGGGACCAAACGTTATCTTGAAATTTTATATTTTTATTATAATATACAACTTTTATAAAAGAATGAAAATGTAGAAGGTAGAATAAAATTTAATTAGAATCATCCGAGCTTGGCGGAGTATCTGCTTCTTCAGATCCATCGCTGTAACAATGATACAATTAGAGAAAGAATTTAATTGTTTTGAGTTGTCTCACCTCTCAGATATTTCTATTTCTCCTATTGAATCTACAAAATGTTGTTTTTTAGCACTATCTGTAAAATCCAAACTCATGTACGGACCCAACCCAAATAAGGGTCTTTATTTCAAGCTATTACACAACAAAGAATACTAGGGATCAAACATTATCTTGCAATTTTATATTTTTATTATAATATACAACTGTTATAAAAGAATGAAAATGTAGTAGGTAGAATAAAATTTAATTAGAATCATCCGAGCTTGGCGGAGTATCTGCTTCTTCAGATCCATCGCTGTAACAATGATACAATTAGAGAAAGAATTTAATTGTTTTGAGTTGTCTCACCTCTCAGATATTTCTATTTCTCCTATTGAATCTACAAAATCTTGTTTTTTAGCACTATCTGTAAACTCCAAACTCATGTACGGACCCAACCCAAATAAGGGTCTTTATTTCAAGTTATTACACAACAAAGAATACTAGGGATCAAACATTATCTTGAAATTTTATATTTTTATTATAATATACAACTTTTATAAAAGAATGAAAATGTAGAAGGTAGAATAAAATTTAATTAGAATCATCCGAGCTTGGCGGAGTATCTGCTTCTTCAGATCCATCGCTGTAACAATGATACAATTAGAGAAAGAATTTAATTGTTTTGAGTTGTCTCACCTCTCAGATATTTCTATTTCTCCTATTGAATCTACAAAATCTTGTTTTTTAGCACTATCTGTAAAATCCAAACTCATGTACGGACCCAACCCAAATAAGGGTCTTTATTTCAAGCTATTACACAACAAAGAATACTAGGGATCAAACATTATCTTGAAATTTTATATTTTTATTATAATATACAACTTTTATAAAAGAATGAAAATGTAGAAGGTAGAATAAAATTTAATTAGAATCATCCGAGCTTGGCGGAGTATCTGCTTCTTCAGATCCATCGCTGTAACAATGATACAATTAGAGAAAGAATTTAATTGTTTTGAGTTGTCTCACCTCTCAGATATTTCTATTTCTCCTATTGAATCTACAAAATCTTGTTTTTTAGCACTATCTGTAAAATCCAAACTCATGTACGGACCCAACCCAAATCAGGGTCTTTATTTCAAGCTATTACACAACAAAGAATACTAGGGATCAAACATTATCTTGAAATTTTATATTTTTATTATAATATACAACTTTTATAAAAGAATGAAAATGTACAAGGTAGAATAAAATTTAATTAGAATCATCCGAGCTTGGCGGAGTATCTGCTTCTTCAGATCCATCGCTGTACAATGATACAATTAGAGAAAGAATTTAATTGTTTTGAGTTGTCTCACCTCTCAGATATTTCTATTTCTCCTATTGAATCTACAAAATCTTGTTTTTTAGCACTATCTGTAAAATCCAAACTCATGTACGGACCCAACCCAAATAAGGGTCTTTATTTCAAGCTATTACACAACAAAGAATACTAGGGATCAAACATTATCTTGCAATTTTATATTTTTATTATAATATACAACTTTTATAAAAGAATGAAAATGTAGTAGGTAGAATAAAATTTAATTAGAATCATCCGAGCTTGGCGGAGTTTCTGCTTCTTCAGATCCATCGCTGTAACAATGATACAATTAGAGAAAGAATTTAATTGTTTTGAGTTGTCTCACCTCTCAGATATTTCTATTTCTCCTATTGAATCTACAAAATCTTGTTTTTTAGCACTATCTGTAAACTCCAAACTCATGTACGGACCCAACCCAAATAAGGGTCTTTATTTCAAGCTATTACACAACAAAGAATACTAGGGATCAAACATTATCTTGAAATTTTATATTTTTATTATAATATACAACTTTTATAAAAGAATGAAAATGTAGAAGGTAGAATAAAATTTAATTAGAATCATCCGAGCTTGGCGGAGTATCTGCTTCTTCAGATCCATCGCTGTAACAATGATACAATTAGAGAAAGAATTTAATTGTTTTGAGTTGTCTCACCTCTCAGATATTTCTATTTCTCCTATTGAATCTACAAAATCTTGTTTTTTAGCACTATCTGTAAACTCCAAACTCATGTACGGACCCAACCCAAATAAGGGTCTTTATTTCAAGCTATTACACAACAAAGAATACTAGGGATCAAACATTATCTTGAAATTTTATATTTTTATTATAATATACAACTTTTATAAAAGAATGAAAATGTAGAAGGTAGAATAAAATTTAATTAGAATCATCCGAGCTTGGCGGAGTATCTGCTTCTTCAGATCCATCGCTGTAACAATAAAACAATTAGAAAAACAATTTAATTGTTTTGAGTTGTCTCACCTCTCAGATATTTCTCTTTCTCCTATTGAATCTACAAAATCTTGTTTTTTAGCACTATCTGTAAACTCCAAACTCATGTACGGACCCAACCCAAATAAGGGTCTTTATTTCAAGCTATTACACAACAAAGAATACTAGGGATCAAACATTATCTTGAAATTTTATATTTTTATTATAATATACAACTTTTATAAAAGAATGAAAATGTAGAAGGTAGAATAAAATTTAATTAGAATCATCCGAGCTTGGCGGAGTATCTGCTTCTTCAGATCCATCCCTGTAACAATGATACAATTAGAGAAAGAATTTAATTCTTTTGAGTTGTCTCACCTCTCAGATATTTCTATTTCTCCTATTGAATCTACAAAATCTTGTTTTTTAGCACTATCTGTAAACTCCAAACTCATGTACGGACCCAACCCAAATAAGGGTCTTTATTTCAAGCTATTACACAACAAAGAATACTAGGGATCAAACATTATCTTGAAATTTTATATTTTTATTATAATATACAACTTTTATAAAAGAATGAAAATGTAGAAGGTAGAATAAAATTTAATTAGAATCATTCGAGCTTGGCGGAGTATCTGCTTCTTCAGATCCATCGCTGTAAGAATGAAACAATTAGAGAAAGAATTTAATTGTTTTGAGTTGTCTCACCTCTCAGAAATTTCTATTTCTCCTATTGAATCTACAAAATCTTGTTTTTAACACTATCTGCAAAATCCAAACTCATGTACGAACCCAACCCAAATAAGGGTATTTTGAATCGTACGATTACTTGGTTGGTATTTGTTTCTATTTTAAAGATGACGCATTTCGGTAGTACAAGGTAATCTATGTGAATACTGCTATTTGCCAGCATAATTCGTTTAATTTCTGGAATTTTCACGGCTTCGCTCATTACCTGTACATATGCCATGAACGCTATTTTGTCAAATGCTTTGCCATACTTTCTTTTCATCAACAACAGCTGCAATTGTCGAAGTTTTTTTACGTCCTGCATATCAACACCATATATTTTGGTGGTTATCTTAAGCTAAAATATGGATCCTAACCTCAAATTTGAGTTAAACCTATTTAATTTTATCTTATTTCGAAATTAACATTTGTCATTGATTTTTAAACTGTATTTTATCCAATTTTATTTTTAATTTCAATCCACATATAATTTTCAAATAGCTATATTTCAGATACAAATCTGCCTTATCCCTGAATAAATCCAAACAATTATAATATCCCAATTTTTAACAAATTTTAATTCAAACCATATTAAGCTTGTATCATTACATAATATTTAACTTTTTAAATACTAGCTATATTCATTTTAAGAGTGGAATATTTAAAACGGTGGGAGGAAGTCCGCACCTCGTTTATTAGCCACTATTCGGGAGCAAGTTGAGCCGTTGCAAGACGAATTTGACAGCGCAGCTCTTTATTCCAGTAATTTAATCAACAAACTAATATATTCTTAAATTAATTTTTATCTGTGTTGACAATAGATGAAATTGAAATTATAAACGTTCCTGATCCTGAACCTGGCCCCTCCAACATTTCATCCCCTGTAATAATCGCCAACGTGACCCAACTCCAACCCCAAATCCAACCGTCAGCTCAAACCCAAGCTCGACCTTCCAGATTGATCAGCTATACTATAGGCAAAAAATTACAAATGAAAAAACATTTTTATATATTAAGCAAAAATTCAAATTAGAAATAGGGAAATTACAAGATTAAAATAGTTACCAATAACAATAATTTTCTTTTCGTTAAGGCATTGGATTGATGTTAACAAACGCTAGCAAATGCTTATAAGAATTTAAAATTTTATTTTTTTAACGAAAATGAAATATGAGTAAACTCCAGCTCCAGGAGATACTACTTTATTAGTTTTAAACTGACATTATTCCAAAAATATCCTGTGAGTTTCTTTCTGAAATTAAGTACATATACACGTTTTATTAATATCATTCATATCTAAAATTTTGGTTATAGTGAGCAGAAAGATTGCAAAATTATGTGTTAAACAGGGATATACAAAATGTCTCTAAATTTTAACAAAGTGAAAATTATACGGGCCCAAGTGACTTTGATTTGTCTGGCAAAAACAGAATCAATCAATGCGTTTAGCACTGCATAATTATCACTATTCTGATTGACCTCGTGGAAAATAAAATTATTAGCTTCTTCAGTATCTTCAATTTCGTCAAAATACTCTTCAATGTTATCACTTTGTTCTTTACAGATATTGTACAACACCCACAAGCCACAATCAACTTCAGAGTAGTGTTCAATTTCAGTCGTAAGCCATTTTTTAAGCAGGGAAATCTTCGCTTACGAACTCCAAAAAACGTCTCTGCTGTATTTCGAGTGATAATATGAGATCTATAAGCTTCTTCGCCAGCATTTCTTGGATTCGCTAGCGGAGTCAACAGATAAGGTTTACATGGATATCCACTATCGCCTAATAAGAAACCGTTACCATATCTACTCATACGAAACTCAAGAGTCATTAAATATGGTGCTATCGTGCACTGATCCTGGTCATCGAGCAATAATATGCAACTTTAAATCGCCATAACAAATTGCTTGGCCGTTGATGCTAAAGTATCCTTTTCGATTTCTATACAATTCTGCCGTGGGGCCACCAGGGCACTGGATACTCACGTGCGTGCAATCAACGGGACCCACAACCCTTGGGAAACTAGAGATGTTAAAAAATCGCTGTTTGGTTGTCATCACTTGTTCAGCGCTATGCGGCATTTTTATGTAGAGAAAGTTGTGCAATCTCATGTGTATCACGCTGAATTACTCTACATATGTTCGATTTGTCAATATGCATGTATCACCGATCAATTCACGAAAGCCCCCTGTAGCATAAAAGCGTAGTGCAATTAATATTGAGGAACGTGCATCCAGAGATTTGTTTCTATTGCTCGTAGGTGGAATTGCATCCCCGATTGTGTGTACTAAATTCATCACCGTCAGTTTGTTAAGGCGAAATCGTTTTTAAAAATCGGCATCATGCATATGAAACGGATTTTCTCTATCCCGTATGAACCGAATCTTTATGGTCACTCGAAGAAGATAAATCGGATAGCATATTTACCTGTATAGTATAATTTAAAAATTGTTCGTTCAAAAAATATAGCAATTGTCATAATTTATTGAGCAAACTTACCTCAGAAGAAAATAAAATTGATTTAATTTCTTGTTAATCACTCAACCACTAGTAATTAAATTAATTGTCCGTTAAGAAGAGTTTAACGACTGATTATTGTTTGTGCAACGCAAAACCCTGTTAATCACCCGTTAACGACAGATTAACTTTGACAGTTATCAAATATTTAATAATCCGTTAACGGTCGCTTAATGAAAAATTTAATTTTAATTATCCGTTAACAAACCGTTAACGGTCAATTAACTTTTGTGGAATCGGCCATAACTCACTCACACACTAATCGCCACCAAGTTCGCGGCTTGCGGCGAATACAACTGAGTTCCGCGAAATCAAATATCACTGGCGAAGGATCGACACTTTTTGAAAGTTCAGCGACTGCTTCGCAAGGGGGCATAGGCGCGGCCTTTCGAAGCTGCCGTTGGCCCCACTGAACAAGCAGCTCTCGCGATGGGGGTTGGACCTCCATGACGGGACTAACCTCACTTAAGGCGAGTATTTAGTAACTTTTGAACATGAAGAAATTTACCAAATATCGCAAACCATTCTGTCAAGGTTTTCACCGTTAATAAAATAAATGAAGGTAGTTACGATTTTTGAGCAAATAGAAGAATATAGTAGAAATACAATTGCGCTTTTAAATTTTGGTAAGTGTAAATAATAATTAATAAATTAATGAAAAACTCAAAAGGCACTAAACGCAACAAATCGTTTTCTATATATAATTTAGTAATTTGATAAGCGCAATCATCAAGGTTATGATTTAATCTATTTAGAAATTCAGAAAAATTTACTAACTTATAAAAGTGTAAGAAAATATTATAAATAAGTCAGAAATTAATAGAACTGGATTACTGAATACCTACTCAAACAAGTTGTTGTTTATAGGCAACCCATTCTACTATGATCATTACTATGCAGTAAGAGATTAAATGACAAATCCGGTAATGAGCTTTATGCTCTACACTTTCACTTGTCTTTCAACACGCTAAGCATTGTAAATTTAAAACAAAAACTGGCAATTCTGACTTGTTTTCCCTAGTCTTTGTCATTTTGTGAATATGACCCTTTTATAAATATTAATTAATTAAACAAATTAGAAACAATTAGAAAATGCACTCTAGGTAAATGAAACCAACTCAAACTATGATATGTATATTTTAAATCACCGTACAAAATAGAGAGTTAGTTGAATAGACACATTTTCTCTAAAATTTTAAACTGAATTCAAAAACGTAATAATATACCGGGTGTTCTATTTAAAATAGGAGTTAATACAAAACAAAGGAAAAACAAAAGAAACCCATTTTAGAGGTATTCAACTTGAAAGTCGCCTATCTCATATCAATACACATTAAAAATGTAAAGTTTGAAAAAAATCGTTAGAGCTGTTTTTGAAAAAAATCGAAAAAACTGAAAAATCAGAAGAGTTAACACATACTTCCAGTTATGCAATTTTCTTCAAACGCTTGCTGTGGCATCTAGATAGTACACAAAACATATATGAAAATTCCAATGTCGTACCTCTTTTCGGTTTTGAGATATTCTGTTCATAGACAGACAGACAGACAGACACACACCAAAACCAAAAATACATTCTATTATAGTTTTTCTGTAGCCGTCTTCAAAGCCATTATTTTTAATACCAAAATTTGTCTTTGACGTTGACGGTTCTCTTACTGATACAAAAAGTATATGTTGCTAGGCAACACTTTTAATTCCCAGGAAAGTACTTTTACTTCCTGTGAACTAAAGTAAGTTATATTTGGTCGGCTATGGATGCAGTTGTCCCCATGCTATTTACTTCCTTTTACGATAAAGGAAGTATTGGATTTACCCCAAAAATTCGAAATTGAGTTTTCAACAAATCTTCACGTTTTCGAGTCCCCTGAACCCAAAAAAAACATGTTTTTGTTCATTTGTGTGTCTGTGTGATTTTTTCAAAAACGGCTCTACGATTTTTTCAAACTTCACATTTTTATAACATTTTTTCATGTGTATTGATGTGAGATAGGTGATTTTCTAGTTGAATAATACTTCTAAAATGGGTTTTTTTTTAAATTATTTTATTAACTCCTATTTTAAAAACAACACCCAGTATATTATTACATTTTTGAATTCAGCTTCAAATTCTAGAGAAAATTTGTCTCTTCAACTAACGCTCTATTTTGTACCGTTTTTGTAGAATTTGTAATTTTTGAATTTTTTTACAAATGCCTAAAAATTAAAAATAAAATTTTTGGCTAATTATAAGATCACTAGTAATAAGTTAAATTTGACCTTTTCAATTAAATTTAAAAAAATTGTAATAGGAGATTAATTAAGTCAATTTCATGTTAAAATTTGCATGATTATATATTAAATAAAAATCATTAAGTCGTAAATAGTTTAATATATAAGCAACAACGTTTCGCACAATTAAATTGGCTTCATCAGTTTATGATAATAAGAGCATTATGTTCACATGGTTAATTGGAAAATTACAAATCTGAAAAGTTTAAAAAAATAATAGGTTAGCGAACTACAATAAAATTCCCTTAAATATGTGTACTTACCGTTTATTAACTTTTGTAGAACATAATTTTAATCATTACGACTTTTTTATATATTTTTTTATAATATTAAAGTATGAAATTAGTTGTTCAAAATTTACATTTTAAATAAATAACTGTTATATATAATTTCAATTAATATTTTACTGGCATTCATTTCGAGGCAAGCAAGAAGTCTGAATTATTAGATAAAACTGCAAGGTTACATACAATATTTGCAATTTATCAGTAAGTGCGCAGAAGGCTTAAAACTGGGCATGCATTCGTTCTATTATTGCAGGGTAGTATTAAGTGAAATTTGAAAATTGCTACTATAAGGCGATATTAGCAAAACAAAACATATTACTTAAGAAATGTGAATTTTAGATATTTTATTTGAATAAATTGTGATAAATAGAACTTAGATTGTCAATATCAGGTCTATAATTAATTGCTGTTGGACGTTTTTGTATTTCAATCATTTCCAAGCATAATCTCTTTTTTAGATTGTTCTCCCTATGTAAAATTGCTGGTTTGTTAAAATTAAAATTATGATAGTTTTCGTTGTCATGGTCTGTTAATGCAGTTTTTTGGTTAGATGGTGAAACTCTATTAACTTTTATAGAGTATTTGTGTTGCATTAATCTGTTTTGTTTGACCGATATAAGTGGAGGTACAGTTGCTGCAATCAATCTGATACACAACTTCAGATTGCATGTTTATTTGGGTTTTATCCTTAAGGTTTGTAAAAAACATTTTTCCTACAGTATTGTTGTTATTACCATATGTAATTTTGAAATTATATTTGTTAAGTTCTTTTGTGATTTTTTCAGCAAGCTTGGGAACGTATGGGATTGAAATGTATTTATCTTGTGTTGCTATAAAAGAGTTGTTAAATTCATTGCCTAAACACTTAGGTTGTAATTCTATTGGTTGATTGAATTTGTTAATGTTTTTTATTTTATTGATACGTATATTAATTTGCTTTTTAATCAAATCTACAGGATAATCATTTATACATAGTATATTAGTTATTATTTCTAAGTTTTGTTTATGAAATTGTGAAGAAGAGAGTTTGACAGCTCTGTCTACTAAGTTGTTAATTACACTTGTTTGATATTTAATTGAAGTGTTTGAATTAAAATTTAAATATCAGTTTGTTTTTATATCTTTACGATACCAATTTGTTAAAATATTACCACTTGCTTGTCTGTATAAATAAGTTAAATCCAAAAAGTTAATAGACGCATTTTTATTTTCATTTTCTATTGTAAATTTAAGTCTTGGATGTACGTTATTAAAAAGATTAAAGAAATTTTGTTTGTTAATAGAGTCAGATGCCATAATGATATCATCAACATATCTTAAATAAAGAGAAAAATCGTTGTTTTGTTCAAGGATTTTTGTTTCGATTTGTTCCAACACAAGATCAGCTATAGTAGATGAAATAGGAGAACCCATTGCGCAACCAAAAGTTTGTGAGTATGTTATATTATTATATGTGAAATATGTAGTGTTTAGGACAAACTCAACTAATTCAATCTAATTATTAAGTGGGATATGCGTATGTTTTTTAATTCTGTTCCAATTATTTTTAATTGTGTCAATTGCTAGATCAATTGGTATGTTTGTGTAAAGTGAAACAACATCTAAAGAAAAAAGGTTATGGTTTTTATTTAATTTGATATTATCAATGGGTTGTTTGCATTTCCAAGAATCTTGAATACTAAATTTATTAAGTGTGGTGACATTCGTTAAAATTTTTGAAAGATATTTAGACAACTTGTAAGTAGGGCTCATATAGGAAGCAACAATTGGTCTTAAAGGTATGTTTTCTTTATGTAACTTTGGTAATCCGTATATCTTTGGTGGAAGTCCGTGAGAATTATGTTGACATG